>VZRL01007093.1:201491-279099 GCA_013397895.1 Origma solitaria
CCGCGGCTCTCCTCTCCCTTGCCCTGTCCGCCCGTGCCTTTCCTGTTTGCCCCCATTTTCCTCCTGCCCCTCCGCCCCCGGTGATGCCTTGCCGCGTCCTCCCGCCCGGCTTTGTCTCGCCGTGGGTTTCCCTCCCCCGCGCCGCCACGCGTATGCCGCGGTTCCCCCCGCCCGCCCGGCCTCCCCTTGCCGTGTCTCCCGGCGTGGCCCTGCCCCCGTGCCGTGCGGGGAGGCTGCGGAGGTGTTGGGATGCGGAGCGCGCTGCGGGATGCTCCGGCGGCCGCCTCTGCCCGGGCTGCCCCCGCAGCGCCCGCTGTCCGCCCCGGCTGCGGGGCCCATCTCCGAATGGGGGGCAGCCTCCGGGGCTCCCCGCGGGTGGAAACCCTTGCGCAGGCAGGGCAGGGATGCGTGATGCTGGAGGAGACCGCAGGGTTTGACCTGCCTGCTTTGACCTGCCGGTTTTGACCAGCAGCGCGGGAAGCAGAAATGAATGTTCTATGAAAGCCCAGGAAACCTGACGAGCTGCGTTATGAAATTAGCCCCAGTAATTACTGCGGGGTCGGGGCCGCCGGGCAGCCCCCCTCGTTACGAGACGTGCCCGGCGGCGGTGGCTGCTGCGGTACCTGCGGCGGGGGGGATTTGGTGGCACAAGCCCGGCGGGGCCGGTAGGTGGCCCGGTGGCTCAGCGCACGGGGTGTCCCTGCTCCGGGTACCCTTCTGCTCAGCCCGGGCCAGCCCCCGGAGAGCCGCGGCACGGGCTGGAGTGACACTCGCTCCTGTGCGTCGCGAAAGGTCCGGTGGGGAAATAACAGCGAGCTCGGCTGTGAAAACGGGGTCAGCTGAAGAGCTGCTTACGGTCCTCTGTGTTTATCTGGAATCTCTCAGTATTGCTCATTTTTAGCGAGGTAAAGCTTCACACCTTATCTTTTTTTCTTTTTTTTCATTAACTTTTTTAGAGACTCGAAGGAAAAAGAAGTAGTGCATTTATAATAGTGTTTGTGTGTATTTGTCAAAATGTTTGTTGTTCATTTAAGCTGTGAATATATTGGAAAAAATGTTTAGTGCACATAATTACTTGATAGTAAGTTGCTAGAAGTATAGGAATTTAAGGCTTTGTCCTGTCTGAAATGCTGATTTTGTTCCAAATGAAGTAACGAGAACACAATTCTGATAATATTCGAATACATGTGTGTTAGTGTTGGTACACTAGGTTCTTACATATATGTTTGGGGTGTTTTTGTATACAGGAACTTTGTGTGTCACTCTTGTTAAGAAAGCTCTCTACAATTCTCTTTTCTCTTTTAGGATGGGGAAGTCAGAGTTCCAAAGTACATATACATCATAGCACGTGGCTTCATTTTCCTGGCCACAATTTACGCTGGATACTGACTTTTATCCTCTTGTTTGTCCTGGTGTGTGAAATTGCAGAGGGCATAGTGTCTGATGGGTAAGTGTATGTCTGCCTTCTCCTGGTAACACTGAGCACTTTAAAGGTTTCAGGGTAGATATTTTCTCCCTGTCTAAATTCTCATCTAAACCATGTTCCTTGTCGTTATGAACATATAATCTGTTTTCTTAGTGATTAACCTACCAGCCTTGTATCAGAAATTCCACAGACCTTGCCAAGTGATGTACACACAGACAACTGACCTTAATCATTTTTAGTTCAGCTTAATGACACTATCTTTCCAAAGAGTAATCATAGATAAATCCTAATGATTTAAGCAGATGGTGACATTTTCGTGATATGTTTTATGTCCAAGGACCCAGTCCCACAATCCTTACTCAGGAGGAACTCCCATGTGCACCGTAGGTCATACCAGTCCCCCCCAAATAAGTTCTGTTTATGTAAATAAAAGGAATTAACCTATTGGGCCTTATCTCACACCTCACAGAGTTTCTTCTGTTGTTTGTGCACTACATCTTTTCTGTGACCCGGAGCAGAGCAGCTCATATTATGTGAGCATGATCCATCATCTGTTATTCAACTTAGGATGTCTTTAAACAGAAATCTGTGGAGAAAAATTTTTCCAGATGGAACAAGTGTTACAGGAGAGTGATTTATTATGAAAAAAACTAATTATGTATAACAATGAATATGATCTCTTCCTCTGAAGAGAGGCATGATTTTTCATAACCATTATCAATTTGAACCCAAGGATTATGAAATCAAAGCTCCTCATTAAATAGAACAAAACCTTCCTGATTAGCCACCTATATAATGAATATCCACCAACCAGTGTGAAAAGCACTGCAGTCTTCTGGTGTAGAAGCTGATATCACCATTATTATTTTAACTTCTCTTAAACATATATAAATAGGATGTTTCTCTGTTTTTTTTTAAGGAATTTTTCTCTTGCTTATTCAGAGTTATCAGGGTGTGGGATGCTCAGAGCAAAATCTCCTGCTTTGAATTTTCTCTTTTATTTTGGTCTTTAGCAATGCCTCTCGTTATGTTTACTTGCTGTTTAACTTGACTCAGAGCACTGCTGTTAAGTAATAGGTGTCACCTGATGAGAATCAAAGCTCGGAGCTCTACTGGGGGAGTGCCAACCCACAGTCGTGCTTCCCGAGCACTCAGCAGCCTGGCGAGTGCTCCAGTGAATAGAAGAGAGTTTTGAGACTCATCAGCTTTCTAAGAACCAAAAGGGATCATGCTGGTGAGTCCTTTTGCCAGCAACTGGGTGCTAAAGGCTTTGGCATCTCAGCAGTAGAAGTGGCCTATTGGAGGTACAGTTATATAGGGGAATTCCAGCAACTGTGAAATAAATAGATTTAGAAAAGCTTCCCACTGCTGCAGTATTACCTACTGAAGCTTAGGCTGTCTGAAGAAATCTGTTCCTGTTGCTTTTTTTTTTCTTGCTGAGAATTCAGCCCTGATGTGCAAAACCTTCTGGCATTATTAGGAATTTTAGGGAGTCTTTTCTCATTTTGCTGTATTGACATCCAGTCAGGAAGAGGAATTCAGTGTTCATGTCACAGGCTGTCAGCATGCGTCTAGCCAGCTGTACAAAGTTCACCACAATTTTCACTGGGGGAGGGCTTTCCTAAAGCAGAGGTGCTGGAAATGGTCCTCCTGAGCTCCTATGGTTCTGCTAGACATTTGGGGTGTTCTGCTCTCAGAAATGTGATGTCCTGTGATGATCTCCCATCTCCCTCCCAGCACAACTCTTTGTCTCTCCCTACAACACAAAAAGAGTGTTTGCTGCAGCAAGAAGAAATCCATTAGCTTCAGAGGACAAGGTGTCAATTTCCCTAAATGTTTGTGTCCTTAAGTTGTCTTCTTGGTGCCTCTTCTCCTGAAGCTGGCTGGGAGACAGAGGAAATTGTAGCTCTTGATGACATAGGGCACTTAATTCCTTCTGTGATAAAAAGGGGAGGAAGAGAGAGTAATGAGTAGGAGAAAAGAGGGGGGAAAACATATTTCTACCCAACTCTGCACAAGCCAACAACATTGCCCAACAATTGCATTATTCCCAAAGGGCTGTATTTGGCAGGACCCGTTCTGCTGCTGTCTGAAGCAAAGCGTCAACACAGTTTTGCTTTATAGGACGAAAGATAAGGGTGTATGATTTTCTTATAGAGGTTTTTTTGTTGGCTTGCAGTCACTGAAGACAGCCCTCACTGTAAGTAATTCGTGTTCTGCGGTGCTGTTCCTTCTTCTAAACTGAAAAGAATGAAACACTTCGACAAAATGCTTCTCCAGAAAATCTTGAACTGTGCTGTCAGTTGGTCTTATCTGCATACTTTGATGGACAGCTCCTAAACTAGTTTAGCTTAAATTAACTTTTCTCGTTTTGGAGATGAGATGCTTGTCCCAATTTAAACAATGTTCCAATTGATTTCAGTAGGAAATAGGAGTACACACCTTTCATTTTCAGCACAGGGGAGGAATCTGAAATCCAACTGTGTGATTTAGGAGCATAAATTCAATTAAAACTTTAAGAGGTTTGCATCCATAGCTCATTCTAGAAAATCTTACATCAGAGCTGAGTACAGGGTGCAACTCGTGAATTAAAAGGGAAATGTTCAAATAGCTGAGAGGTTTGACTTTACAAAATGTTTTTTCTTTTAAAGGGTTTCCGAATCCCGCCATTTGCACCTGTACATGCCGGCTGGAATGGCATTCCTGGCTGCCATCACATCAGTTGTCTATTACCACAATATCGAAACATCCAATTTCCCCAAGCTCTTAATAGGTATGTCTCAAAACCTATGGACCTGGAAGTGTGACTGTGATGTTGTGTGCCTGCTTCCTTGGTGACAGGTCACTGCAGTCTTGTATGACCAAAGCTGCACCTCTGTGTATGCTCAAACAGGTCATTATTTTTAATGCATTTAACTTCTAATAATATTCTCTGTTATGTTCTCGGGGATCCAATGAGCCAAAGGCTTCTCTAGGAAAAGCTGCATTTGTGGGAGAAGTAGCATGGCAAATTGTTAACTCTAAACCCAACCCCCCCTGCTTGTCAGCACATTGTGTGTAAGCTTGATGTAAGAGTGAAGAAATCTTCATGTGCGTGGTCTGGTAAAATATGCAAGGAGTTAAGGAATGACATCCCTGACTTTCAGTCATGGATATATTACTTTGCCTGCTTTTTCTTGCTTCATGTTCCTAAAACTCCTTTGAAAACTGTCTTAAGGCCTTTTGGATGGAAATTGCTATGTAGAGAGCTACCTAGTCTTCTCTATATTTTTTGCAAGATTGTGAATAAGCTGTAGCTATAGAAAATCCATTGCTGCTGACAGTCATGCAGTTGGTGACGTGATCTCTTCTGTTTAAATGGACTGCAGGCTGGGGATGTCTACATGCTTGCTCACCTTCTGTTACCTGTTATTTCTTTGGTGGTCCTGGCTCATCAAATTTTGTTTGAGCTGGATTACTGTATCAATAGATCTTCCTAAAGTTTGTCTTGTGCCATTGTAGCTCTGTGTATCAAAGTTTTGTTCTAGTGGGGAAAAGTCAGGAATAATTAGATCTGAGAAAGCTTTTAAATATTGAAGATTATTTTGAACTGCGTGTTGTGGTGAGAATCCTGTACTGCAGAAGGAGGCTGTAACTCCTGTAGAAAAAAAAAAAAATCCTCTCCAAAGACTAAGATTTCTATCCAGGCTTAGCAACATTTATGTCTTCTCATTTTGAATTGCTTTTCTACTTGTACCCTTCTTTTAAGTAGGTTTTTTTTTATCCTTTATGAACAGGTGAGGTCATTCAGTTGTTTTTTAAGTAAGTCAACACAGTCTATTTAATGCCTTCTCACAGGAAGGCTTTTTGCCTCAGGAAGCATTGCTAGCCTGTTACAGATGCCTGTAAAGCAAGCAGTGACTTTTGTGGTTTTGTTTTTTTTGTTGTTTTGTTGTTTGGGCTTTTTGTTGTTATTTCAGATGTATAATGCCGTGTTAAATAATTTAGTGTCACTACCACATTCCTGCTGTTAAGTCTTTGAGAAGGGTAGCACAAAGTTACAGCTGAAAGTTGATTACCCATTTTTGCATAATTCCTGCTGAGTAGAAATTTCTCTTTTATGATAATGTTTTTCAGTGTTTATAGTGCTGATGCTGGATAAACTCTGGACAGTATTTGAATACTAAACAGTTGTACCAATGAATGCCAACACTTAAGTATTATGGATGAATTTTAGTTTTGCAAGAATTTCCAAGGAATAGAATCCCTCAGAAAATCTGATTTTAATAGCTCTTAGGCAAACAAGAAAATTAGACCATCATTGTCTTTCCGACTTAGTTTGTCTGATTCGAATTTTAATCCAAAGTCTTCACAAGCTGATGGTCTTTGATTTTTATTTTTTCCTTTGGGTTTCTTATATTTGTCTTATGTTTGTGAGAGAACCTAAGACGGGTGTTTTTGGAAGTCTCTATCATTTGTTCTTAACTGCACAAACAGTGAGGATTCAATCTTAATTACAACTACACTGTATTGACTTCTGGGACAAGGCAATCAAGGCGATGAGCACTTTATGCAAATGAGCCCAGTATGGATAGTTAAATTACACCTTTACTCAGCTATCAACCCACTAGAGTGCAGTGTGGCCATGAAGCTGCTTTCCTTTAGAGCCTCATTTTATAAGGTAAATGAGAACCAGAAGGCAAAGCTCAAGTTGGTGATAAACATTCTGCTGAGTGTATGGGAAGCAGGGCTCGTGTAGAAGAGATCTAATATTGCACACACATGCACACACAGTGTGAAATAAAAGAGGTGATGTGACATCTTGCTGCTTCTGAGTGTCAGTGAATTTCCAGCCAACTGCAGGGCATCATCTGCCCCAGCTGCAGGATGAATGCTCACAGTTGCAAAGAGTTGGTGGCTGTTTAAAACAAAGCCTAGCAGAGCCTTATCCAAAATTTATTAGACTTAGCAGGGGAACTCTAATTGATGCAGTGAGTGCAGTGGACCCTTAAACATCTGTTCATTAATTCTGAACAGGATGAAATTTTCCAATCACATGAAACTTTGAGATGTGTTCTTTTTTAAAGATCCTTTTCACTCTTTACCTTAAAGAAACCAAGTCCATTTGTACTCTTCACGAACAAGTAAGAAGCAGATACTGTGACAGACCTGGGGATTAGTGTGTTTCCTTGCGGTATGCAGAAGGAGGACTCAAAGTTCCTCCACTGATCCTGCCTTTCAGCTTTAGCCCAGGCACTTGTCTATTTTGAAGTAATAATTTTGATTGTTTCTTATTAAAAAAAGTTGATAAGGTTTGGAATATTTATTCACTGTAGCTAATGATTGAGTCCATGGATGCAGTTAAGTGTCCCAACTATTGAAACACATTGTTCTGGTCTGAATATATTTCTCTCTGTATGATTTTGGCCTGTAATTATATTTCAACAAATGTAGCTGTTCCCATGTAGTGCTGTTTACCAGGGAATTCTCATCATAATACTAATTTTGATGCTCTTTGCACCACATGGATATATAATGTTTGCACAGTTAAGCAGGACACATTTTAGAATAGTTTTCTTACTGAATTGGAAAATATGCTACTTTCTTGATGTTTAAAATACACAATTGAATGGTAGCATCTGATTCTGCTATTTTTTTAAGTCAGTTTCTTTTTTTCTTGTTTTATAGTTAAATAAACCTCAGAAATTAGCAGTAGGAGAAAATTATGAAATCACAATAGGACTTTGACGTTTTAATCTGAAATGAATAGTAGTGTGGAAACATATTAATTTTTTTATTTAAGAAAATTGTTCTTTTTTTTTAAGCAATCTTAATTATACGGCTGCCTTGCCACTGCTAGACAGTGATATATTTTTCTAATTTAAAATTCTTTTCCCATTGCCTTGTAGTTGCTTCCCGTGGAATTAGTTTATTCTCTAAAATGGAACTTCCTGTATAAAAAAAACACCTGTTGCTTGGCACACAAAATTTCTCTCCAAACAGGCACAGTTTAATTAATAAATCCACTTAAGTGTGTGGCTTTTTGGATTGGGCTTAATTCAATAAAGGTGTAGAAGGATTTGAGTTGCACATTGCCTTATTTTCAGAGGTGTGAACCAGGTGAGAATCTACCCCCTGGTGTTGTGGTTTGAGGTATCTTACATGGCCCAAGAAAAAGCAAGGTCATTTAGGCATCTAGAATAGATCTAAAGCAGTCCAGTAAATGCTTCTGTGGTCTGATTTTGCCATTCTGACCAGTGGAAGTTCTCAGAGATAATTTCTGGAAACTCTCAGCCAAGATGTACTCACCAACCAGATGATAAAAACATCATCCATAAAGAAAACAGCTCCAAGGAGCCTTATCTTGAGTGGCCTGTGAGCATTCTCCAGATCAGATTAGATACACTCGTATTCAAAAATTACAAGCTAAGTAAATTCAAATGCTTGTTAGGGGAGTGTGACAGCGAGTCGCCACTTACCACCTGAGAATGTTGTGTTGTGTACTTGTTAATAATTGTTAGATAAAAGATAAATTAATGTTGTAACAATAATAATAAAAGGTCATATAGACCCTCATTTAACCCCTAACGAAGAGAATGGCTCTGCTACTTATTATTTTTAATTCCAGGACATATATAAATGCCTGTTGGCTTGGTTTGTTTTATTTTTTAAGTCCTCTGCAGGTGGATATTTTCAGTGTTCAGTGTTTAAGACCTTTGTATTTCAAAAGGGATGTGTTCTCAGCCTGTTGTTAGAAGAATGAGACAAAACAAGGATTAATAGATGAAGGTGGTTAGGAGTAGAACACAATGGAATGTAATTCTTGGATGAAGTGAGACTTTATAGTCAGAAGTATTGTGAATAGGGAGGAATAGTGCCTCAAGGGAAGGAAGCAGTTTGAAACAGGATGAGAAGCAATCTAAGTTGGGAGGATGGTAGGAAGCCTCACATAAAAAAAGCTGAAGTTTTATAAGAGAAATTTGGGAAGTATATATCTTAAATCTTCTCTACAGCTGCATCAGCCACTGAACTACAGTGTGCAAATACCTGACCATTTAGTGCCTTCTTCTCAGGAACAGGACTGTTCATTTTAGACGAAGATAGGACTCCCTTGGCAAATGTCCTAATGCTCAGTGTTCCTGTAGTGTTCCATTCACTGTCCTCATTTGAATGAGAGGTTTTCACTTGATTTCTTTAGAAGCAGGACTGGCAGTCCCAAATCTCACATGGATTCTCCGCATTGAATTTAGTTTTGCTTGGAAAGGGTAGCCCCAGAGTACATCTCCAGAGAGTTTTCTGGTTCCTCAGAGTAGCTGGAACACCACCAATTCTTTGAAATTTATGCAACTTCCTGATGATTATCCATATTTAAGCTAGACTTAGAGTTGCTAGTGCCTTGGTTGAAGTTTTTCTCTGGTGTTCCAGCAAGACATTTGGAAAGCACATCCAAGCTTTTCTTGGCAGTTAGAGCTCACTCCATCTGTTGCACCATGGCAGATACAGCAGCAATGAAAGATTCATTTAAAATAATATAACCCTGGGAGGCATTTCCTTAAGAATGGGGAACAGGATCTGGCTTATGATGTGATGAATGGTATGGAGAGTGCTTCCAAATCACCAGAGCTTATTCCAGGGATTATTTATCTATAGCCGATGGTAGCACAAGCACTTTCAGACAAGAGGTTTGGTAGAACACTAAAAAGTACAAGTTTTATTCTGTGAATGACAGAATATCCTTCCTTGATGCAACTGTTTTATCTACATAAATTGCATATATGGAATTCGTGTTGAACAATAGTGCAGTAGCAGTTTGGACCAAGAATTTTAATATCTGTTCCTGACACATCCCAGAGATTTGCAGGGAATTTTCCTTCAAGCCACATTCATAGCAATCTTGTGGCATTAACCAAATCTGAAGAACATCATTCACAGACACCTTCACGTGTGGAACAATGCCCTCCCTTGAGCTCATGTGGACACATTGGCAGCAGATGAAATTTCCTTCAGCAGACTTCATTTTGTGAAACGTTTCAAATGTCACTAAATCTAATAGAAAAGGCATGTAGGACTAACATTATCTTAATATTTTAATGTTTGTGGAATTGAATTAAGCTTCTGTTTTGACGTGAGAAAGGCCACTCTCTGGTTTTATATATTCTGCTGCATTCTTCCTGAATTAATACTTTATAATGCTGTTACTTGTTTATGCAACTGTGGAACTGATTAATTTATTTGTTTTTTTTTCTCTACAGCATTGCTGTTCTACTGGACTTTAGCTTTCATAACTAAAACCATCAAATTTGTAAAGTTCTGTGACAATGGGGTTGGATTTTCTCAGCTTCGATTTTGCCTCACAGGACTCTTGGTTATTCTTTATGGAATGCTACTAGCTGTAGAAATCAATGTCATCAGGGTGAGGGTAAGTTACCATCATAGAAGTCTCCTTCTGTGGTTTTTATTGTTGTTTTTTTTGTTATTGTGGGTTTTTTCTTTTTTTATTCCCTTTTCTGGGAACCTCGTGTAAAATGCGTTACTAAAACAGAAAGAAAAATCCAGTTAGAAATAGGAATCTATTTGACAGTCAGAGGTTAATACTATTTTACTAGGCCAGATGAATCTGTAATTTCAAAAAATGCCAGACTCTGTTGTTGTTAATTTAAGATCAATTTCATCTGTTCGAATTTGTTGTAAATTTTTAAATAATTCTGTTTCAGTCATGACAGCCAAGTATTTCTGATGCAAGGGAAGACTGGTAGAAAGGAATTTTCTGCTCTATAAGAGAATATCTTAGACACACAAATAACACCTCTTGTTTTTCAGGAGACGATCACAATAACTGATTTATTTGGGTGACTGGGGTTCCTCCCAGCTATACTTCTGTTTTTTCCTGTCTGCAGTCATAATCTAAACTGAGAGTTTAGTTTTGGAGTCTGCTGGATGTATAAATGCCAGAGCTCCCTTCAGCTGGCACTCACCAACTGTGTGCACAAATTAAGTTTAGGAGGGAAAGAAATATTTCCGTGTAAATTTTCTTGCTGGAGCACCAGCAGCTCTATGTCCTGAGCTCCCAAATGTGAGGCAGTGTGGTGTGGGAGATGAATCCCAGTGATGAATCCTCAGGGCTGTGCCTGAGCTCCTGTCTCCCGTGTTGTGCTGCCTGGAGCTCAAAGCGATGCTGGGGCTGAACTGTTTAAATAATTGTGGGGCTCAGTCTGTTCTGACATGTCTCAAGTAAAAGAACAAGAGGAAATGGCCTTAAGTTGTACCATGGGGGTTCAGATTAGTTATTAGAAAAACTTTTACACTGAAACAGTGGTCAGGCACTGGAATAAGTTGCTGAGGGAGGTGGTGGAGTCACCATCTCTGGAAGTGTTCCAGAGGTGTCTGGATGTAGTACTCGGGGGTATTGTGTAGGGGTGATTATGGTAGTGCTGGTTTGGTGGTTGAACTGGATGATCTTGAAGGTCTCTCCCAACCTGATGATTCTGTGATTCTGTGAAATGTAAGGTGGTTTCTTCTACAAGTATGAAAATTTTTGCACCTTAAGAGAAGTGGTAGTGAATGATAAGAATTATTTATTTCTAGACTGGATGCCTCTGATTTTCCTCAGTACCTGAGGAAACTGGATTGCTGTATTGGTTGAACTTGAATGTCTTTCGAGAAACCAAGACTGATTCATTGATTATCTGTATGTTCTTATGTATTCTTTGTGCGCTTGTATTTTGTATGCATTTATTCTGATTCTGCTGGTATTTTTCCGGATTTCAGAGGTATGTTTTCTTCAAAACTCCTAAAGAAGTCAAACCTCCTGAGGATCTCCAGGATCTCGGTGTGCGATTCTTGCAGCCCTTTGTGAATCTGCTCTCCAAAGGAACCTACTGGTGGATGAACACATTCATCAAGACTGCCCATAAAAAACCGATAGACTTGAAAACCATAGGCAAGCTTCCCATTGCTATGAGAGCTCTGACCAATTACATTCGCCTTAATGAGGCCTTTGAAGCGCAGAAGGTATGCAAAGCATGGAATTCTGTCTGTCTGCTTGTGTTTTTCATTACTTCTAGTCATATAAGCATGACACAAGGAGATATAAAGAGACATGATGCAAATGAAGTATCCATTAGCATAACTGCCCGTAGACTAAGAAACCACATACTCAGTTGTACCTCGTGCAAATAATGAAATTTCTCTAATCAAACATGCATGTCGAACACATTACTGGTTAAATGCGTGTAAAACGCATACAGCCTTTATTTTGATGTGGAAAGTAATCATGGACTGTGTTCACTGAACACCATTATTCTTCCTAATAAGACCCTGGAAGCATTCAATTACAGAGGCAGTATTAATGAGGCCTTGCAGGGCTATTTTTTTTCCATGTTATTTCAGTTACAGTTTGTCCATAGGGGAATTCAGGGCTGAAGCTACCTCAGCTCAAATTAATTTTGACTCCTTGGTGGGAGCTGAGTGTCTTCAGGATTTTAGGAGAATTGTTTGCATCCTGTCTAAAAAGTATAGTTTTTTGGTCTCTGTGTTCAGCAGAGAACAAAAATCTGTCGGTTCCCCCCATCTGTTTTGTTTTTTCTCCCTCAGCAGGCCACAAACAATGCACTTATTTGATCCCTCTTAAGGGTAGGGAAGAAATCATGGTTCTTTTTGTGAAGTGGAGGGAAGTGCAAATTAATGCTTTGTTCTGGCTCTATAAAAAGAAATGAAACAATAGTTGTAGTTCCTGGGCTTTTCTAGCTCAGAGATTGCAAATAGTTGTCAATGAATTAAAGCAGTGATAAAAATACTTACGATTTATCAAACCTGAGGGTAATGTATCACATAATTGTTACTAATTTTAATTTAATTCTGAACAGAACAAAAGATCATCCTCTCCACAAGGATCCAGATCCATCTGGCGTGCTCTGTGCTGTGCTTTTGGAAGACCCTTACTTCTCAGTAGCACATTCCGTATCCTGGCTGACTTGCTGGGATTCGCTGGGCCGCTCTGCATCTCTGGGATCGTTCACAATGTTGGGAAAGGAAATAACACCATCCGCCCACAGGTACTGTCAAAGTGTCACCAAAAAAGAGGAGTCGAAAAAGTAGTGCTGTGACTCTGTATTGTTTGTCCTCAGTAAGGAAAGCGACTCTGCACTGGGTTTGTGAATCTGGGAATGACAGAATGAATGTAGTGCCTGAAATCCAAATTATGCTGTGATGGGGTGGGGCCAGTGCGTTGAGATTAAGAGACTGGGGCATCTCTTTTACAAGGACAGGCTGAGGGAGCTGGATATGTTCAGTTTCGAGAAGGAGTGACTGGGAGGGGATCTCATCAATCTATCTTGTGTCAATCAATCAATACATCAATGCATCTTTTATCAATATATACGAATATCCAAAGGGAGGGTGTCAGGAGAACGGAACCAGGCTCTGCTCGGTGGTGCCAAGCAGTAGGACAAGAGGCAATGGGCAAAAAGTGATGCACAGGAAGTTCCACTTGAACATGAGGAAGAACTTCTTTACTGTGCAGGCGACTGAGTGCTGGAACAGATTGTCCAGAGAGGTTGTGGAGTCTCCCTCACTGCAGATACTCAAGAACAGTCTGGATGCAATCCCGTGGATGTGCTCCTCTGGGATGACCCTGCTTGGGCAGGGAGGTTGGGCCAGATGACCCCCTGTGGTCCCTTCCAACCTCACACATTGTGGGATTCTGTGGTGGGCAAAATACATGACCTGACCATCTACTCAGCCTTGCATTCTGGAAAATAACCCCATTCAAAGTATCAGTGAAGCATATTCAGAATCCCATTAATTTCATAAGGAATTTAGGTACAGTCTTGAGTAGAGATTGAGAGATTGAATCAAGTATGTGACTGAGTGCTTTTCAGAAAGGAAAAGTGGGTTTTTAATAGGCTTGGCTTTTCATTTCCAGAAATAAGGGATGTCTAAGAGGATTAAAGCAGGGTTTTGTCATCATAATAAAATGCCAAGTAATTTAACTGTGACAAAGAATTTCCTCTAGTGCCTTTGGGGAGGTTAGTTTTGAAAGATCAACTGAAACATATTTTTAAAGGATGCTATTTAAATGAATGTTCTCCAAGAAGAAGCAGACTTATTTCTTGATTAACTAAAAATAAAAATATAACTCAGGAAGCATCTTTTCATTTTAAGGTGAGGTCACTCAGGCTGGATTTCTATGAGATAGATCAGTTTATTTCTGCAGCTCACTTAGTGTCTGATATAAGACTTTATTTCTAAAGTCTGTTGACACTAATGGAAATACACCCATTCACTCAAGTACAATTTGGATTAGGTCCACTGTAAATATTGAAGTCCATCAGCTGCAGTGCAGAAAATTTAACAAAGGCCTCAGGCTAAAATTAACTGTTTGTCCATTTTGCAATCCTTATCCTAATATTTGGAAACTTTAATATAGCAAGTAGGTTCAATGGAAAGCAGTTAAAGCAGGAAATGAGAAAATTAAGGCTATAGGACTATGTTGCAGCAAAGTATTATGGAAGCTGTTGAGCTCTGCTTTTCAGTAATTTGTTTGGGACACTGTTTCATCTGGAATTGTGGTTTGGTATAATTTACAGATTGTCCTATTTAATTTCCCTATAAAAGTGTCAGCCAGTACTTCTCTGTGGGAAAAAAAAGCTGAGGTCTGGTCCTGGTTATGCCCTAAGCAGAGCTTCATCCAGCCTGGTATCCTCACTCACTAGCTAAACAGTAACCTCGTTGTTGTCATTTACTCCATTTCGGGATCACCTAACAGCAGTACTCACTGATGGTGGTAGTCCATGAGTGACACTTAGGGTGTATTTTAGCTTTGCTAAATGTCTTCAAGAGGCTTTTGCTTCTGTTTTGACCTGATTTATACACATTTTTTTTTTCTGGTAAGGGTCTAACTACATTTATGTTTGAAAATTGCTCTTGCTGGGTTAGATGTAATATCTTTCTAAGGAAGGGTTCCTATTCAAACTATCTGGAAGCAGACCGGGGTGCTCAGAAAGGCTCCCATGTGTGTGCACATACCTTGCCAATTTGGTCTGTTTTGGAAAGAAATACACCAGTTCTACTGCTAGGAATATTATCCTTGCTCATAATGAGTTGGAAGAAGAGAACCTGGCTTTATTGTTTGCCCTTGTGAGCCTCACAGGTGTGAGAAACAAGCTTTCTGAAATGCTGTCATATCAAGGCAAGGGTAAATTGGGAGAAACAATGTCTCTGCTTGATGTGCTGCTGAGTTTGAGGGCACTGGAAAGAATTGCCATGCACTTGGGACAGAATGAGACAAGCAATATATGGTGTGGGTGCAGTGAAGGGTGGCTTTTACACATCTCTTACCCATCTCCATCTGAAATAGTTTAGATTGAGGAGATGTTGTAATGAGTCAACTGTATCTTTCAAACAGAAATTACCTTTGTGAAACTGAAGGCAAAGAGATACGATAATTGTTCTATTGCTCAGGTCCTTTGTGACAGATATAACCCACCATGGAGCTGTAACTCAGATCACATGGATGTCACAGGCAGTATTAACTGCTCTAGTTAGTGCTGTAGTTAGTCAGAGCACGACACAGTCTTAAATTCTGTCATGCTCTTCATGTTTATTTATAACTCCAGTATCAATATTTATGGCCACCCCAGAACATTCCTACGACACGGATTTCTCTGAGTGTTAATCATTTCACACTGAAGAAGAGACTGAGAGAATGATAACCTTTATAATTTGCTGCATCTTCCACATTGCAATGTTAGGATTAGCAGTTCCAGTATTAGGAGTAGCTGCTGACACAACACATTCAGAGATGCACCAAACTCATTATTTAAAAAGTTCTAGAAGTCATAGAGCCCAGTGTAGCAAAAAACCCAGTATTGACCTTTAAGATTGTGCGAATCTAGAGGCTTTAGGCATTTAAATAGCAGCTTTTTGCTCAGCCTTTTGCTGGTTAGAGCCACTTTTAAGAATTGGTGTTACCCTGAAGTTGTCAGGAAGGTGGGACACTGACTATCCCCAAAGCCATTTCTGAAAATGTAAAACATCTAATTATTTCCATCAGCTTCTCAGACGAGGTTATTTGCATTACATGTAAAAGATTCAGTAAGTGTTCAGATATTTCTGTGTTTCCTGCAGGCTGACAAGTGTATGTGGACACCTATTGTAGCTTAAACACAGGTATGCTCAGTGGCTTTGTAAGCCATAAAGGCCTGATAATGCATCTGAGACTTGGCAAACATCTTGGTGCTATCACCAAGTGTTTGATCTTTATGTGCATATGTTTGTCCTCTTTTTCTCTCAAGGGAGTGTTAGAAGAAAGAATGAGAATATTCATCTCACTCTCCCTCCGTGTCTATTTTATAATGTTTTTATGGGAGTCAGTGCTGCACCAAAGTCTCATTGCTAGACAAGCATGATTTGTCAAACACGGTTGTGGAAGAAAAATGTGGTCTTTCACACACTGTAAAAAGTGGTATTAGCTGCATAAATTAGCAGTACTGGCCAGATGTATGTGTAGGACAGCACTGAAAAATCTGAACTTGTAAGGCCGTAAATTATCTCGTTTTTAGTGTACTATAGACAATTTTTAGTATAAATTGTTGCTGTAGCCTGTTTGAATTACTATGGGATAAGTAATAATTTAGGGCTTTGAAATCCCCTTAGTGTAAATAACTTAAATGGCAGTTAAATATCTCTTTATCCCAACATAATTGAACATGTACCATAATTGTTCAGGGTTTTGCACCTGATACAGATTGAAGGAAACAGGTATGCCCAGTGATTACTTACAAACTATAGATTTGACTTTGGAGGCTCTGTATGCTTGAATGCTTTCTCTGAGGGCTAATTCCTTGTTCAGTTCAGTGGCCCTACAGACTACTGAAATGTTTATGTACATCGAGTCAGAGCACCTAGCTGAACTGGAAGTATTATCATCTGGCAATTTACCTTTGAGAGCAAGAAATAAGATACTGAAATAGTTTTTATTCCCCATTTTCAAAGTGTGAAACTCAGCACTGTTGAGCAGCATTGATGGAAGCTTTTCACATTCTTTTGAGTTCTTGCACATAGTTCCATAGAAGTAGTATACGACTTTTAAGGTGCTTCCTTATGGAAATAAAGAATGTTTGCATGAACAAAGCTTTAGAGGAATGTGCTTTTCTTTATGTCCAGCCTCGGTCTGAATCTCAGGGCTTGTAACAAATACCACATGAGTGGGAAAAGGGAGTAAACCTCAGAAATCCATGGAAATCTATCTGTGTTTTATAGTAGACACAAGTCGTTTGACAGCTGCTTAGTTTGGCCAATGTAAGAAGAAGAGTTAACCAGAGTTGGAAGTGATCAGATACTTGTGGACAGTGCCTGGTAGTGAGGCATGAGCTCCCAGGCACCTCAACAGATGGTTAGACCATTGTGTGGGCAGCTCAGACAAGTTTCTTCTCATAAGAAAGAGCATTGCTGTGTGAGGTGGGAGTCACTGTCTCAGGAAACTTGTCCTGGATGTGTTACTGTATGCATTCATGCTCTTCATGGAATGAGACTAAGGATCCTTTCGAAACCTCTTTCGCTCATCATTTTGTTTATTTGTTTGCAAAGGTAAGCATAGATTTCTCTGCTTTTAAACCTAGAATCCACCCTACCGATGTCAAGGGGATATAGTGTGCCTGCTACAAGCAGTGGCAGGAGAAATCATAAATGCCAAAAGATGGAATAAAAAGAGATTGAAAAAATACTCTAAAACTTCAGTTTCTCAGGGAGATCCAGTCCCCCTAGTGAGTCACGAAATGGACTTGCTCTTCCTCCTTTTACATTCCTTGTCACTTCTGCTCCTGTTTTCTCCTTTGCTTTATCTCTGGCACTGACTGGGCACTTTTGTGGTTCATTTGGCCTATTTTTTTTTTCCTGAGCTGATTTTCTTTTCTCAGTGATTTGAATTGCCTCAGGAAGGAATCCAGTTAGCTCCCCAGCTAGTGCACAGTAACCAACAGAAGCGTGCAGGTTGGAGCAACCCAGGTATAAACAAAAGTAGGGAGGAGTTTGTTACTTTTCCAGCTGCCTTAGCCAAAAGACCAGCTTTAAAAATTAAATTTTGCCTTTGTATGAACTTGCCATATGGGGATTTTATGAAGTTAACTGCAAGGTGCAGATCAGATCTAATAAAATGTACAGACACTGAGTGTTTGTGAAATATAGATGATTAAGTGTTATAGCAGTTGTGAAAACTTCAACAGCAAAGAAACTCTGTAGGCAAGAAAGAATGTGCTGAGCAAGGAATACAGCAGGAGTGTAAATGGAAAGAAGCCCTCTGAAAGGGAATAGAAAGAGTCCTCTTCCTAATTTTGCCTTTAATGGAAGCACAATCCAGCAATCAAAGTTTTGAAGAAGCCAAGAGGAGAAAGAGGAAGATGGAGACGTTTTAGTTTCAGAAGGCTTCCCGTGGTGAGCCAACGTCTCAACTTCTTGTGGCACCAAAGGCATTAGCTTGTTACATATAATCTGAAATAAATGCACTGTTTTCCCATTAAGCTCTAGACATGCTTCAAAATGCGTTTTGGTGATCTCGTTAACTTGCTAGTAGTTAACGACCGTAAATAAAAGTCAACAAGATGCTGTAGGCTAAAATAATTTTGCATGGTTCCAGGAATTGTTTGGGTTTTTTCTACAAGTTCTGAAGGTCATTTTTAGTGTTCAGAAACCTGAGGTGTTAAAATAATGAGAGTAATTTTTCCCAAAGGCCTTCAACTTCCTTTCTGATGACGGGCAGTGCACATTGTTTAATAAATGACCATATGGAGTTACTCAGTGTCCTAGAGTTTTGGAAAGATATCAGAAATCCTATAAAAGTCATTTTGCATTTAAATGAAACTTACTGAGTTGGCTGTTATGAGACTGTTTCTTTGAATTGATAAACTGTGAGGTTTCAGACAAGGTTGGGAGCACTTTCAAAGTAATAAACTGTTATTACTCTCTGCTTATTAATTATGCAAAGCAGGTAATTAAATTACTGTTTCACCTGATTTCTAACTCTCTTTTTTTTATAGACTAAAATTCTCGGTGTTTTCTTTATTTCGTCGCAAGAATTCCTGTCCAATGCTTATGTTTTGGCTGTACTCTTATTTTTTGCCCTTCTATTGCAAAGGACATTTCTGCAAGCATCATACTACGTTGCTATTGAAACAGGAATCAACTTGAGAGGCGCAATACAGGTACTCAATATATTATTAATTAACCTTTTCACACCTCAAAAACACGTATTTGTAAATGCGGATTACAATTGTAGTTGTTGCATTCTGAGATGCTTCTCTCCTAAAGTGTATTGGATGTACCATTGCTATTGGAGATTGCATTAGCCCTGAGTTTTGTTTCCTTTGCATCTTATCTTGATGCTTTTATATAAATGTTTATTTTTAATATCTAATGCTGTATTTCTTCTTACCGTCAAGCAAAAATTTGCTGACAGTAAAACTGAACGTAAGTTTTGAAATAATTTAGGTGTGAACTGCACTTCTCCCATCTCAAAGGCATTTTTTGGTAACATAACATCCCATGCAAATAATACAGCTTTAAAATATCTAGTAAATACACATTGGACAGAAGGATAGGTTGTATTCCCAATGCACAGAGTGGTGTCTTCCATGGGTCATGCCACAAAATCTGCCTGGCACTGAAGAGTCTGTAAGTACTGAACGTAAGATCGCAAAAAATGGGGTCTGTAATTGTTGTGTAACTGGGAACTGCAGATCAAAGTTTGATGGAGTATGCAAAGCTCTGTGCCTGGAAATGAGAAAATTTGGTGTAAGATTACAGTGTGGGATTGCCAAAGGCACTGGCTGAAACCTACCCTGTGACAGCCTGGAAACCAACCTTATAACCCACACTGTTTATCCACTGGGCTGCATGGATCCTGAGGGGAGTCTCCGTGATGGATGGATGCTTTCAATAGCAGCATAATTGTTTAATTCTCTTTTGATTTTACACTTGGAAGCACTTGTCAGCTGCCAGACTTCTGGATTCCATCCATTGGTTTTCCTTTACTAGAGTGAAGTAGAAAAATCCTACAGGAATTAAAAATTTGACCCAAACATATGAAAAAAATTATAAAAAATAAAAAATAAAATTAAAAAAATAAATCAAGTGGAAGAGCTGCAACTGGCTGAAAAATACATGTATCAAAGCAAGTGTAAAAGGAGAATTGGTGAGAAATAGTGCTAAATTTGTTTTGTTTCAGAAAAACTTTATGTTCTCTGTACTGGATATTAGAGAACGAGATAATGCTAGTTGGACTATTCAAATTGGAAAATTTTTAACCATCACTCTAAGCAGCAGATCAGTGTTAATGGCAGTCTCTGTGCCAGTATTTTTATACAATTTTTTCCTATGTTTTTTCTTTAAATCTTTTTTCTGTGCCTTTCCTGTGTAAATCTGCCCCTGTTTGGTGTGCCCTATTTCATTTTTACCAAACCAGCGGGTAAAAGTGAGCTTTCATTATTGTGTACCAAGTTATTTTTACACCTGGTGCCTGATTCTGCACTGAGGCGACTGCTTAATTCAGTACAGAATTGTACCTGTGACATTCGTTGTGAATGGAATTGTGAAATGGAGCTGAGTTCTCTAAGCAAAATGTAGCAACGTTCTCAGCCAGGAACATTGTTCTGAGCTTGGATGGGACCCGAATCAATTGCCAGAGAAAAGTAACAGGGATTGTGATACATTGAGGATTATATATTGAATCTAATAGTATCTTAGTTACAGGAAGGGTACTCTGTGGTTCTTGGGCATTTTTGGGCAGTAAAGGTCTCATTCTCTTATTGATGCACAGGGATGCAAAGTCAGAGTCCTTAGACAGCTATGATGCAGGTAACTGCACTGTGCTTTGTGTCAGTGAAGAATAGTAGCTTTAAAATTTACAAAATAGCATAAAAGGCCAAACTTTATTCTCTGCACTCAAGTCACAGGAAATGTAGTTTTCTCTCAACATGCTGGACCTGTGGATGGAGCTAGAAGTCTCAATTTATTTCTGTATGCTAACACCTTTTGATCTCTCTTCCAGACAAAAATATACAATAAAATTATGCAGCTTTCAACTTCTAACATGTCTATGGGAGAGATGACAGCAGGCCAGATCTGTAACCTGGTTGCCATAGACACAAATCAGCTGATGTGGTTCTTCTTCCTCTGCCCTAACCTTTGGGCTATGCCAGTACAGGTGAGGTGATTGAATGTGCTTCTGTTCTTAGTACAAGTCACTCTGTAGTGGTTCATTGCATATGAATTTTATGGAAGTGGCGATATTAAAGAAGTTAAAGCATAATTTTAAATACAATTTCAAGCTACTAACATCTAGAAACATTGCCTGTAATAGATTCCACATTTGTGACTGGACTTTAGGTGTTTATGATTGTATTAGGATCTTGGCTGCTGCCAAATATGCTCTGCATTTGAAACAAGAATTTATATGGTGCAGCAGGTTGCAAGTGCATTCATTTATTACGTCAAGGAAGTTAACTGGAAGATATTGCAATCATTTGTCTTCTGAATCCCAGCAGAAGCTAGAGAAGTAGCATAAATATGATTGCTCAGGGATCATCTTTTGGACATCCCTTGAAACTACTGCTGCTTCTTGGATGACAGTTTGTTGTTTTGGGGTTTTTTGGTTTTGGTTTGTTTTTTTTTTTTGTTATAACATTTCTGTATGAAATGGTTTTGCTACTTTTCATCTTGTGTCTAAAAAACCTGCTTTAACTATTTGCCCTTTATTTTTTCTCCTCACTGAGGAAAATCCTTGGTAGGGGCAATGCAGGTAATTTTTTACTGTCAGTTATAGTGAGTCTTTGAATTCGTTTTGTATCTTCTTGTGTAGACTTGGGGAGTCTTCATTCTCTGAAAATCCAGTATGTGTCCTCCTGAAATACTCTGAGTCTTCACACTTTTGTCTTGTGTTTGAAACCTGCTGTGTTACCACAGATTTTCTGGTATCTCTGGCAGTGGGGGTAGATTGCTTCTGAGACTGCAGTAGGACGTGGAGGAAGAAGTAATCTGTCTGAATCTCTGATAAAACTCCTGCAAGCTCCATGAGACTTGTGTAAAGCCTCTAATCAGGGTAACAAGCCTATTAAGATGTAAACAATCAGCAGTTTACTGCATGATGTGTTCTTTTAACTGTGCTTTCTATGTGGGTGAGATGTATAGAACCGCGCCTGTTAAAATACTAATATTTAAGGTGATTGTAGTCACATTTAGGTCACGGTGTGGCTGCATTTTCACAGTATAACTGCATTTTTCTCTTCCAGTGCAGTTACCCCTGCACAAGAGGTATGGACTAGTTTTCCTAATCTACTCTGGAGGAACTTACATGGCAGTTCAAAATATTTTGCTTTCTAGAATTAAGATGGGTGATGAACATAGCAGTTATCATCTGGAATTTTTCAGAAAGCAACTTGAGGTTTTTTTTTGCATGGTTTCCCTGAAATTATGGGTGAAGGAGAAAAAATGAGTACTAGGTTATTTTAAAGTGAGGGGGGGGAAACAATGATCAAGGAATATGTTCTGATATTGATGTCTAGTTACAAAAGAGAGGACAGCTATAATGAAAACAAACTGATGGGAAGTACCATATTAAATATGGTCACATATTGGCAGTTTGTTACTAATAATTTGAATATCAGGGTATTTTTATTCCATGTATGGGTAGCACCATAAGAAGTCAGTCACTGTATACTGCTAAAATGATACTGCTGAAAAGCTGTGAAGTGTTAAGAGGAATCCACCCCTTAATGATAATGTTTACGGTATCAATTATTATGGACAAACTATGTACAAGCTACCAATCTAATGTACACTTATTTTATAAGACTTGTCTGGCAGCTCAGCATAGAGAGTTCTTTAGTGCAACTGAGAATTTATCCAATTTCATTGCATATTCTGTAACAACATTTTGCTCTAATGTGCCAGAAGTCACAGACTCATAAAGACTTCCTGACAGTCTGCAGAAAATATTATTATATTTGCATTAAAATTCCCCCTGTGATGCTCCTTACCAGATGAAGATGATCAGTGCCGGAGCGTGCTCCTGTTTTGTGGATGGGGCACTCCTTGCCAAAATCAGTGAGTCACGTTGGTCACAAAGGCTTCTTCAAAACATTTTTTTCTATAGCATTCATTCAATACCTTGTTTTATGAGGCAGTGAAAACAATTACTGGGTGCTTGAAAGATGACTGATACTAAGTTGCACAAACTCCATTATTATTTAAAACAGGTTTTTAATCGTTTGTAGCTCTTCATCTAGCAATCAACATTTCAGCATCTGCTGTGGATTTTGTAATAGGCATTCATGACAAGTTAGGTTTTCTATACAGTCCAGATAATTTGAGCCCCATCTTTGCTCTGACTGGAGTCAATGGGAGCTTTATCATTGCCTTAAGTTACTATTTGAATGTTATTGAAATCCATGAGAAGAGGCCCAGGGGTGCCAATCAGTTGAAAGATGCTCTCAGTAGGTTTGGCTCAAATGCTGGGAGCAAAGTGAGGCCTTATAAAGGCCTTCCCCCCGTGCCTCCGTTTTATAAACACCCTTGTTTGATTTCATTGTGGTTATTAAAAAATCCTGTATTCTCATATCTCTGGCTCATTGGCAGGGATAGCTTACACTTGTAATGAAAGGACATTTGTCTTTTTCAGAGCTGCCCACAAAGCAGTTTCTGTCTGAAAGTGTTTGCCATCCTCAATAGATAATAAAGACAAAATAGCCAGAGTTATTGGTGAGCTTCTTGCTCCTGATATATATCTCTGGCAGAGAAGAGGTTTAGGGTTTTGATGAAAGAGAAGCAGTGTTTCATTACACAGGTTGTTTTTTTTAAATATGATTTTTTGCCTTCTGAGGAATATTAATGAGAGCCTTCCCATCTGCCAGATACTGTCCTCCAGAGTTCAGATGTTATCTTTGTACTCTTTATTCTTGACTCTGTACTTTGTGATGTGATACAGAATTATGTTCTGTAAGATTTTCAGATTTCAGCTCTTTTCAGATGCAAGTCTTTGGGGTTTTTTTCCCATACATGCTGAATGTATTTCAACAGTTTGTCTATATTATCACATCATAAAGAAGATGAAAATGGGATAATTTTTAACCTATTGGAAACATGGGATTTTTATTGCAATGGCTGACCCTCTCAATAGTTTGGGTGAGGGGTGGAAAAGCAGCTGTGAGCTAGCAATTCCTTGAGGATCCAGCTGGGACACCTTCTTGTCTGTGTGAGAAGCTGATGCTCTCTTTTAGAACCAGGTGGTCCCACAATGTCCTTGACAGCCAAGCAGCTGTGAGGGAAAGCTGGAAAAGAGAGTCAGTGTTCTGCTGTGGCTGCTCAGTGTTCAGTGCTTTCCTGTATTTTGAGTGCCCAGAGTGTCTGCCTGTGATGAAGCAGTTGGGAGTGAATATCTTCATCTGTAAAGACCAAGACCATTTTGTATTTTGGAGGAAAGCTGTGACAGGGCTATCTGGCAGAGGCCTTGTGTGTTTTGTTTGGCTTCATATGCTCATTAGTTTCCTGACTTCAGCTGAAAGCAGATTGCTCACTCGTCACTGAAAAATATTTTAATTTGCAATTTAACCTTACCTCTTAATAGATTTGTTGTGCATATACAATGGGATTTTACTTTCATGTCACTGGATGTTTTCTAAGTCAATACTATGGCTCATTTTGAGTTCAGCTGTAGAGAGGCATCAGACGGTTCCTAAGAAGAACAAAAAGTCTGTATTTTCTCTCTCTGTGCTTTAAATTAATGGAGATGTCAAGAGGGAAATGTGGAAACTACAGACTGCTTTTCTTCATGTAAACAGCAAGTTCTTATAAATGTGTGGCAATAGGCATATGACTATTGAGCTTTGAAATGATGGAAGACTCTGTGAAGGTTATGACAGTGTGCAAACATAGCAAGAGTAGTAGATAACACTTTAAGGACATTTCCAATTATTGGGTTTTTTTAATTAAGGGAAATGATGTATGAAATTAACTCTCTATCACTGTGTCTTCCGATTAATTTATCAGCTTACACTGTTAAATGCATAGATGGTCAATGTTGCAGATTGTTCAGTAGTCAGTCATTAGAGTAGTGATAATTAACTTTGGTAGCTTGTATATATTGTTTGTGTTTATTGAGCTGCTTACAGTGAACCCTCTCCATCCACACCGTGGCTTTTTCCTCTGCATTCTTACTTATCCAAAGACAAAGCTTTTCTTTTTTTTTAAGCTGTTTCTCTAACCCTTTTTCAAAAGTGATTTTCAGTCTGGCACTGTAGATCCTTAAAACTGGTCCTTGGCAGTTTATGTCAGAGACTGTTTGAGGTGGATGTTCTCAGTGGTATAATGTGTTACTTTTAAGTATTTTAAAATTAAATTTTATTTAAAGACTTTTAAAATTTGTTTATTTTTAAATAAAGTGCTTTTAAATAGAGAGTTAAATAGATTTAAATAGAGAGTTAAATTCTAGAAGATACACAAACCTGTACAACCTTCTTTTACTGTGCGTGATGGAGAGAAATACAGAAACAGAAACGCAGAGAACGCACAGGCTGGGGAGGAGCACTGGCTGGGTGTCTGCTCTCTGAGAAAAGCCCCTGACTGATGGCATGGGCTGTGCCAGCAGTGCTGAACTTGTGACATTTGGGCTGGGTGTCACTGCAGCTGCTGTTGGTTGAATATTGTCCCTTACCCTGTTTGTGGTGCGCACCCAAACTAAAACCAAGACCTTTTCCTCACCTTCTTTTCTCCCAACAGATAATTGTAGGAGTTCTGCTGCTCTACTACCTTCTTGGAATCAGTGCCTTAATTGGAGCAGCAGTAATCATAGTCCTTGCACCTGTTCAGTACTTTGTAGCAACAAAACTCTCACAGGCCCAGCGAAGCACGTTGGTAAGTGTCTTCAAACTCATTCGTGATATAGATATCATATCTGGTAATTATGCATTAGTCTGTGCTTGGAATTACAAAGCTCACTATGGATGCTGACCCAGAATTGCTTCTCAAACATTTCATAATGTTCAAGAATCCATGTTCGAGAATATGAGGTTGTAAGTGTAAGCAATAAAAACATATTTTTTGGGGTTTATATTTTTCAACAAGTATGGTTCCCTAAGAGCAAAAAAAACTTAAGAACCTTCTAACTTGCAGGTACAAATGGTCAGTAGTCATTGGCTGAAGTAGCTTAGGGCAGAGCACAAATAAATGAGTTGTGCAGGGTAAGCTGTCCAAGGGGAAAGGAAGTAGGAATGCTGCATCCAAACTCAGACTCCAGATGTGGAAATCTATCAAACTGATTTATTTAAACAAACTGTGTGCAGTTCTAACTCCCACAGTGTGTGCCTCAATGGGGGGAACTTAGGGGTCTGCTAAGTCCCAAGCTGATCCTTGATCCCTCATTTGGCTTGTCTCTAATTTGAATCACCGGCATCATTGCTGAGAAGGTTGCCTTGGTTCATTGGAATTCCCATGCCCAGCTGCTCTGGACTTTATTCTGCCTTTCAGCAACTGTTGGCTGCCAAGGAAGCCACAGGAGCTTGTAATGGAGCCAGAGCTTGCTGAAATCCCTTCCACCACAGATCACGGGTAGTTACGAGAGTTATTTGTGCATCTTCCTGTGTGGAAAGGAATTCCTTCCCATCAACAGTATGCACTCTCCCAGAACTGTGGACTGCATTCATCCTTGCGCATCCAGTTGTACAGTCACTGTCACCTAGAAATTCCTGCGGATGGGAGCAGTGCTGTTTGTGATAGAAACGTCTGCACTGTGCTAGGGGGCAGCTCACGGCTTTTGTGTCATCCTTAAGCTTGGGGAACAGATGTTTTTATTGTACTCTCCAGGTAAATGTGTGTGTAAATGTTGCAGGAGTACTCCAACGAGAGACTGAAGAAGACAAATGAGATGCTTCGCGGCATTAAGCTCCTTAAACTCTATGCTTGGGAGCACATATTTCACAGCAGTGTGGAGGAAACCAGACAGAAAGAAATGACTAGCCTCAAGTCTTTTGCCCTTTATACCTCCATATCCAGTAAGTCTCTTCCTGCTTTGTAATCCACTGCTCAGCTGAGTCTACTGAATTATTAGCAACTAATGAGTTCACCATTTCTCTGTTGAGATTATTTCAGTTGCTTTAGGCTCTGCTCTGTACTCCTCACTTTCCATGTAGTCAGACCCTCCATTTAATTCAGTAGAACTTTGCTTGTATGGGAAATATGCCCACAAGAGGAAATCAATGCTTCACAGAATTGGCTTTTTCTGGAGAAAAGCTTTTAAGGGACAAATGTTTCAGAGACTATATTTAGCCAGCAATATTTTCTTCTGGAACACAGCATTCAAGAGGAAGCTGATGTTGAAATTTATTTGTTGGGGTTTCTTCTGCATTTTGCACAATTCAGAGCAAACAAATAATATGTGACGGGTATTGTCTTTGCACTGAAGTTCCAACAGACAGTACTTATGTGTTCTTACTCAAAATTTGGGTTTCTTGTTAAAATAAGTGATTCTTGAAACCATTTCTGTATCCTGGAAAGAAAAATACAAGCATCCTGGCAATTTCATCATTCTATGTCCAGATTCTTTCCTCTCCTGTTATTTTTCAAGCTGCTTTAAGACTTTATTATGCTTTTGAAAAGACCTACAGCAAATTGAACTCTATTCGAGGAAATTATATGCAACACCTATATAATTGCTACTGTAATACTTTAAAAATAATTTGTGAAGTCACACTCAAGAATACTGTGCTGTTCGTATAATCTGTGAGATATTAACAAAATTGAAAATTTTAGTCAGAAGTTTTCAAATGCTGCAGGGTACCTGTACAAATACTGTCTGGAATAATAAGGAAAACTAGTCTTTATGATCACATAGGTAATGCACTGTAAGGGAAAGATCATGATCCCACTGAATTTGACTGACATTAATTGAGGTATTCATTGACTTCTGAGACTGGAAGTTCTCTCTGGGGATCCTAAGCTCTGTGGGCTCGGAGAGGAGTTTCTGTTTCGACATAAACCAGAATTTAACTGGAGTTTGTGAGACTGGAAGCTCCATCTTACATCCAGATCAACACAGACGGGTTCCCTTTGTATGCAGTGCTCCATGTGGCATTAAAATCCATTTATAGTCAGGGCCATGGCTTCAGCTGTAAGGTTGTGAAAGCTTATTGGATTTTAAATCCTCACAGTGTCATTTTTAACAGCTAGGAAAAGATGTTTTCATCCCAGGAGCTCCGCTTATTCTGTGAAGCAATGGCCTAAGAACCTGTATTGTTAGAAACAATTTTAAATATTTGCTAATGCTTCTTGAAAAATTCCAAGTTTGCAACTGCGTTCTTGTTTTGTATTATGTGTGATATTTAGGTGTGGGCAAGACACAGGAGATAACTTTGCAGCTTGGGGTAAAGCAATGCAGCTTTATGTTGATGGTGCATATAATTTTGACTTACAAAGGTTCTTAATGTTTCAGTCTACGAGTTCCTTACACCTTCTGACTTCAGTGCAAATTATACTTATCTTTACAAACTTGCACTTTTGCAGACTAAAAAGGGAATATAAATACAGGAGAACTTGTTCTTTTCTCTTATCATACATATAATTAGAATGAGAGGCATAATCAGCCCAAAGCATGTTGTCTAATACTATAGTGAATGCATGATTTAACTTTTTTAAGGAAAAAAAATTAAAAGGCTGGAGAGGACCAAGATTTAAGTATTTGTGATCTAGAGCAAGGCAGACAGTTGCTAGAACACTAAGAAAGTAGAGAAGAGATTTTTATATATGCGTTTTTTAACATACAGTTTTGAAGAGGCTCTGGAACTCTTTTCTAAGTACACATAGCTATTAACAGAAATAAAGAGTGGTTGGAGGTATTTTATTCATAAGGAATAGATTTGCATTGGATTACAGAAAATATACTTACCAGTTTCATGGCAGTGTTGGGCAGACCACAAGAAAATTCTGTTTCAAGACCGCATGGAAATTGGATCTCGTGTGCCTTTCCCCTGTGCTGGGATCCAGGTTCTATGTGTATGGAATTGTTCATGTGTACTAAAAGAGCTATGATAGAAATTAGCTCTTCCTATATTTTAATGGAGTGCCCCCACCAGAATCAAAGCTGGGTTATATTTTTACAGGATTTAGTATACATTAAAACTCAGGAAAGACAGAGAAAGAAAAGGGTGGTTTTCCTACTTCTATGATGTTTTGTCTAATCTGTCAGAAGCAAAATAACTCCAGGTTTTCTTACAGGAAAATAACCTTCTTACAGGAAAATAACAGTGGTTAAAATATCCAGAACCGACTGAACATTTTTCACAGCTTTTAGTCCGCCTTTTTCCAGTAACAGAGTCCTTTTGACTAAATCTAATTAAACATACAGTCCTAGCTGCAAAATAGCTTTATTTTAGAAAACCTTTTATTATTCTTGACACTTGCATAATTGAAAAAAAAAAAAAAGAGGAAAACAGACCCCAAATACCCCAAATTCCGAGGGCTTTTATTTGTTTGGTTGAAAGAAGTTTGAAGCCCTTGTATGTATTGGTGATCTCAAATAATAGCAAAATACAGGTCAGTTCTTTGGGAGCCACCAAGTACCAATCCTACAGGATATTTAATCCATCCAGCTTCATATCTGACAGGTGTGATCTTGTACTGTGGGCAGGAGAAGAGCAGGATCCATCTCTGAGAAGTTTATCAGCTTTGCTAGATCCTCTCAGCAGATTCATTTTTAAAAGCAAACTCATGTACTGCAGCAGTCTCAAAGGCACATTGCAAAGGCAAGGCTTTAATGGGATTCAGAAGGACAGAGTTGCAGGCAGAACGTTTCCTTTCTTTGTAATTTCTGTGCTCTAACTACCTTGAGCTGATACAAACTGTGAAAACTGGTCAGGATGTAGAACCATTAAGGAGACATGAGAGGCTGCTTTGTATTCCAACACAGAAGGAACATCTTCCTCAGAAAAATATAGGGTTATTTTTCCCTAGGGTGAGGTGTAAACTATGCATTTCTAAATTTTAATACATGCGAGTCTTTCAAAGCCTAAGCTTTAATTTTGCAATTACACTAACGTATTTTCAAATTCTCCTCACTGTCCAGGAATTAGAGCTACATGAAATAACTCAGCTATTTTATACAAGCATGAGTACAGAGTTTACAAATATGTTAGAGGATTCATGTTGAAGATCATCTAAATGTAGGCAAGAGAAATATCTGACAGTATATAAAGTCCTTCAGGAGTTTATGCCCAGAAAAGAATGGCCAAACAGTAAACCAGCAGCATTTGTGAGTCAAAAAATGACAATTCAGATGAGGTAACTGGGGAGAGCATTTACTGTTTGAACGTTGCTCTGTCTGGTAGGAGAAAAGGACAGGCACAGTTTAAACACAAAGGAAGTGTCTAGCCTTTTTCTGTTACACCTGCACTGATGCTTGAGTTCTATTTTAGCTCCAGAGTCTATATTCTTTCTCTGTGTTGTTTACTTACGTGAAACAAAGTTGAGTGGAGGTCAAAATGAAAAGGTGATTATTAAATAATATCCTCAGGTTGTGATAGAGGGGCAGGCATGCAGGGTGTAAGCCTAGAAAATACCACTGTAAACCAGTGCTGCTAATATTGCAGCATCTAGCATGTCTTAATGTTCCTATGTGTTTTCCTTCACAGTCTTTATGAATGCAGCAATACCAATTGCAGCTGTACTTATAGTAAGTATGGACTTTTCTAAATAGTGTTGATGACAACTGCATTTCAAGTGTAAGTGATGTGGGGTTGAGGAAGGAGGAGGACGGGATGCAAACCTGCTACACATTTGCACTTCCTCTGGGAGAGAATGGAAAATGCCCACTTGCCATCTGGGACCAGAAGCAGCCCAGAGCATGCAGCACTCCCCCAAACTGTTAAGAGTATACATTAAGATTATGCAAATTAAATGCCTGTGAAATATGAAGTCTCTGTTTCCTTCTTTATGGCAAAGCACTGATGATGATGTCTGTCTCTTTGTAGACGTTTGTTGTCCATGCTCATCTGACAAGAAAGGCTGACTTCTCCCCATCAGTGGCATTTGCCTCCCTCTCCCTGTTTCATATCCTAGTGTCTCCGTTGTTCCTGCTCTCAAGTGTGGTTAGATCCACTGTCAAAGCATTAGTAAGGTGAGAACTGTAAAATTAATATCTTTGCTCCCACCCATCCAATTTTTGAGAATTTGTCTGTTGCTCATTTTACAATTTTAAGTTTAGAAATAGCATGGTGACGATTTATCTGTTCTTGTAAACTGCTTCCCAACTATTTTTCCCCTCCGTCAAGCATGTAGAAAGGTAAAAGGCAGTCACCGAAGAACATGTGTTCCAGCATGTATCTCTTGTTTCTCAGCCTCTGCCTGAGAGGCTGCCTGTTGGGGGAGAGTTAGACTCAAACAAGCAAACAAACAACCTGAAAATCACTTTTAAGAGTCACAGTAAGTTAATGACTAAGTGTCTAATCCAGACTTGGTGAATTTTTACTTTTGATGAACGTGTTCATTTGAGTGTTCAGAAACTAACCAAATAACAACCAGTAGAATTGCTGTTTCACTGGGGCTTTTGAGTATCAGCAGATTAGTGTAAAAACCTCCTAATGCTTTTTCATAGGCAGTGTAACTCTCACTGATAGGAGAAGCAGAGCTTGGGATTCTTTCTTCATTAGGACAACTTTATGACCTGCAGTGAAGCTGTCTGACAAGCTTATTTAAACTGTGAGACAGATACTGGACACCAACCCTTGCTTGGTTGCCTTTGTGTTGCTTTGGAGATGGAAAGGGGACTGCAGCAGGAGGCTGAGGTTGCCCTCAATGTTTGAAAATTCCCTGACATTGCAAAGTCACAGCTGTGTCCTCTCTCCTCAGGAGTGTGAAATCTGAGAGCATCAGCGGCTGGCAGGAAATGTTTTGCAGCCACTGTGGTAGTCCCTAGAGCCGTGGCAGATTGTCATGAAAAGATTACAGCCAGCAAAGTATCCTGGACCCACACTGACACTGCCTACTACCAACAGGCATTTATTTTGGCTTGTCTGAGGATTTCTTTGCAAATGAATTGTGTCTGTTAATGCCACAGGAACAATTTGAAAGCAATTAGTATCAGCAGAGTATTAATTGTTGCTCGCTGGTAGTCCTTCATGGGTTATTCTGTGGATGCTTCTTGCTGGCAGGCTGTTGCCCTGCCATTTGTGGTGCAGACTGGAGTCAAGCTCTGTATCAAAGCTGACATGATCCTTGCCTTCCTGGCTGTCTGCATCACCCAGATAGTGCTCCAGAGTGCATTGCTCCATAGGCTGCTGCTCTGTCTAGAGCACCTCACCCTTCAGAGCGATATTTTGGAAGCACATGCCAGATCTTTTCAAGCTATGCGAAGATGTGCTTGGTTGAGTAGTTCAGGAAATGTTAAAAAGCAGACAGTCGAGTTTACAGCGAGCACAGCTATTGTTTGCTTGCTGTAACTGTGTCCTGCTGCTACACCTTCCTGCTGGTCAGTAAGATCGGGTAAAGGTGACCTAACTTGGCAAAGTTGTATTTCAGCTTTCTTCAGGCTGAGATATTCTAACTGGTTTTAGCAACTGTGCAAAGGCAGCTTCTCCTGGAGTGACAGAAAGGGACTAAGTGGAGCAGAAGATGACCCAGCAGTGAAACCAGCATGTAAAGGATAGCAAAGAGGGTGTTACTGGCTTTACATCTCAGGCACCTCACAAACGCTGCTCTGCTAATATTGGCTACAGTCTCTGATGCCAGATGCTATCAAGGACAGTAGGATTGGCCAATAACCTTATCAGTGTCTGTAATCATTACATATGCCCAATCGCAAAGCATCCCCATAGATTGTCACTGACGCTCCCAGAATCACTGTGTGATTCACAGATTTAAAGCTGTTGCATGTAGGACCCCTGAAAACTTCAAGTTATGGGGCTTGGGTGTCTGCTTCTGAGAGGGGGAACTGTTGAAAGTCTTTACAAAGGTGAGAAATTCTGATACCTCTTTGAAAAGGGGTGTTTTGTTTTGGTTTTTTTAGTAAGTGGAGTGTTTAAGCCATTGAAAATTAAAACTGAGCAGCCAATTGATGTATGCCTTAAATGTGAGTCTTAAGGACAAAGGGTGCAGTGTACAATTTTGTATCAGTAAAGGTTAAGCAGCAAGAGTGGCATTATGTATCTTACTGGGTTTAATATCAAAGCATCTTTCCAGTCAGCTGTGCAAATACTCATGTTTTAATCAATACATCTGTTCTGTGGCTTAAAAATAAGTTCCCCTGTGGAGGTATTGGAATACTGAAATTGTGCTGTCAGCAAGAGCTCTGCAGAGAACGTCCTTTTTCTATTCTTTAAGAGTTTAGAACAGTGTGACATCCTGAAATATGAGCTATTGCCTCTCAACAGTTTTTCTCACAGCTATACTATGTTTCTTCAGTAATTGCCTCGGGAGCAGTGATTCCAGAATTATGCAGAGCATTGGGCAGGGAGTTTGTAGAGAGTACAGGTACCTGGATGCACAACTGGATAATAAAATCAAATTGTTGAATGGCTTAATACAGACGAAGTCTTCTTTGGATATGCAAGGTCTGAGAATGTTTGCTGTCTTCTCTTCCTGCCTCTCTAGACCCTGGAGCAGATACATGGGGGATTTCTCTGTCTGCTCCTTCTACCTTCAGAGCAATTTCTCAAGTATCAGCGTAATTTTCATACAGAGAATATAAGTGCAGCTGCATGTCAAATCCTTGTAGGTAGCATCTAAACCATCATTTGGTCCATTTAGACACGTTTGGAATGTTCTTTTAAATATCTGGTTGACTGAACAAAAAAAGGTAAGATTCCTAGCCCTGTTTTCCAGAGCTTTGTGCAAATAGGTATAAATGTCTATAGCAATGGAGCTTTTAATCACTTCGTCTGAGATAAAAGACCTTCCCATGAAGGAATTCCTGTCCAAAATTGTTCCTGAATTAATTATTATTCCTCTTATCCCATCCCAAATAGTTATTTTCCCCCTTTTTGTTGCATAGATTATAGTACCTGCTCGGTTGCCTCCACTGAATCCACTGAGAGATCCACTGATCTCAGTCCTCAGCTGCCAGTGGCAATTAGGGAGGTTGACAGAAGAGCTGTACGGCCAGAGCCCTCCTAGGGAGCCCCAGGTGACTGTGATCTCTGCTTGCAGGACAAGTGTTCACCCTACGGGCAGTCTCCCTCAGGCAGTGCTGTAATGCCTGGCTCCAGCAACGTTTTGGCATTGGTGGGATATTTCAGAAGCTTCTTAGAAGAAATTAAGTTTCCTTCCAAAGAAGAAACCCCTCGCAGTGAAACGCAAAGTAAATGCTGGCGAGTTTATTTTTATTTTTTGAGATTGGCATCCTAACAGGTCACCGCGTATCACAATGCTTCCGTGCATTGTTTGCCTCTTTCTCCCCAGATAGCCTAAGGCTGAAGATTGAAATCAATTCTTTCAGCTCTTATCCATAAATTTATTTTTAGGAACCCGAGGCCTTCTGGCACTTTATCGTTTTGAAGACTGATAGTTAACTTATTTCCAGCTAATTGAGCTCCTTTGATGTTGCGTTCATGATTCAATCCAATTCTTCCACAAATTTCATTTGCTGTCCCTGTGAGTAGATTAGACATACATTTTATGAAGTCAGGTACAGAGATAAAATTGATGCCCTGATCTGTTAAATGTCTTAATAAAGGCACATTATCTCTTAGCTAATTAAATCTTAAAGCAGCTAGTGAAAATTTTATGCCTCCTTCTTTGTTGCTGGTTGTCAGGATTCCTTTTATATCTCATCTGTAGAACACTATTCTGTTAGAGTATATTCCTTTATCTAGTTACCTTATGCACATCGTATTTCATCGTAGCTGGTTGAATTTGGCTCACAGTGTACAGATTTCATCAGAGTGCCGGTGTTTGTGAGACTGTGCAGTGTAGGGCTGACTGGGCCACTCTTGATCAGCGTAAATGGCATTAATTCCAACTGGGCAATTGGTTTCAAAACAAGCCACTGCTGTAGCCCTTCTGTGTCCCGCCAAGTGCCTGAAAAACCTTTGTGTAAGATCTCTCTGGTGTCAGAAGAGACAAGACTTGAGAAACATCTGCACAAACTGTTAAAATATCATCGCTGTTAATAGGCAGCAGGACAGGCTGTGAAAACTTCCTTGCAGTGGCTTCGTGTTGCACATTTTCCTATGCCTCTAACAAAACAAGAACAAACTGTGCAGCAGACACAGCTGAAGTACCAGAAGGGATGCTCTGTAATAAACACTGCAGTGAACCAAAGTTTTACTTCTGAGGTTGAGGTGTGATCGTGCTTTTCTTCCCTTTCAGTGTGCAGAAACTGAGCGAGTTCCTGTCAAGTGAAGAAATTGGAGAAGAACATGATAAATCTTCAGAGCTAAGAAGTGCAGATAATCACAGCAAGTACCAGGCAGTGGTGAGTAAAGCTGTCTCATTGCCTCTGAAGTGGCTGCAGTAGTTTGTACCCAGAATAAATTTTCCACTTCTCCATTTCCTACTGATTATTTCTTACAATTGCAAGACCTCTATTTTAATATCCTCAACTGTATCGTTCACGCTGTGGTTGCTAGGGTTTGGGACATTTTGCTGATGCTGCCACCAATTAGTGCTTATTTCTGTCTTTCTGATTTTGCACAGCCACTCAAGGTTGTGAACCGCAAGAGGCCTGCCAGGGAGGACTGGAACAATTACAGCTCTCACATGAGAAGACCCATTAACATCACAGAAGCAGATGATTTCTGTGTAAAGGTGATATGAAGGTCACTCTAGTAACACTTATACTAGCTCACTAATAGTCACTTTTGTATTCTGATGGCAGTTTCAAGCTGAAGAACCAGCGTTTGGTGTGACCTGTCAGACACTTGTGCACTTGCCAGAGATTAACCTCCACCTTTCTCATCTCTGTCTTCCTCTTTAAAAGTTAACTACAAATCTATGGGTTGTGATTAGTTGCAATTATTCCTCTAGCTTTCACCCAGCCATTTTCTATTTCAAGTGTTTGAGTCATTAACCCTGTTCTCAGGTCCAAAAATTTTAACTCAAAACGTAGAACAGCCTGGGTTGGAAGGAACCCCAAAAGATCATCTGGCCCAACCTTTTATCTGTGCCAGACTCTTTCTTCCATTTCCAGTGTCTGTACAGTATAATGGGATGAAGAAAATAGAAAATAATTTGTTCTAGACATTCCCAAAATAATCTTGTCATGGATCTTCCCTTCCTCTTTTGAAATTCCTAGTAGCCTTCCCTGGCTGAAATTAAAAACTCACTCCCAAAGACCTAACTTTTCTGAAAGAAAAAAAAAAAAAATTTAAATTACCCATGCCACTTTGAGGACTGATGCTCTTGATTTGCTGTGGAAATGGCCAGAAGCAATAAAAATCCTGATGGTTGTTATAGTGATGAAGCTGTTTATTTAGGAAGTCTGCTATTACATTTGCATTTCCAGCAAAAGAGGATGAATAATTCAGTTTCATGGGAGTGAGGAGGACAACTGGTAATGCTTTCGGCTTTTTTTTAGACATGCTGAATTGGTGCAGGATCCTGCTTGAACAGACTTCTAGGAAAATAAGAGGAGTATTTGAAAGAGGGTTTTGGGCGCAGTGTTGGGTCAAAAGACAGCGTGGAGTGATAACAGAGGAGTTTGTCATGAAGGACAGGCCAGTGCAGTAACCTCTGTAAGGACAGTATCTATAAGGCTTGAACAGAAAGCCAGGACCAAGGATAATCTTTGGCTCCGTCTGCTGACACCATTGTCACCGCCAGCCCCCGGGCCAGGGGACTTGTGCAGGTCCTGTGTGTCTGCAGCTCATTGCCCTGGAAGGGGCGTTTGTGAGAGAGGATCCTCTGCCTGCCTTTGGTGGAGAGAGGAGCACTCCACTTGCTCTTGCTCAAGATAGGAGTATCAGTTTTTCTCAAGGGTGTAATAAAAGTGTACCCTTCCACTCTTCTTACATAAAAAATTGTTGTACCTTACATAGCTAAAAGGCTTTGAAGGCTTTAGTGGCTCTGAAAAAGTGAGAGAAGAGGGTCCTGTATAAATGTAGGCCTTTTAAAATTGTCTCCCATTCCTTGTTTTTCACAGTATCCATGGAAATCTCCATTTAAAGTCTGAACAGGCTTTGTTTCCTGGTTTCATTCTTTTCCAATGAAACAATTTCTGTATCTAGCAAAACCTAGAATATCTGAGAATCATGTCAGAATTACAAAGGAAAATGCTGTAATGGGCAGCAACATCTAATTTCATGGAAGGTTTTGCAGGTCTGCTTGGAATTTGGATGGTGTAGTTGCTGTATAAGCTGCACTGTGTCTCAAGTGACGTTCAGGGCTCTGCAGAGAGCAAACTGGGCATGTGTGTAATTTAATTGTGTTGTAATCAGTTCAGATATTGCATGTACCTACCTTAAAAATAACAGAACAAGAGAAACTCTAAAGGGCAATTTTTTTTCCCTCGTGAATTCTCAATAAGTTTCTAATTGTGCTTGTTTGAGTTCAGAGGCTTCTGCCCATTGAAATACAGTCCTTTACAATGTCAGTCACTTGAAGATTCATTTCCTGCATTGGGCAAAGGCTAACTGTTCCTGTGCTCAGTGTAGTGAAAAAGAAGTATCTGATGTTAGAAACAAACAAGTGAGTTTTAAAGCTGGGTTTCTGTTTATTTTTTCTCTCCATCTTTGTACAGATCACAAATGGTTTTTTCACTTGGACACCTGAAGGTCCTCCAGCATTGTCCAATATTGATATCCGAATCCCTCAAGGTACAAAGTGACATCAGATAAACAGAATAAGATGTTTTTCCACAGGTTTCTGATCAATCAGAATCTCATGTACACCTTTCTCTCTCACAGGTCAGCTAACAATGATTGTAGGACAGGTGGGCTGTGGTAAGTCATCTCTCTTGCTGGCCATACTTGGTGAGATGCAGAAGATCTCCGGGAACATATCCTGGAGCAGGTAGGGCCATTTAATTTAAAATTCTAATTTAATTTAAAAATTCAACTTGCACTGAGTAGTAATGCAGAAAAAGCCCAAAATTTATCTTGGGAACTTGTGGAGTCTGGGATTTTCTAGACACACAGTCAGGAAGAAACCTTACCCTAACATCACCAAGAATCCCCAGCCAGGGTGAAACAAGCTGTCTATTCCATTAATAGGAGTGGGCAGCCATTCTTGGGCATTCTGCACTCCAGCAACATCACCTGAGTGAAATCTGTAATTAGAATTAATTAGCTTGAGGAGTGGTGCTGCTACAGGATGGCATTTGCACTGTTTGCCTGAGCTCGTGTCTTTCCATGGCGCTGTAGAGAGCTATTGGCTCCCTGGGAGCAGTGCCTGGCTGACATGTGTGCTCCATCCCAGCACCAGGCTGATGCCTGAGAGTCTGAAGAGTGTCTTTCAAGTGGCAGTGACCTCCGAGTGCTCCCCAGTGCATCCTGCCTGGTTTGACAGGAGCGAGTCAGTCATGCCCTTCCCTCCTTTCCCAAGGGGACACAGCACCTGTGCTCTGATAGCCACCTACAGATTCCACTCATGGCTAACTTTTGTACTGGCCTTGAAGGGAGGGGAAGAAAAAGGTACTGAACTCCAGCAGTTTCTACTGGAACTTGTCCTCTTGACCCTCAGGTGAGGTGACAGATGGTAAAATATATTGCAGCTCCTCCTGTATATGGTTTCCAGTAAATTCCTGCCATCACTAACACATAGTTTGATCAATGTGTGTGGACATTTTGGCCTGTTTATTTTGCAGTACCAAACTTCCTACCCATACAGACTGCATTTTGCCCTTTGGGCTGTGATTATTTGTAGGTAAAGCTCAACAAATTGCAGAAGAACCTAAAGAAACAGTTAATTTTATTTCCAACTGGCCAGGAATGAAGGAAAAACAGGGCACCTGTAAATCAAATCCACACACTCTGATGGACGGAGGGTCATTGTTACCCAGTGGGGTCTGCACCGATTTTGTGGAACAGTTCTCTAAATTCTTTGAGTGTTTGTAGAGAGATATGATTTATATCCAGCCTTCATGCCAGACATACTACTCAGAATTGCACGTGCTTTAATAGCAAAGTACAAGGAAGGAAGGTTGTCTATTTTATGGGTGGAGAAAATGAAACATAAGAAGGTGACCCTTTCAGCTAGTGAGAGAAACAAAAACAGAAGCCAAAGTTCCCAAATGCAGTGATCTATCCATAAGAATATACTTCCCTAAGCAGAAAATGGTGAGGAACCATACAGAATCCCTGCAGCCTTATTAGGTGAACTAATTTCATTTCAGCAAGGCTGTAATTTTTTACAGATGACATAACATGATTAAGAAGTGTAATTTGAATGTCTGATGCTAAACTAAAACAGATGACATGATGTTTCTGATCACAAACTGTGCTGTGTTTTTAAATAGCACTTGTTTAAAAGTATGTGCTGCACAACATTGGAAAGGTCAGAGCTGGTTTTTATGTCTTCTATATGTGCCAAAGTATCACAAGGTGAAATTCAGTTGTTATCACGTTTGCTCTGCTATCTGTCAGATATGTAGAGAGGGACTTGTGGCTGTTACAATCTGAGCACTGTCAGTGCTGGCTGCGCTGGGACAGATTATGTGTGATCTCATCTTTCAGAGCTGCTGCCATGTGCCCTGCTCTGTTGGGAGTGATGGATGCAGCCGCTGGGGGCTGCACACCTGTGTTGTAAAGCTATCAGATGAAAGCTCCCTTAATTTGATAAGAAAATACTAATCCCTGACTGGGGACATGCAACCTTATCCCAGGTTCAAGGAGAGTAGAATTATCACGTAATCACCAGGGCCCACAGCCTCAGCTCAGGCAATGAAAACTGCCACCCAAATCAGTAAGTTCCTTGTTAAAAGCTCTTTCTCTGGGAATGCTTGGCTTCAGTCATTCATGTTACAGAATAGAACTGAATTAGTTCATCCAAGTTTCCTTCCCCTTCCCTTGCTCCAAGGTCATAGCTATGAAGATGAAGGATGTGTCCTGCTGACATGTCACTCAGGGCTCAGGAAATCTGGATGCTATTCCTGGCCCTTCCCTTGGTCTAATGGATAACGAGTCATTTCCCTACTCTTTGCCCCCATGCTTTATGAATAAAACTGGATTAACTGCATATCACCTTTGCCTGTTTCTTAAAAAAATTATTTGTTCCCAACCCTTAAAAAGTAATGTAATTTATTCCTGGGCTAGGAGGGAGATAATAAGAAGTGAGCCATGGCTCATTTGTGATTTTTTGTTGTTTGTGTTACAGTGTGTGTCCAGAAGATCCTGCTCAGATTAATGCCTCTTGTCCAAAGCAGGCTGAGAGCATCTCAGTATAAATATTTTATAATAGAGTTAGAGATTTAACAAAACCAGAGAAACCATTATTTACATTCTACACCGGTGATAAATGGTAATGATTTTACCTGTTATTGAGTAAATAATCATGGTATATGCCATGCTAATTTTTTCTGGGCAGTATCTCACTTTTAACCATCCCAATTCAAGTCTTGTTGGACTAAATAATACCAGAAAACTGACCTAATTGAGAAATAGTTTGTTCAAACATAATTACGTCATTTGTTTTAAACAGGACATACATACTTGCATGTGAATCTTGAGTCTGTATAATGTGAAGGAAGATAGGGATTTAAGGTTGTTAATAGTAGGTTTTCACCTTGATGTGGAGTTGACTGTTTTCATCAAATGAAAAAAGTTGGTTTTATGCCTACAAAGTAAATTGGTTTTTCAAAATACATATTCAGTGGAGTTTTCATAAACATCCTGGTACTTAATTTTATTTAAGTGGGAAATTAAGATCTGAAGGCTTGAAAATCGCAGTAGGCTCATCTTTGCATCGTTAGACATCTAAAATACCTTGACAAATTAGATCTAGACCTCATTATCAAACATATGTTACTTTGGCATTTCAGCACTGGTAGGAGATCAAGGCATCCTTAATTGCCAGGAGTATGCAGGAAAAGAAGGAAAGGAGGGATAAAACTAAGTGGGGGAAAGTGCATTGAGAAGTTTGAGCTAAAACTCCAAATGGAGAATTTTTTTCCAGCTACAGAACAGAAACACAGATCAGGCAATTGATACACAATTGGTTCAGGGTCCTTGCATGGAAGAGCTGGAAAAGATATTTTCTATTTCAGCCTTTCCATAGTTTCTGTTAAGAATGTGAACGTGCTTCTTCTTAATGATATGCAAGAGGCCCATGGGTTTTTGGAGAAGGTGCCACTGGGTTCACATGGTCACTAAAAACCAGTGGAGTGAAAGTTAACTGTGGAAAAGCTTTGTTCAGTACACAGACCCCTGGAGTAAAGGTGCTAGTGGCTGGCTGGTGCTCTCAGATTGTACAATAAACTCAGCTTAGATATGGTCATTGCTTATTATGCATAAACTTTATGGAAGTGTCTCAAACCAACCTTTTAATCTGCAGGTCTAGTTTTCTCTCCCGGATATTTATAAGCAAATTGTGTTGGCATAAAGTTAATGAGACTGTCCTCTTTAAAGCATGAAAGACTTTGTTCCTCCTTGATTTTGTTTTTATCATTTGACACACAGATCTTTCACTCTTTTGAATGGAACTGAATTTAGCATCAGTAATAAGTATGCCCAGTCATCCTGTCAAAACAACTCTGAACATCTTTGTACACATTCAAAAATAGCAAAACCAAAACCTGTCTGTCCCTTGGACCTGCCCACATTTACCTGCCCGCATGTCCCCCCAGGGATAGGGCAGACACAGAACACAGTATATGGCAGCTGAAGGTGGGATTTGGGGTTCACACTAACCCGTTATACACCGCAAAGGTGCAGTTACTGTCATGGAAAAAAAACAGTGTCAAAAATTATCACTTTGTTTTCCCAGAAAATGAGCTTTTTTTTAAAATGGAACTGCATTCTTGTCACAGCAGGACTTCTCAGTTCTGCTAGCACCTCCAGGGCAAGGTGGAGGTGATTTTATTTGTTGAGTCACATTAATGTTTTTAAGGAGAAAAGGGTCACCAAGTCTTTTTGGCTGATGAAATCAAGTCAGTTTGTGTAGAAGGAACAGATGCTGCACTGCAGCCCTGTGATAAGTAATGTTTGCAGCCTGTGCACTAAGTGGAATTTAATAGTTTTTCTTTCTGGGGCAGATTGCTTGTGCTCACTTAAGTAAACAGTCTTTGCTTTCTATTTGTGATGCAGCTGCACTTCTGACAGTGAGACGGGGGAAGATTTCAGGTATGGCATTGTTTGCAGTTATTGGTATTCCTGGTAAATCCATTGCGGTAGGAAAAACCAAATGTTTCTAAAATCTATGCTTAAGATTAAGAGTCAGAATTCTGAAAATCAGTGGAATTTTAACTGCATTATCTCAGGGTACAATTTTTGAAACCACTTATGAAAGTTACAAAAATAAGAGTGGATTTCTGTTATGAAAGCATTGCCATTTGGAGATTTTGAAAATTGCATCCTAATATGCCTTTGAAAATCTTTCTCTAAAGGTCTTAACCAGATTATGCTATGCTTTAAAAAATAGTATCAAATATTTAAAGGTTTCATTTATTAAAGCAAATTCTCCCCATTACCCTTCTGTCTTCTTTTTTTTACATCCTGTCACAGATTTATTTTCTCACCTGCCATTCTTCAGGCACACACAGAGAGGTTTGGAGAGTAGCAGATTAGTCCATCTGTTGGCAAGGAAATTATTTTTACCTGATTAACATAGCTCAGCTTGGATTTTGGGAACATCTACCAACTAAAATCAACTAAGAACAAAGCTTTCTGACTTTGGGGTGCAAACCTCCAGAATAGTAATCCTTGTAAAAGTGATGATGCTGTTCCTGCTGGAATCAGTGAGAACTTTTGTTACTGAAATCAGCAGTGTCATAGCCTTTCCTTGAATTAGGCTAAACTGTGGCTTCTACTGACCAGGATATTTTCTTGGTTCTGCCATTCTCTAACTACTCCACTGCCTTTTCTTTAGATTTCCCAGCTTTTTCTCTCCCAGTTACCATATTTTTCAGACTTGTTACCTGGTTGTCAGACTGAGTCCTGCAAAGCTTCTGCTGCCCTCTGTGTGTAGTCTAAAGAGGGAGTTTGATGTACCTCATGTCTAAGCCTCATGGTAAAGGATACTTGGAAATCTCACAGTGCTTTCTGTATTAAGAAAAACCTTTCTGTATTAAGAAATTTCTGGGTCAAGTTGAAGGGAAACCATTTAAACCCATTAAGATACGAGAGAAGTATGATCAGAGTTGGATGTTCACATGTTTGAAACTTCCAGAAATGGACAGCAAAGGGTGAGATAATATGCATAACAGGATGGCAAGAGTATTAAAAAGTAGGAGAGAATATTAGGCTGGATGAAACAATTACCTACATTATCATATGTTCTGGGAATCCTAGTTGGTTAAGTGCTGTAAGAATATCTCTGCTGGTTTTGTTGCACTGACATCCTGTAGAACATTTTTGGTGTTCTCAGAAGAGTATTTTGGGCCAAAGGCTTTTGAGGTCTTGAGCATTTGCTCATAGGTGTTGAAGGCTTTCTACAAGGTTGTTTAGCACTTCTCAAAATTCAATCTTAACCATATCTTTTTTAGGTCAGTATCATGTAGCAGAGAATTTTAGCATAAAAAGAGTTTTATTTCTATTATGCAGTCATTTTGCTGTATTTTTAATTATAGCCTAGTGATATTACTTTGTGGAGTTATTTGCACTGTCTGAAATAATTTGGTTTTTTTTAAACCCTTGTGTTTGTTTTCTGCAGCCCAGAGAAAGAATCTCCTGTTGACATGGAATTCAGGTACGTTTTAAAAACTAATGGGGAAGCTCCAGAGGTCCCTTCCAACCTCAGTTATTGTTCAGAAGTCTCTGCACTTAATGAGTTTCATGTTCCCCCTTAGAAGACAAATAGGATGTCTCTGTATGCAGCTACTGCAAGATTTCAAATAAAAACAAGCAAGTGACCCTTGAAGTTTAATAATGGCAAAAAGATTTATTCCCAAATGCTCAGGACTGGCAAGACCAGAATGCTCCAATAGTTTCCATCAGGCTGAAAACAAAAGAAGCTTATTTTTTGCATATGCAGTGGTAATACAGAACAGTACACATTTCTCTGATATCAGGAGAGCATTTGAATTTGAGTAGACTGATGGTAGAAGTTAATGAATTGTGCAAAATAGTTAAGATATAACTGTAGTCAGCAATCCCAAAACAGACAAGAAAGGCTTTGCAATTTATTATTTCCTCTACCATCACAATCCTAACTCCACTGCATTTTAAGTGCATGTATTTCCTTTTAAAAATTGCCAGCATTTCAGATTTGGTAGGTTTATTAAGGCACTGATATTCATATATGGATGTCCCTTAATTAGTTGTATTTTTAATGATCTTGAGGATAATACCGGGCCTCCTGGACTTAACAAAACGTGAAAATAGAGGGGTTTTTTTTTATAGTTATTAATCCATCTTCACAGCATCACAGAATCACTGAAAGAGTAAGATTGAAGGGACCACAGTGGTCATCTGGTCCAGCCTCCCTGCTCAAGCAGGGCCATCCCAGAGCACATGGCACAGGATTGTGTCCAGATGGTTCTTGAATATCTGCAGTGAGGGAGACTCCACAGCCTCTCTGGACAATCTGTTCCAGTGCTTGGTCACCTGCACAGTAAAGAAGTGAATGTTGTTCCTTTTGACAGTGTTGTTTCTGGAATTAATGTGATTCATAATGAGTAAACAGGCTTGATTCTATATTAGACAAAACTCAAAGTCTCCAGGGAGCTCAGGGAAGGCTTTTCTTCTTTATTTCAAGGCTGAATTTTTCTTTCTGAATCTCTGTGATAATTAAGAGGCTATTGGCAGTCTGTTGTGTTATCATAGGGAAAAAAATACACTCCATTGATGAAAACACATGGTTATTTATGCAGTCTGGGGACAGGAGACAATCACTTCCACCTGCAGAATAAATCCTTCTTAAGTCTCTGCTGAGCCATTGGTTTGCATTCAGTCAAATAACTGTGAAACTTTCTGTATCTTCAAGGCAGACTTTCAGGGCAAGTCTTGCACACTTCACTGCAGAATATTTTGTTCTCTGGTTTTTTAGCCACGTGTTTCTCACAGTTCCAGTAACAATTGTTTTTTATTGTCTCTTTACTCTAAGCAGCACTGTGGATGTGCAATGGATTTCACATATATAAAAAAGAAGCTTGCAAGCACTTGCAGGCTTTTTGTTTATGTCAAAATGTGATCTGTCCTGATATGTCATCCTAGTGTCAGTTTGCAATTAGGATTAATTTAGAGGAACTTACTAAATCCTCAGTCCATAATCAATTTTGGCAAGCTCATTGCCTGTTCCCAAGTTCCTTGCAGTAATGAGTTCTCACTGATGCCCTAAAAGCAGAATGTAATCCAAATGCGATGGTATTCTCTGACATTGTTCTGGTTCTCAGCGAGGAGTGCATCACACTGGCAGGGCCCGTATCTTCACTCAACCCAAGAACACTTCTTGCAAAAGTTGTAAAAGCTTTTTCCTCAAAAATTTGCTGCTATTTTTCAAAAACTAAATTAGAAGTAACTTTTTGATCACATTGAGAATTAAGAGCTGCAAAGGCATAGTTTCAAGCAATGAAAAGGAGGGGAAGGGAATACATCTTCATCTTGGAATGCTCAGAGCAATTTTTTCTCAATTATTGGGATGAAAATTTCATACTAATTGAAAAAATGCTTCTCTCTTGAGGCAGACCTGAATGTTCTTTGAATTAGATTTTGGGACTGCAGGCTGGGCTGCCTGGGGGATATTGTCTGTCTTTTCTTTTCTTTTGTTTTGCTATTTGTTTGAGTTTCCAGTAAAGAAAATTCATAAAGCATAATTTAATTCTAATGACCCATCATAAATTTCAGCTTGGAAGCATGTTAGCAGAATAGTGGAATTGTGTGTTCTTTCAGGTCATCAACAAAAATTGGATCCTCTCTTGGTTTCTAAACAAGCTTGGTAAAAGCCTGAAAAAAAGGAGCACGGCAAGCGTCCTTAACTTATCAAGAGAAATAAAATGTACTTTGTCAAGTCATGGCTTGAATTGCTTTCAGGTCCAACTAGAAATAGTCTGCCCTCATGGCTGTCTAGCAGACAGAGGCCACGTTCGGGTGAGAGGTCCTATCTTTTTATTGGATTAGCGGATAGAGCTAGAAAGAAAACAAATATGCTTTTAGGCATATGATCGCTCCTCTGGCCCTTTTCTAGAGAAAGGGTGATATGACAGGAGTTTTCCACCAGTATCAGGTGCTCTGATAAAAGATGTTGCCTTTCTCCCAGCTCTGCCTTACTGAGGTCCTTAGTGCACCACAGACAGCAAAAGCACAAATTCTCCAGTGGGCAGGCACTTTTCTTTTAAAATAATAATAATAATAATAATTTCTATGAAATAATACGTGCATGGTGAGTGAGATCCTGCTGACTATACCTGCTAAGTTGTCCCTTTTGATGGTACATTATGAGGGCAATTTCACTATGGAGATGAATGGGAAATTAATTTCTTAGAATGGGAAAATAACTGGAAGAGGGAATTGCCTTTGTGCATATGTGGAGTTGTTTGGACCTTTTTCAAACACATTTAAAGTATCTTTTTAAAATGTCCCTCCTGTAATGTGTTGCCTACCTAGTGATCTGCTGCACATTTAATTCTTTTTTATTAATCCGTCCAAACAGAGCTGGGATGCAGTCTTTGGTAATTTTCTTCCTGCCATCCACTCTGCTCAAGAGGCAGCTTTATTTAGCTAGACTCTCCAAGCCCCACCTCACAGTAGAAGAGGGAACAAAGTGAAATTCAGTTGGGTAAACAATTTCAGTATTCTGTTGGAAATGTACCAGCCTATATATTTCCTTGATGGAAATTGTCCTAAAGAAAGAAATTAGTGTTCTTGAAGACTAATTACTAGTTTCTTCATTTACGAAATAAAAAGGTTTCCAAAAACACCAATTGCACTGGTAAGCTGAGGACGCATGTGTTTGTTTTTTTCCCAGGAAAAGAGGTGCAGTAGCTTATGCATCCCAGAAGCCTTGGCTGCTCAATGCCACGGTGGAAGAGAACATCACGTTTGAAAGCTCTTTTAACAAGCAGAGGTAACAGGTTCCAGCACTGCTGTGTGTTTTACTCCCCTTGTCCATCAATACTGGGGTCGTGTGGGTCGCATATGGGGTCCCCATCTCTGAGTAGGAACAAACCTCCTGCTCCTGCCTGCACTCAACAATATCCCCCTTGGACTGATTCTCCTGAGAGACACCAGGGACAGGGTTTGTCTCACTTGAACTCGAGTGTACAAATGTTTTCATTTCCAAGGACCGTGTTTGTTTAGCATGCAGGGTTCTCACACCTGACTCACTGGTTTGCCTCTTCTGGAAGGACATCACCTGTTTGGGAGTGGGAATGTTGTTTGTAGAGGATTAATGGGCTGCCTTTTTATTCAGAATAAATGGCCACCAGACATTGTAAAATACTTAGAAATCAATTGCTGGTATTCCATTCCACCACCCTTAAAAGAAGTGGTTGACTATGTATTTACATCCTACACTCATTTTTTTCTGTCATCCTTGGGTATGGAAACAAGAAACAAAGGCCCTGGGCGTGAAAAACAATTAAATGCTAAAAAATAGCAATTTACCTTGGAAGAAGTTATGTTTGTTTTACCTGGGTTTAACAATTTAACATTTTTAATTGGGAAGCTGACCTAGGATCCTTTTTCTTAGCTGAAATATTATTTATTTGCCTGTGATTGAAAGAGATCCCATTAGAACAATTAGTGGCTAAGAAATATGTTTTCCACCATGTGATTTTTTCCAGCTGGTTGATTTTTGTTCCTCTGTAGGCAGGAAATGTGCTTCTCCAGCAGTATCTGTGTGGATTTTGTTGCCTTTTTTGTTTCCACAGGTACAAAGCAGTAATTGATGCTTGTTCCCTCCAGCCTGATATTGACATTCTGCCTCACGGAGACCAAACCCAGATCGGAGAGCGGGTCAGTAAACAGATACAGGCTTCTATTTTTGGTTTAAATATATAGAGGGGGGTTTATTATGATGTTGGTTCCTAAAATCTTACAGGTTATTTGGCAACAAAGGTTATCTTTTCGTTAAGTGTATGTTTGGGTCATTAGTCTGAAAGCTCATTGCTCAGTAAACATGGAAACACTGTCATTTATGTGAGGTGCAATGATTTAAATGTGCTGCTATCAAAATGTGTGACTGTTCTGCAGCTGCTGTTGCAGATATCCTGACTTAACAGGGCGTTTCTTTAGGGGCAACATAAAAATAAATAATAATGCTTAGTTTGTTTTGGGGGTTTTTTTTAAGAAAAAGGGGCAGGTGTTTAATCAATGGCTTTATCACATCATGGAAGGTTAGGGAGTGACAAGAAAGGAAACAGAAGTCACAGGTTTGTAAACAAATAGCATATACTGACACTGTCACAAACAAGCCAAAGAACCCCAAAAAAGCCCCCTCAAACACCACAAGGATCCATTGCAGGCCCACATTTTGGAAAAATTTCTCTGGGTTTCTTTGCCCAGAAAGTCTTCTATGGGTAATCCCATCAGAATATGAATATGAATATTCAGTCGATGTTTTTTTTAACTGTCTCATTGCTCCTCTCCTGCTTATCTCCAGGGAATTAATCTGTCTGGAGGGCAGCGCCAGCGTATCAGCGTGGCACGAGCGCTTTACCAGCAGACAAATGTTGTGTTCCTGGTGAGTAGGTGCCCTTCTGTTTATGCCCCATGCAGAAGCACGAGATGGGAGCATTCAGAGTGTTTCGTGGGTCACACGCTGAGCTCTGTGTTTCGCTGAGCCCAGCCAAATGTGCACTGTGTGTTTCAGAGCTGTTGTCAGCTAGCCTGCAGGTGAAGAAGCATTTTGTAAATGCTGCAGAGAGACAGATAGCTATTGCACATTGAAATGCTGGTGCTTGTCCTCTCAGTATTTTGAAAATTCACTTTGGCCCTTGTTTTTATCTTTGGGTCTTAGGAATTTAATAGTCTCAACTATATTAATGAAATCCCAAAGCTCTCTCAGGCCTGAAATTAATGTTGTCTCGTGTCTGGGGTGTTTCCCTCCTGCAGCAAGCTAAGCTGCTTTTGCACCCAGAGCTGCCTGTTGCACATCCTGTCCCAGCTATGGAAAGAGAGACAGCAGGTTCTAACAGCTTCACAGGTGGGAAAACAGATGCATCCTACACACTCACTGGCAGTGAGCTTGCTGGCTTTCTGATTTAGGAATTCCTCCTTTAGCTCAGCTTTCCAGAAGGTTTGAGTCCAGCTGTGGGGACAGCGAGACAAAAATCACGTAGGATTAGAGAAGCTGTGCATGTTAGATGTCATCCCTGAAGGAAAGGGAGGCTATTTAGACCTTTCCCTGTAATTAGGCTAATCAATCTGTGCTTGCTTCATGTGTAGGACATTTCCAGGTAAAGATCAGAGCGCAGGAGAGTAGGGAGCAGTTGGGCCAAGTGCTGCAAATCAGCAGATCCCGTATTGGGCTGTAACTTGGTTTTGCCCTTTTTGTCCTTCTGTGAAGGACACTCAATATTCTCCTAACAGCAGCAGATTCTCTTATGGCTTGATAATGTAAAAGCACTTACAAAATAAACTTTATTTCCTGTTATTAATATTTCAAAAATAACCAGAAATCCTATGTGTTAGTTTTGGCAAACACTCAGTTCTTTCAAGGCTGATTTTGTAAAGAAATGTGTATGAAGCTTCTCTCTCATAAGCATAAATGACATATGGGTGATGTTTAGGTCTGCGCCAGATCAGAAGAGTGCAGCAGCAGAGCTGACAACATCCTTGCTCAGTGAGCACCGTGTACACACAGCTGTACACACGCTTTTGAGAGAAAATTATGGATCACAAAGTTGCTGTGTTTCCAAAGCAGTTTCCAGGTGCTTCATGTTATGATGCTCTGGTTTATTAGAATTTTAAGTGGTTGTATTTATCTTACTGTTAATTTCAGATATTTTTGATTTTTAGTAAAGCCTGGGTATAGTGCAATATTATAGCATGAAATAGTAACACTAAATAAATCCTACAGCCAGTATCGCTATTGCAAGCAGAAATATCAAAACAAATCACGAGGTTTGTGATTCTGTATAAATAGGATCAGGTAAACAAGCTTCCCAAAAGATGGTAGAGATTAATTTATGCCGAAATGAATTACATATAATTGATTCAATAAGATGATCTAGGTCAAAAATCAAACATCTGAGATGAGTCATTGAAATTATCAATATTGTGATTTTTGTGATTTTTTTTTTTTTTTTATGAGTCTTTGTTAATAGAGTATTGATTTATGAACAGAAAAACAATCTGAAGGCAGTGATGTACAAGAGAAACAGAAATACGCTCATTGTTGCTGTCCCTGGAGCAGTTATGCAATAAGTGCCTTAGACCCACACTGGGACATTGTCTGGAGCCTGACAGAAGCCGTGTGCTCCAGCTGTGCGGGCCGTGAACACATCTGGGGAGAGGAGCAGGTCCCAGAAAACCCCACAGAATTGTACCATTGACACAGCTGGCATTACTGTATATCTGTGTCCCTGCAAAAATGGCTCAAGGTTTGGTGTTCTGTAAATTAAGGAAACGACTCCTCAGCAAAGTTCTGATCTTCTGGTGGCCTCTTTTCCATGTCCACATTAATCTAACTGATATTTTTTGCGGTTTTACTGCTATTAAAACCTCCCAGTTTCCTTGGATCCCCTAAGCTCTGGCTCCAAAAGCTGACCCCTTATCCTCACGACAGGATGATCCTTTTTCTGCCCTGGATATCCACCTGAGTGACCACCTCATGCAAGAAGGGATCCTGAAAATGCTGCGGGAGGACAAGCGGACCATTGTGCTGGTGACTCACAAGCTGCAGTACTTGCCCCACGCTGACTGGGTAGGAAAGCTCTTCCCATTTTTTTCTCAGGAGGCAGGAATATGTCTTGCTGCAAGCAATGCTTTCCCTTCATCTCTCCACCAAGTAATAGTTTGGCGAGGAGATATATAATAAAGATCTTTTGAAAATTAGCCAGTTAGAGGTGCCATGATTTTGAGATTCCTATCATAGAACAACTAAATAGTTTGGATATCCATAAAACTGATACTTAATGCTCTTATGAAAGCAGGTTGCATTTAAAATATATTTACTATGCAAAAACATTCGTTATGTTGGAAAATTTTGGCTAATTTTTAATCTCAAAATGATGAAATGTTTGAGTAGCACATTTGCCTCTGCTGGGATGTTACTAGGAATTTGTGCTATCACAGAACAAGGTGCATTTATGCAAGGTGGATATTGAGGTGCATGGAAGTATAAGATAAACCCAGTATTTCCTTGTGGTTAGTACCAGTATATGATGTATCAAGAACATCTTTGCCTTTTGTCTGTTGGCAAAACTTTAAGAAATGTGTAGTAAGTGATTGTTTGGTTAGGTTTCTTTTTTAAAATCTTGTACTTAACAGAGAATAAAAAAGGAGGTATGATTTCTATACCAGTTTGTAATTGAAAATGTTAAAGATGAAGAAGGAATTTCTGGGTTTTTGATGGTTTTGTTTTTTAGTTCATTGGCTCACGTGGCATTGCACTTAGTTCTCCAGTTCTCCAGCATCCCAGGTCTCCTTGCCCAGGGTGATTGATGACTGCAGTTATCCCTCCTAGCAGGACTTCTCTCTTTCACATCTTGCACAGGCTATGGCAGCAGTTTCCTGGTCTCAAGAAATAATCATATTTCAGCTGCTTCCTGAGCTTCATATTGGCTTGGTATAAAGTTGCAAATAGACATTCATCTTGTTCTGATCGGATTTTTGGTGGGCAGCATTTGTCCTTTAAGGTCTGTGCTGTGACCTTGTCCCTCAGTTGTTTGCCTTTAAGAGTTACCACTCTTCCTCAGCACAGTTCCGGTTTTCTGGTTAGTGTCTCTTGGGATACAGGAATTTTCTGCTTTCTTCCCTTTCTTATGAGGTTCATCTTAACTACTTCTTTTTTACTGTTGCATATTTGCAATTGCTTTTTTTTAAGTGTACACAGCTATGGCCTTTTATCAGTATAATTGTTTTAATTTTCTTTGCGAATGTCAGACCCATTTCTAGATGTTGGTGTTCTATGAGATGTTGTATGAAAATTACTTTATTTTTATTATCTTCTAGATGTGTAATATTTAATGAAATATATTTTTTCAAATAACCTGTAGCTTAGGAAGGATCTGTATGAACTTTATAATTATAAAATATTTATTACAAAATAGCTGATGTTTTTTTCCATAAGTGTAGGTTTCATTAATCCTTAACAATTCTGACCCAATGGAGTGAACAGGGAATATTTATTTTATTTTATTAAGAAATTTAAAATGAAAATATAGTTGAAGTATATGTCATGGTCCCCTTAAATCTTTTAAGTGAAACCCTCAGAAGAATTCAAGGTCCAGTCCAATTGCAGGTTTCCTGAATAAACTGACCACAGAATGATTCTTGTCTGCTCTGTTTTTACCTTTCCTCTGGTGTAAATCCTTAGCAATAAGCAGAATAGGTTATTTCCCCTCCCCCTGCCTGTGGAAATTTCTGAGTTTCCAGGGAGAGGGAAAAATAAATAGTGCATTAACTCTTTTGTAATGACGTGGGTTTGCAATCTGCATGCCTCATTTTCCAATTGTCCCTGTCAGATCTAAGGTGACAGTAGTTGCATTGTGTGTATAACATAGCTACACTGACACAAACCTGGAAACCGCTCCCTGCAGACTTTGTCTTGCATATATAATTATTTTTTCCAAACTGTGTCCAGTGTTTATGCTTTTAAAGCTTTAGGGATTCAAATTCCCTAGCTCTTCCTTATCAGTCCGCGGTATCAGAGAGGAGCCAGCGTGCTCATATCTAATTGCCTGAATGAGGGCAAAACCTACTGCACTCAATGTCTTGCTAAAAGCTTTTTCCTTTTAGGAGGTAAGAAAACTCTAAAATCTTATCTTGCTAATGACTTGTATTTAGGAAGAGTAGTGTGCCCCCCTGTCTGCCGACAGGGATCCCATTCTTCTTTCTTAAAAGCAGCCTTTTCTGAAAGCACAGAGAGCAGGAAGTTTCTGGGTTTTCAGCATCTTGAATGAAGGGGATAGAGACAGGAGATAATGTCTTTGTAGAAGGCAGATTATTTTGCAGAAATATTATTTATTTTAAAAAAGAGAAAATCGTGTCAAAGCACAGCAACATAACTTTAAAATAAATAGATGTGCTCAGCCATTTGTCTCACCACTTGTGTTTCTGACTTTTTAGATAATTGCGATGAAAGATGGTAACATCCAGAGAGAAGGAACGCTCAAGGACATTCAGAAATCAGAGACTGAGCTCTTTGAACACTGGAAGACATTAATGAATCGACAAGACCAAGAGCTGGAGAAGGTTTTTAATGGGCAGGGCAATCAATATATGCTAGAAAATATTGTCTTTTTTTTTTTTTCCTTAGGTTGAAAGGATTAGCAAGCAATGACAGGCTGTATGTGTTGTCTAACTTAATATGAATGTAGTATTAGTATTACCATTATTATTTATCTGTTAAGATAAATTCCTTTGTCTGGACATCTCATATTTCCTTGATTGTGTTCTAATCCATCCTTGTTAGGAAGCCCTACCAATATATTGTCGTCTAAGGAATATTAAATAGGGCCATTTTAGGAAAAGCACTGCTAATATTGACAACTGGTTTTTTATCTATGCCTGAATTTATTCATTGCTTTGGCTAGAAGCTTTTCAGATATGCCTGTATTAAGTTCCTTAAATTATGAAGATGTTTCGTCTTTCATACTATAACACAGGAGGAATGAGATATTAATCTCAGTTCTTATTAATTCTGGGATAACTGTCCAAGTTACGATGCCAAGAGGGTTGGGGTTGACATCCTGAAAGTAATGATGGATATCTAATTTATGTCCTTTGGTTGACACAGAGGTAGCAAATCAATCATTTATGGCTGCCTGCTGTAAGATTGTCGCTTCTATTTTGCACTGAGTGCAAACAATTTTATCACAACCAGTAATTTTTTTGTATTAATTCTGTGGTTGAAAACACATGAACTATCCCTTTTTCAGGAAACAACTATTGAGGAAAACCCTGTTTTGGAAAGAACAAATCTCCGGAGGACGATGTATTCCCGGGAAGCATTGCTGAAAGATGATGAAGAGGATGAAGGTGAAGGGCACCCTTTGAGCCCATTGCCAGTGCATTACTGTTTAACAGTTCAGTTGTATTAGAATGAATTAACACCATTCAAACTGGCAAGGGGAAAAATAATTTTTCACGTGGGTCATGATTTATAAGAGTGCTATTTCCATTGCTTTGACCTCTGGACTGGAGTGATTGCAAGCATTCACAAGTCATCACTTATTTCAGACTTTTGACTTTTTTTCTTCTATGTGAATATGATGTAATAATGAATGAAGAATAATATTAAACAATATGCTGGGTGAACTTCACCTGTCAATAGCTAAACATGTTTGCTTAAGGTTTCACATAGGAAAAAGTTTGCAAATCATTTTTATCAAGCCAGTACTTTCAAATGGCAAAAACATGCTTGAAGAAATTGATCACCAAGTGCTGAGGTTTTTTTATCAACTTTTTAGTGCGCATTACTACTAACTTTAGCAGGTTAATACATGCAGGCCTGAGAAGGTACTTTCCCCTTAAAGTTATTCTTTATTCTGGATGATAAAACCTGGTTTGTAGCCACCAGTTGCCAGTCCCTTTGATATGTCAGCACGGCTGTCCTTTTCTCTTGCACGTTGCAGAAGAAGTAACAGAGAGCGATGACGAAGACAACCTGTCTTCAGTGCTGCATCAGAGAGCCAAGATGCCCTGGAGAGCCTGTGGCAAGTACCTGAGTGCAGCAGGGATCCTCCTGCTGCCCCTGCTGCTCCTGTCCCAGCTGCTGAAGCACACGGTGATGGTGGCCATCGACTACTGCCTGGCGCTCTGGACCGAGCATGCCATTTCCATCAAGATAGAGCCAGAGACAAAAAACTGCTCCCAGTGCATGGTAGGCAGTGCCTTTTCTCCTTGCTCTTGTGATTTAACTGGTGGTGTTCTCCCGCTGTCAACCCCTGCCCCAAGATTTGTATGCAGTGTGTTTTTTTTCTGTGAAAGAGCCACTCCAGAGTATTTTGAAGGTCAATGCGTTTTTGCGTACACAGTGCAGTAAAATTAAGTTTGTTGTGTTCATCTCCTTTTGCTGGATTTATTGTATTTTAGTCACCTAGCTGATATACCTAAGCCCGGGTCTCTAAAGTAATTTTGATGTCATAGTTCTTTTTTATTTTCCTTGTACTGTTGCACTCTCATAGGAACCAGGGCTTTTTGCAGTATTCTGTGATTTTTAAATTTCTAATTTATCTCCTATTTTCATGCAAGAGTTCTCTCTCCAAAGGATAAAAAAATTATGATTTAAGATAGGTGAAAATCATGGGCAGTTTAATTTAGGGAGCAAAAAGGATATACTCTTACATTTTTTTCAGTCTTGTGCATGTGTGTTTACAATAATTTTTAAATATAAAGTGAATAATTGCGTTACTCTTTGTTTCTTAGGAATTAGACCATTCTCCATATTCAAAAGTTTTCAGCATTCTTTGCTGCCTTGGCATCGTGCTATGCCTTGTTACATCAATAGCAGTGGAGTGGACTGGCTTGAAAGTCACCAAAAAGCTGCACTCTTCTTTACTCAATAAAATCATTTTGGCTCCAATGAGGTATTTCTCTGATATTAATACAAATTATATTGTAATTGTTTTGTCTTCTTTACTTCAAGACAGTCTCCTAAGTGCAGTTTTTATTAAGAAGTGACTGTACATCCCATATATTTTAAGATACCATTGAAAAATCACCAGGTGTCAAATTTCTGAGTAGTTTTTGAAAATGGTACCCAGGCTGCTTGAGTTCCTAGACATGAGTCAAATGCCTCTCTTGCCCAAGTGCGACTTTAGAGATTTACTTCCTTGCATGTTTAATTTCTCTTTGCTGTTTTTAATTAGGGAGGAAACACAATTATTGATCAATATGTTGTGCAGATAATTCATAGCATGCTTCATCATCTTAATCACTGGAAATATTTACTGTCAGGCAAGGCTAGGAAAGGTAATGAGCTTAGACGAGTGTCATTACAGGCACTGTTAGAGTACACTGGGATGTACTTTGTTCCAGTGAAGGCCTTGGTTTGTCCTCCATAAGCTTTTTTTCCCAAGCATGAAAGGAAAGGTGTAGCTTGATTCAAACCTGCAGCTCTAGGTAAAAAGCCTTATTTTTAAGCTAACTGTATTTGGCCCAGAAATCATGGAAATCATTTTGGCCCAAAAATCTGATGGAAAACATCAGGTTTTTTTTTTTGTTTGTTTGTTTTTTTTTTAGATTTTTTTTTTTCCCAGGATAAAATTAGACCTCACATGAGTTATGGAACATCTAAAAGTTGCAAAGCAATAATATAGTTTGCACTTTGCATATCCAAATGTCTTGTAATATATTATTCCATCAGCTGTTGTTCCTGTTACAGTTTTCTGTTCCCAGAAAGATGCGAGTCTTGGCAATTTAACTTTTTTTAAATTTTTCATGAAGTGAAGTGTCCTCAAAGTCTGAAAGGATTTTTTCAAGTGTAATCATGTGATGTCTATGGCTTAGGCAGTAGAGGGAGCTGAGGACATGCTTGCAGTTGAAGGGTTCTAAGTGGTTGTAGGTTCATGCTTGTGGTTGTACAGTCAAGAGATTTCCTTTTAATTGGAAAGCCACAGTTGCTGGGAAAAATGATAGATTTTACTGTGGCTGTCAATTTATTTGTTTGTTTCCGTGATATAGTACCTAGCTTAGGTAAGACAAAATAATAAAATTTATGAATTCTAATATCAGTAAAGTAAACTTTGCCATTCCTTATCCCATTTTAGGTTTTTTGAAACAACACCTCTGGGAAGTATATTGAACAGATTTTCAGCTGATTGCAATACCATCGACCAGGTACTGATTAAATATTTTTGAGCTCCCAAGTTATCTTATCTTAATCTGCAAAAGTGGGATTTCATTTATTACAGACTTATCTAGATGAAGCTTACAAATGAACTATAATTTTAACTGTATCAATTTGCATCACGATTTTCTGGGTTCAAAATGAGTTCCTCATCTTAAATGCATATTGAAAAAACCATTTATTTTGCTAAGATGCCCTTTATAGAAAAGGGAAGCAAAATTAGATCAATAATGATATCCCCAATTTAAAGAGTATCTACTTTTTTTTGTAAGCGGGTAAACAAGCATTCATTTGAGCAAAGGAAATGAGAAAAAAATCAAATGCTATTGCCCAGAATAGAAATGACTGAAATTCAAATTACTATTATTTATCCTAGACCTCACTGCCAGTTCATAGGACTTATGCAGATGCTAAAATCATCTATCGCATCCCATCTGTAATCCTCTTGACACGAGAGGATGATGGAGCAGTGAGGGTTGTGCTGTACAATGCAGACATGAAGCAGCCCCACAGAAATCCCCTCAGATGTCCCCAAAACCCAGCAGTAAATTCAAGACCAGACCTGTATGCTTAGTACTTCAAATCCTCACAAATTTTATTCCTTGTGTAACCGGCAGAAAGGAAAATGAAGTAATGCTTTAAACCTGGCACATTGTAGAAGATCCTGTGTCCTTTTCCTTCTCTGTACAGCACATTCCAGCCACCCTGGAGTGCCTGAGCCGTTCCACCCTGCTGTGCGTGTCTGCCCTCGCCGTGATCTCGTATGTCACGCCCATGTTCCTCATCGCCCTGGTTCCCCTGGCAATCATGTGCTACTTCATCCAGAAGTACTTCCGAGTGGCATCCCGGTAAGGGCACAGACCGGGAGCGTTCTGGCAATGGAAACATCCCCTGCAGTGCAGGAGTGCACTGCAGAATTGCAGTGCAGGGGAGCTTCGTGGTTAAATTTGGTCCTGTCAAGGCTATGGCACTGTCTGAAATTGGGGCAAATCCACATCAGTGGAAATGGGTCATTTTAGAAGTGCCTTTGTTGGCAGCTTTTCAGGCAGAACTTACGGGGGGCATGAGCAGGGTCTTTGTGCGTGATCAAGGGTTTTTGCAGTTCACAGGACACAATGAAACCAGCTGGATTCTGTCCTCCCCGAGGGCTGTGTGCTGGGCATGTCCAAGAAAATGTGGTGACAGGGCAGGGAAACTGGAATCTGCCTGTCCAGGGGGCAGTAGAAATATATAAAGTCAAGGAGAGGTTGCAGAATGCAGTGTAACCGTGGTGGTACTGCTGACTATTAAGGATCCAGTGTGCACGAGCATCCTCTCCTGTTCTGGCTGCCGTCTAATTTTTAAAAAGATGAAAAATTTTAACCATATCTGAGACCTATCCTTCTAAGGTAATAGAGCTTCCCCCTTGTGAAGTGTTTGCAGCAATGCAAAAATCTGCGTATTCCCTCATGTATGCACAGATTGACAGGGAGTCTGCAACCAATTTACTTCCTGCTGGAAGAAATTGAGACTAAATAGATTTCACCCTACATGTGCTTTTACTGATATGATGACTAAATATGACATTGAGAAGTGCAACCTAATGATGAGTGCAGACTCTCATTTACTGAGCGTATGAGATACTGTTGGCTCAGTGAGAAGCTGTGCTGTTATCTGGGGGTGCATTTTGTCTTCTGCTTAACTCGAGCTCTTATTTGCAACATTCAATTAAATTTATATTCAGTACAGAGACAGAATGGTGTTTAAATCAATAAAAAAATTGAGCTCAAGAAATAAGAATATAGGAGAAAGGAGGGAAGGCAGTGAAGGGAAAAGACCCATTCAGAACTCTAGCTAGTTAAATGTTAAACGAAGAGTCCTCCTGAGGAATTCATTCCCCTGCAGCACTGCTTTGCAATCTGTCTGAACCTTATGCATATGACTATTGTGATGCTATTCCTTTTCACTCCCTGGGCTTGGTTCAAGAGAATAACTGCACAACAAAACTGGCTTTTTACAAAATTCTTTTCCTAACCCTCTCCAGGGACCTGCAGCAGCTGGATGACAGCACTCAGCTACCATTACTCTCCCATTTTTCAGAGACTGTTGAAGGTCTTACAACCATCCGAGCCTTCAGGTATAGTGTTTTTCTAAGAAACATAGATATTCAAAAGTGAGGTATTGTTATTCCTTATACTGTTCTGCCTGGAAAATCCAGAGCCCCCAAAATATGAGTAAGGGGGAACTCCAAACATTGAAGAATTTTAAGCATTTTGTATGTAGAGGAGCCACTGTAAAAAAACAAGGTCATGTGGATCATCTGCCCTGTGGCTGCTGTCCAGACTATTGCATGCAGCCTGAAAAAAGAACTTGAGGGCAAATGTGATTTAAGAAGCTAAATTAGCCCACAATTACCACAGTGTGTGGTGTGGCAGACGATGGGCTTGGACAGCTTCCATGACAGAACTAATATGCTCCAACTTGGTGCAGACTAATTTCTGTTGATGTCCTGGTGAAAGAAGTTGTGCGTGCTGGTGACTTCAGAGGGTGCAGGAGCACCCTACGTTATTTTTGAGGTTCCTAGCTGAAAATATGGGGGTTTACACTGATTTTTGGAAATACACAAGCTGGAGACAAAGTGTTTCCTTGCCTGTTTTGGTTTGTTTTTCCATCCACATAAGCTCCCAGGGGTGCAGCCCAGGAATACCTGATAACACGCCTGGGTTGTGTATCTGTGTTAGAAAACTGGCAGTCATGCTGAGACCTCAGAGGTACCAATAAAACCATTGCTGAGCTTACCAGCTGCTTTCCCTGCACTAGGGCTATTCTTGTCTTTTCCCACTTGACTCAAACACGGTCAACTTTTCCACTAGATTCTCATCTAGATGATGTCTATGCATTTTGTCAGTTCTTTATTACTGTTACTCATCTATCCTTGAAACAGCAGTGTTTATTTATTCCTCCTGGCCTATAATTGTAATTTTATAATACAGGTATATGCACAAAGTTAGCTTAAACTATTTCAAATAGGTTATAAATAGCTCAGCGAAATAACAACCAAATTAAGAGTTTGTTTCTTTTGGAGTGAAGGTAGCTTACCCAAGAGTGCTAGAACAGCATAATGTTTTCCATTATTAATTACTGTTATTGAATATTTAATTCACTAAGTTCCAACAGTATTCTATAGTTTGTAGTTTGTCTACATTCAGTTTTCAGGAAAATCAATTTATTTTTTAATTTCTGTTTTTCTCATCCATATATTCTTCTACTTGATCAAGAGGATCTTTGAAGCATTATGGCTGTATATTTTCTGGTGCTGACACAGAAAGCAATATTCAATGCTAATATTTTCAGTCTGTCAGAGCATTCCCTCTTGATTCTTCCTGTCACTTTAGAATGAATTCCTCTGTCAAAGAATTGTGTTTGGTGCCTCCTTTTTCTTAAATCCTGCAATCAATGATGTGTTTCTGACCCAGCCATGTGTGTTCAGTTGAAGTTCTGTGTTCCATCTGTCTGCCAGCCTCCTGCATCAGCTGCTAACCCAGTTATTTTTAGGACTGTGTAGCTTTTCAGCTGCCTAACATATTAGCAGGAGTGGAGTTTAGACTTGCTAGCATGAGCATCCCTAAAAATAACATTAATTCAGGAATCCATGTTAGAAGGTGCCAGTTGTTCCTGAAGCGTCCTTACCCTTGGTTACTCTCCGTCCCGGATTTACTCAGAATGCATATGGAAAGAAAGGTACAAAAAAGCTGGGGGAGATCAGAAAGACAGCTACTGCTGCACCTATGAATGCACCTTCAGCCAATGCCCTGACCTGATTTATAGTTTATTTTGATACTTCAGATAGCATTAGTGTTAAACAATCAACAAAATGTAAATGGGAAGGCTTCTGCGAAGAATGGTCTTTATTCTGAGAGCCTGGGAATCTTTCTGAAGAGAAATTCTGATATTTTTGCATCACTCCAGCAACAGTGATAACTTTGCAGCCCTGTTCCACGTGCATATGCATGACTGACTCATGATGCATACCTCACATTCTCTGAGGCGTATCTGCATCACACAGTTCCTCATGGTAGAGAGATATGGAAGTTACACGTGACTGAATTGGTTCCAGGAGCGGCACAGCCACATCTGTATGGTGAGGTGCCGAGGGCAATGAGCCCTGAGAAAAGGAAGGGCTCCCTAGCCCTGACATGGTGACACTAATGCCTGTGTTTAGAAACAGCCATTCTGCTGTGCAAACACACCAGCGTGCTCACAGCCAGCCCCGAGGCTGGGCTGCATCCAGGGCAGCGTGGGCAGCAGGCAGGGAGGGGATCCTGCCCCTCTGCCCTGCTGGGACTCCACCTGGATGCTGCATCAGCTCTGCCTCCCCAGCACGGGAAGGGCATGGAGCTGTCAGAGTGCGTCCAGAGGAGGCAATTAGACAGATGGAGCACCTCTCCCGTGAGGAAAGGCTGAGAGAGTTGGGTTTGTTCAGCCTGGAGAAGAGAAGGCTTCAGGATGACCTAATGGTGACCTTCCAGTGCCTGAAGAAAGCCGATGAGAAAGATTGCAAGGGCAGGTAGTGACAGGACAAGGGGACAGCTTCAGACTGAGAGGGTAGGTTCAGATAAGATGGTCGGTAGGCAAAAATCCTTTACTGTGAGGGTGGTGAGGCTCTGGCACATGTTCTCAGAGAAGCTGTGGGTGCCCATCCCTGGAAGCACTCAAACCCAGGTTGGATGAGGCTCTGAGCAGCCTGGTCTAGTGGAAGGTGTCCCTGCCCATGGCAGGGATGTGGAATAAGATGATCTTTAAGGTCTCTTCCGATCCAAGCCATTCTCTGATTCCCCCTTGCACACAGCAGACATGTCTCTTAGCACATGGATAAGTTGTGGACAGCTGAGTTACTTCTTTTCCTCAAAATCATAAATTTTTTATGTAAAGTCATTATTTTACTGTACTCAGAAGAAGGATTAAGGTACTCTGCAGTGCACGAATTTGAAAGCTTCTATAAGCCATGTACTTCATACATACATCGGCATTCTCTTACATCAGTAAAAGGAAAGCTGAGTTTATAAATCAGCAGGGCTTGTTACAGCCATAGTAGCTAAAGCATAAGGTAAAGTTTCAAACGGGGAGATCAAGTTTGTTAAACTTCATCATACAATAAAGGAGGGAAAAAGACAAGATTTGGGTGCTAAAACTAAATCTTCAGGCCTCTGAGTTTCAATACAATAACCAATGCAATAATAGCCATTAATTACTCCTTAAGACACTGCACAAATGCAGTTTGCCTGTGTCTAATACAAGACTACAAATGATGTCACACTGAACTATTGGTAGGCTGATTTATACCCTATGTTAAGCTGTCCGTAAGCACATACCCCAGAAATTAAATTTTATATTTTATTTTTTCTAGACCGCAAGGCCTGATTCCTTTTTTTTTCCCATCTCCTTTCCTCCCCTTCCCTTTGGCTTTCTTCCTTTCTTTCTTTTTTCTTTATTTTTAGGTATGAAGCCAAATTCCGACAAAAACTTCTTGAATACACGGATTCCAACAACATTGCCTCCCTTTTCCTCACAGCTGCCAATCGCTGGCTGGAAGTTCGCATGGCAAGTACATTATTTTATTTTAATTTTTTTAATTTTTTTTTTTTTTTAAATTATGTGTACACAAAAAATTTTTTACTTTGTTCCAAGTAGTCTGATGAGGCATCCATCAGTTTCTCAGCCTCATCTCAAAGCTGTACCTTTGCCCTCTATGTCTCTCTGACTGTAATGAGCATGTGCCCAACCCATCCTGGACACTGAATGGAGTATGACTTTTCCCCATAGCCTGCAGCTGTTTTTCCAAGACAGGAATAGTTTTCACGGGTCACACTGGCTCCTCTGTGTATGAAGAGTGATCAGGGCTAATGGAGCTGTGCCACCAGCCAGGATGTTATTGTGGGACAGTGGCAGTCAGTGTCAGCACAAGGTCTCTGCCTTGTGGCTCCCGAGGAACATTTCAATGTCTTGGAAGCTTTCCTAGTGAGCAGAAGGATGTAGATAAGTTTGTCTGTTCTGGGGTCATCTGAAGAACACCAAAGAGATTCAGTGGCCTGTTTTACTGCTCAGTAAAGTGGCCTGGCATGAGAAATGGTTTATTAAAAATAATTCCCTAAGAAGCAAATCAAGGAATTTTATGCTGTGGCATGTTGTATTAGATTTTTAGATGCAAGTGTAGTACTGCTGTTCTGGTAACTTTAGATGTGCTAAATATATGTTAATTCATCTTTCGTGTCACACTCTATAGCTCCATTTTGGACTCCTTTTTAACTGGTACTTTTTGTTACTTTAGTTCAGGTATTGGGTGTGATTTAAATAAAATATTATTACCCTTTTATATGTTCAGGCCTAGACCACCTGAAGTCCTTAATTCTGATCAATGCCCCTATCAGTATAACAGTTCAAACATAGACAAATTACAGTTTCCCTCCTATAGAGTTTGTTTTCTAGTCTGTTACACAATTTTACTCAGAGAATTGTCTGTGGGAAGTCAAATCAGCAACGATTTAAATTAAGGCAGAAAAAGCCCCTTAAGGTAATAGGTACGTGCTGTGCAAGAAAGGCTTGTTTGAACAGTTATGGATGGTAGGAACTGAGCAGCAACAGCAGAGCTTCCCAGCAGTTCATCATCAGCCACAGAGATGGAATATGTGAGCACTTCCCTCCTGTCCCAGGTAACATCAGCTGCATGATTTCAGCCACCTCCATTACATAAGATATCTGTGTTGGCTTCCCCAGCACAGCCCCGCTAAAAGCGATAAAAATGGGTTCCCAGGCAGGGTCTCTACAGAGTTCCATGGGGTTTTCTGCCTGTATTTCAAACTGTGCGATGGGTTTGTTGTTTGGTATGCAAAATGAGAACGTTTTAATCCTTTGTAGACTTGTAATGATGGAGCTTATTCATATTCCTTCAGGAGTACATTGGAGCATGTGTGGTACTCATAGCAGCTGTCACTTCTATTACCAGTTGCCTGTATAATAAACTCACTTCAGGACTTGTAGGCTTGGGACTAACCTATGCTCTTATGGTAAGAATCTCAGGATCCTTTCTGTCTCTCCCAAACGTTTTTTTGTAATTCTTCAGGGCACAAAGATGAACAGGAAGATTGAAGGTGTCTGTACATCTATAGTGGGTACTGTAACATCACTGAAACCATGTGTTTACTTCAGTTCACATTTACTGGTTGACATATTTGAGTGTGTGCTTTCTTCAGCTTTGAGATCAAACCTCATCAGGTGTTAGTTCAAATATGTCAACAAAACATGGGCAAGTTGCATCATAATTTTTTATATTGTCTTGCATTGTGAAGAATACAGTTCCAGTGCATCCGTTGTAATTATGCCCTGGCACATCATTCTAGGTTGTCCAGACTTCAGTTACCAAAATTATGTCTTTTCACCTGTGTTTATTGTTCCCCCACCCTCTTTTCAGTTGATGCAGATCAGATCTCCATAGTACCAAAGTATCTGTGCACTACAGTTAGGAAATTTAACCTTTTGTCATTGTTGCCTCCCTGTTGATGTTGTACCATCCAGTTTGTCCACAACTTCCACTTACTGAGGCGTTCCTGTGTAGGAATATAAACTGCATGCTGGTCAAATGATGCAAACCACTAAAAATCTGGGTTTCAGTCATGTATTTGCTTTACATCAGGTGTCTAACTATCTGAATTGGATGGTTCGTAACCTGGCTGACATGGAGATCCAGCTGGGGGCAGTGAAAAGAATCAATGGCCTTCTCAAAACAGAAGCTGAAAATTACGAAGGGCTCCTTTGTAAGTGCAGTTTTGTGCAGCATGCAGAAAGAGCTTGCTGAAATTTTAATGATTTTGCAGTGTATTGCCATGAAAAATGTAGCAAATCACCTAATGAACTAATTAATTTATTACAAGAGGATTGATTTCAGCTCTTTTCCGTCTCTGCTCCTGCTTACAGCTTCCTCACAGATTCCCCAGAACTGGCCAGACAGAGGGGAGATCCAAATCCAGAACCTCAGTGTCCGATATGACAGCAACTTAAAGCCAGTGCTAAAGCATGTCAACGCCCACATCTCGCCAGGACAAAAGGTAAAGAGCTGCGTGGCTCTCAGAAGCTCTTCAGCACATCACATGAATCAGAATTTTTAAAAAGCATATCACCGAATGTTTTGATGACTGAATTAGAGATAATTTCTTCCTCTCAAAGAATGCAGTGCACTGGCAATGAGTCTAGGGGATTCTTAGCTTGGTGTGTTTAGGCAGACACCTTCCCCCCACCACAGTATCCCAGTGCCAAAGGAAGTGGCAGTGAAACCTTACTGTGCTAGACCTGCTTTCCGTCCTTCTCATGTGGCTCTCTTGCCTTTATTCCCATCACTACCACTCCCCTATTGTTCCTGTTACAGGACTGGCCTTGATTTATCCTTAAATGCTCAGACCCCTAAAAGACAAAAAGAGAACACAGTGATTCTCTTATGGCTGGTTCAGTTTGACTGATCTGTTCGGAGGAGAAGAGCTTCATGTGAATCAGAACAGCTCCTCCACCCTCTTCTCTGAAGTGTCAAGTACAGATGTTATCCATTCCCAGTGTTTCCATTGCCTGATGTTCATCTGCTTTCTGTGTCACAGATTGGGATCTGCGGCCGAACAGGCAGTGGAAAATCCTCCTTCTCGCTTGCATTCTTCAGAATGGTTGACACTTTTGAGGGTAAGATAACACTTTTGTGTGTCAGTTGAGCTTAGCTCCTGAAGGTTCTTTGGTAGTCTTTTCCTGAACAGCAGCAGCTCTGAAGTGTGATTTTCAAATGTGCGGGATACGCTCTCTGGTCCTGTTCAGATCTGATATCATCTGTCACCTAACAGCTGTGCCATTCATAAGTCAGATCAATAAAAATTCTGCTTGATAGAAGCAAACGTCCAAGAGTGACAGACAACAGCCTTTTGTGCTGTTAAATCACAGCAGTAGGAGCAAAGCATAAAAGGGCAAAATGTTCAAGTGTAAGGAAGGATCTGTGCTCAAGGCACAGATGGGATCCACCAGGCCCAGAAAACTCAGCAATTGGGGGCTGCAGCTTGGCCTGCTGCTCTGGAATTTCCTGCCGTATTTCCTGCTCTGTGTGCCGTGTCCACATGCCTCGTGGAGCGCATCTCAAAAAGATGCCAGCATGTTTCCCAGCCGTGTCACCCACAGAGCCCCTGTGCAGAGCCAGACAGTTGTGCTCGGAGATAAAATTTCATAGTGCTCAACAGTAATTTGACTTTCTGAAATGCTTGTTGCCCCTGGTAATTAATCCCTAATTGAAGTAATGTCTGGCCTTGTTGTTTGATAGATGTACATATTGGTCAAGCAGTTAAATAATGTGTCTGATCATCCATAACTTACTCAGGTATACCCTGTATGCTTTCTCAAGAAAGTTGTGCTTGCTTTTTAATCAAAGCATGTTTCCTTAGTGAAGGAGGGGGTATGTGATCCAAGGCCTGTTCTTGCTGTACTGCATTTCAGCCTGGCAGTGAGCCATGTCTTTGCCAGCAGCTGTGTGGCACAATAAACACACTGTCCACTTTCTTTTGAATAGGGAGGATTATCATTGATGGTATAGATATCGCCAAGCTCCCCTTACAGACCTTGAGATCCAGGCTGTCAATCATTCTCCAAGATCCTATTTTATTCAGTGGAACAATCCGGTAAGTATTAAGCACCAGCAATAATTTTTTTTTTAAAATGTGATTGCTTATATGTCATAGAATATTAATTATGTATTATAATTGTACTGTATAATGATTTTCATACCAGTCTGTTCAATTCCAGTCTCCTCAGCTGAAATAGGGAACATCACTGCCTTTTGTCTATGCTTTTAACTGACCTCTGCCAGACTTACTTTTCCCAGTGCCTGAGCCTGGACAGGACACTTTTGGCAGAAGACATACCATGCCTGGGAAGTAGGGAAAGCCACCATTTGATCAGAAAGCTATAACCACCCAGCATTTCTTGAAACCTTCCTTGTGCATCATCTGAGAAGACGATGCAGTAGAAACAATGGCAAAAAGCTACAGTTTCCAACAAATGCCTTTCCCTGTGTCCATGGCATTTACCTTGGGAAGGAACAGTACAATTCTCAGTGCATAGTTACATCACCTGCAGTTTTAGTTTCTACATAAATCATTGGAATTCACTGCAAATGGTACGGGCTTCTGTGGTTTGCTGGACATGCCTGAATAGACCATGATTCATTCACATCAGAAGATGATGTGACTGTATTCCTTTGTTTTATTAATTAATCTATTAAAAAATGCATTTAGGCCAGCATCGATCCTTCACAACTCATACAGCAGGAGTAAAATGTAAAAATAGTGTTATGCACCATTGAATCTTTTATTGTCATTCTATATGCTAATGTAATGTGATATGAGATTCACATTTGTTGCTGTCACTTGTGGGCCACAGCAAGCTAAAATAATGTTCATCTCTTCATAATCCAAGACTTTTTCAGTTGCAGTGAAGACTTGAATTTCATAATGCAGTATGAAGCTTGATTATTCTGTTAACATTTCTATAGCAGTGAAGAACAAAGAGACATTGAATTTAAAAGGAAAGAGGGTAGAATTTTGGCCTTTGTTAAAACTGATTGTTAATTTAAACAGAGTATAGTCACAGCTTTTTCTAGTAAAACATGAGAATTTCTTTAGTTTATTCAGAACAAAATTAATTTTAAAACTGTAAAGGTATCTGCAAAACACAAAGCTTTTCCTTTTCTGCGCAAGTCAAATTTTCTTCTTAATCACTTATGGCATAAACATTGACTAAGTGAAAAATTCAGTGGATTCATACCAAAGATAGATCAGAATCAGGCCCACATCTTCAGCATATGATTCTGATTATCTGCAGGTTTGTTTCTAAGCACACTAAAAGAAGAAATCCATTGCAGCAGTTTCTGTTGACTGATGCTCTTGAATTACCCACGATGTAGGTTTAACTTGGACCCTGAGAAGAAGTGCACTGACAGCATGCTCTGGGAAGCACTGGAAATAGCACAGCTCAAGCATGTGGTGAAGGCACTACCCGGGGGTCTAGGTAATGAGACTTCTTGTTGAGAATATTGTTCTCAGCATTCACAATGTTCCTGTTTCACACTTATTTTTTAAAAGGGTATTTGATGAAGAAAGAGCTTTTTAAGTTTGTGGAAGGTGACAAAAAATGTTCCCTTGCCTGCAGGCAAAGGTCCTGTATCTGTAACTCCTTTACCAACTGTACCTGTGGGGCAGAAACCTCTTGCTTTTCAAATCAATGCTACAATTATTATATTTCAGTATCTCTTTGTTATGAAGCACTGAGGTTTATCGGTCTTATGGGTCTTCAACAAGTCAGGTGTTATCTAAAGCACATTGTTTTGTATTTGACAATAGTGACATCCAGGGAGGAAGATTTCTAAAGCTTCAAGGTGTGAATCATTTGGCCATGCAGGAAAAAAAAAAAACCAAAACCCACCAAACACCTAACAAAAACCAAACAAAAAACCACCAATAAACCCCCTTAAAATGGTCAATTACACAGCCTTAGGGTAAAGAAATCATGCGTGCTGCTTTGGCTGGGGGTGCAGTGTCCTAGACTGCTCGTGTTTCATTTCAGAGAAACTTGCACTTGAACATCCTTAGCTACTTTGATGTCTAAGAGATACAGAGAATACAGTGAGACAAAAGTACTGCTTGTCTTGAACACTGGAAATAAGCAGGCAAAAATGTGTCACCAGCAGCTGTAGGCTTAGGAAATATTACTTTGTGCTGAAAGTGAGACATTGTTTTCCAAGCATATGCTCTCTTCTGATCTGACCTTCTCCTACCCACTCCCCCCATAAATACTGCTTTTGCTGTATCACTTCCAGATGCAATAGTCACAGAAGGGGGTGAAAACTTCAGCCAGGGCCAAAGGCAGCTGTTCTGCCTGGCAAGGGCTTTTGTGAGAAAGACAAGCATCTTCATCATGGATGAAGCCACAGCATCTATTGACATGGCAACAGTGAGTTTGAAGCGCTTCTGATTTCCTTTCCTTGAGGGGGAGACAACTGATAAGCGAAGAAAAAGGTGGAAAGCAATTCTGTCTATTCTATAATACGCTTACACCATGTTTAGTGCAGACACATTTACAAGCCCAGGTAGTTGTGAATCATTGCTAACAAATCTAAAGAGATTTTAAACCATTTGTACTAGGGCTTTAATGGCTATTCCAGAACTGATTGCATTATGAAAATGAAGCATGTTATTTTAATTGGCAGTGGGGATTTCTAAAATAAACAAGGCTTGGGAAGGTCAGCTAGGATGGTCAGTGAAGGCTGAATTGGCAAGTGACAAGTTTCCCCAGCATGGTCAACAGGACAAGTCAGGAAGTTAGAAGGCTTGAAAGTAGAGTCAAGGAAATAAACAGAGACAGAGGAAAGACATGCTGGATTATTGCATTAATTGCCTGGAATTTCTAGGCAGATGTTAAAGCACTCAGTAATAATGCAGTGACTGGGAGCCAAATAGAATAGTACATTCTTAGTATTTTTTTCTTCATCTGTTATGTTGTTACAGGAAATATTTCAGTCTTCTTTCCACTGTAAGTAAAGAACATAATTGGAGGGGTTTGTTACAACAGCTACAATTTTTGGCTCAGTAAAATGTTAGTGAGTTCAGCTTCAGTAAGGTAGAGAACTGTAGTGCATGAGGCCCAGTTAAAACACACTTTGAATTTTGATGCACTGAGGATAGAGTTCCTCCTTTGAAATACTTATCTCAAGAGCAGATAATAGCAAATGAAGGTATCTGTGCTTGTGACGCTTCCAGGCAGTTTGGAATGCAACAGCGCATCTCCTAAATAGCAAAGGACGAGTACTTGTTGAGTGAGAGCTATGTGTGTGCTAAGACCATCTTAAATATCATCTCCACTGTTAAATATGCCAGGTACAGCACAGCCCTAGCTTGTCCCTGCCACCCCTTGGTGTTGGATGTCCCCATTGTGCTGGAACATTCCTGGCCTCGCCGTGAAGGACGCGCCGCAGAGGCGACGGCATAGGCAGCCTGGCGGCGCCCGGTGTTCACCTTGGATTTCCTCACCGTGAAACTGAGGTCGGGATAGCAGGAGTTTGGGGCCAGAGCGCAGCTCTGGTGCCTGCTGAACCCCAGAGGCAGTGGGAATGGCAGGAGAGACCAGGCTCTGGCTTAGTTCGGACATGGAGCTGATTTTTCATTTCTGCAATGGAGGATAAATAAAAGCCTGAAATAGTCAGGGTTGCTTAAGCCTTCTTAGTGTCTGTGCCTATCGTGCAACTTCTGTTGTTTGAAAAGCACCAAATGTTTTTCCTTCCCTAGGAGAACATTCTCCAGAAGGTGGTCATGACTGCGTTTGCTGACCGTACTGTGGTGACAATAGCTGTAAGTACAGTCCCTGCTGCCGTTCTGATGCAAACAAGGATCAGAAATGCCCCATTAGTCACTTCTTGTCAATGTTAATAAATGTGTTAATTAGGCCAGTCATCTTTTTTTTTTTTTTAAGAGGTATTTAAGTGTAAGGTTTCTTTTCCATTTTTAAATTTCTTAAATTCATAACAGTAACTTCTTCAATATGTTGCGTGATGCTAAGTCAGATTGCCTGTAAAGGCACATAATCTAAGTATGCTCTCTATCTTCTGTTACCCATTTTAGGCTCAATTAAAATACCATATACTTTGACTTCTGTGAAATATAAGTTTTATCAAGCTAAAATAATCATTTTACTAAGGACAAGTAAATACACATATTTCAGGGAGGTGAAATGAAGTCGGTATGCTTCTTAATATTTAAAAATTGAACACAAGTCAAGACATCTATGCTCAGGAATCTCTGAACATCATTTATTTTCACCTAGCAAAGGTGTAATAGAAAATCTGATTTATCTCGTGGTATCCATCCAGTGTGTCATTATAAAAAAGCAAAGGAATCATAAGCATGACATTTCCTGATTTTTCTGCATGAAAATTCAGAGCTGCACTACATTCTGCATTTCTGTATATTTTTCAGTTTGTTTGGGGACAGGCTGAAAAATCTTTATTAGTCTTTTATTATCTTAGTGAGTTTTAAACTGCACAGTTCAAACAAACAACATCTCGGAATAAACTTACTTTGAATGTTTTTATTTCCAATTGTAAATGTGGTTTACAGTAGGTGGGTTTGTATTGAAAATGTTCTATAGTAGAAACGTAACATGGGGGGGTAAGTAGTAGTTGGGGGGGGATTCTTTGTGTTGTTGGGTTTGGGGTGTGTTTTTGTTTTGTGTTGGTTTTGGTGGTTTTTTTTTTTCCCCGAGAAAGCCATATGTTCCTAATTTCTGTTTAAGAAGAATAAGAGTTGTAGGAGTTCTAGTACTGGCTCTGTATTATCTTCTAAGTTTCAGTTACCAGGATGGAAGCACTGATTGTGTTTTACTGAAAGAGATCAGACAAGGGCAGTAAATTCAATTGGAATGTGATATTCCACTCCCCTGCCCCTGCCTGAGGACTGGATAAATGTCACAGAAACTGCAGAAGATACGAGATTTGTGGATGCCATCAGCGAATATTTTGTGAAATGCCTGGCTGGGAAGCCATAGAAGGAAATACAGGATTTTTTTTGGTACTGAGGGTGTCCAAGACTTGATTAGGAACCTTATGGATGAAGAGCAACTGTGTAACAGCAACCATAATAGTCTGAGATTAAATATCCCCACAGGAGTAATGCAGACCCAAAATATCCCATGCAGTTACACTTAATGTTGAAAAGTGGAATTCTGTCAATACTAAGAGGCTTTAAAAAAACTAAACACAAAAATAAATGGTGGGGGGGGAAAAATGCTAAAAGAAGCAGCAAAGAAAATTCAATCTGACAGGAATTATGGAAATTACTGAAGCATTGTATTTTTTTTTAATTGAAACTTTGCATGCTATTTATTTAGGAAATGCTTGAGTTAGGATAGAAAGATGGTCTTAAGGATAAACAAAAAAGATGATTAGCAAAAAGAAGGCTGAAGTTAAAGTCCATAGTTTGCATGTACCTTGAATATTGTGGGTAATTCCAGTCTCCTCATGCCCAGAACAACACATTACAGCTGAAAAATGTTGAGAAGCACAGGATGATTTTGGAGATGTTGGAACTGCTCCTGAAGGGGAGCAGCTGAGCAGGCTGGGGCTCTTCTGCCTGGAAGAAGGACAGCGTAAGGACACGTGAGAGAGGTCAAGTCCTGAGGGAAGGACCATCAGATGAAACCCTGAGCAGCGAGGCCCAGAGCATACAAAAGGAGGGAGTACTTGTTCATGCAGTGGGGAGGAAGAATGGAAAAATCTTTTCCAAAATATATGGATGCAAAATGATTACGAAAGCTCAAGAGAAGACATGGCCCAAATCTTGTAAGACTGATTAGATCAGCTTTCTAAATAGACAAAGCACACTGAGCTCAGGAACCACCCCAGATCCAGATGTAATCCAGGACTGGAGAATTCCCACCTTCCCACAGGTGGTACCACACTCGGTTGCCCCGTTCCTATTCTCCCTGGCTGCCTTCTTTTGGCAGCACTTGGTAGAAGGACTCTGGGCTAGGGACATTCTAGTGGGAACTCAAAGGACTCTTTGTACTGAAGAACTTTTTAGGTACTTGAGTATCCACCTGGCTCTTGCTCTGTATATTTATCTGCAGAATTTGCGCAGTAAATTAGGAGGAAAAGTTGGATAAGTAGCCTTAATCAAACTTGAACTTCATAGGAAAATTAATTTGTGGAAGTCTGTCTTATCCTGGCATATACTGAATAGATCCACTGACCCAGCATTTTGTTTGTTTTTCAGCACCGTGTGCACACGATCCTCAATTCGGATTTGGTTATTGTAATGAAGAGAGGGGTTATTTTGGAATATGACAAGCCTGAGGTTCTGCTAGAACAAGAAGACAGTGTTTTTGCTTCTTTTGTACAAGCAGATAAGTAATAAAAATAAATAAAGCATTTTAGAATACAATTTTATTATTTTCTAAAAATGTAAAATACCTGTAAATAAATATTATTTCATAATAAATTGAGCTTTTCCTTTTTTAATAAAATGAGCCATTTTTTCCATCTGAAGCATTAATGAATTATCTGTGTACTTTACCTTTTTGTATACAACTACTTTTATTTGCTGCCAAAGAATCATGAAATATAGTTGAAAAAATCCTAAATGGGTGAAATACAACAGGATACACATCAAACAAACATAACCAGCATGGAGTTTTTATGTAACTCTCAAACCCCTCCTGTCATTTATTAATATGTTATTTTTTATGTGTCATAGCCCTACTGTAGATAATGCTCGAGACTGACTAAATGCAGAAGGAAAAATTACATACCAAAGGCATTTCTCAAAAGCTTGTATCTCTCTCAAATGACTCTGTAAAGCTTTAATATCTAAATATAAAATATATAAAACATTTTTTATACTGTGGTTTATTGATAGTGCCTGAGTTGTGTCTTAAACTCTCCTTCAATACTGTCTAGAAATGGATCACAATCTGATTCCATCTTTATGCCTGTTGAATGCTGTGACACTGATTCCAAGCAGGATGGAGGCTGTCTCCCTCCCAAACTGTGAAGAAGCTGAGAGGAGGCAGGTTGTGATAAAGTATCACTGTTTAATGTACACTGTTTCCAGACCAGTGCAGATGTACCAATTCATCTGGAAATTATCCCTCCAAGTCTGGTAAATAGAGAGTATTAAACCTTTCACTGTGGCTCAGGGCCACGAGAGCTTGACTCATCATCTCCTAGTTTCACATATTTCACCCACTGTCATGCTGTTTCAAGATTTACTGTGACCCTTAGCAGTAAATTCTGTATACTCTAAGATAACTTTTAACCACTGAAATTATCCTAATTTTGCTAGGATTCCCTACCCTGTGGCAGTCATTCCAGGGTTTTTTCATTATTAGTGGGTTAGAATGTCAATAACCCAATGGAAGGCTACAATGAGTTTTTCACCATTATTCTTTTTACAGCAAGTTTGCCTTTACATCCTTGGTTTTAGTTTTGGTTTTGTTTTTGGTTTTTTTTGTTTGGTTTTTTTTGGGGGGGGGGATGTTTTTTGGTTGGTGGTTTTGGGTTTTTTTTTTTTGTTACTTCCCTTGTTTGAAGGATTCCTATCACTTAGGAGAACTCTTCATTTTTTTTTTCTCTCTCTTTAGCCTGCTCAGTTAGTTTGGAACCTGTTTTTAAAGGCTTTATTTTCTAGAAAAAGACACCTCAGTGTTCTTATGGGATGTTTTAAGGCATTACTTCTAGCACTGCAGCAGAGAGCCAGGGAAAATGAAGAACTGTTGTTGCTGTTGGTGTTCCCCGTTCCAGAGCAGAGTATTTGCAGCATCTGCCTGCTGGATTTTTTGGGCAATTATAAAGGGCAGGTAAGTGGCACCAGAGGATAGTGTAGAATGAACAGTGGTAAAAGTCTGGAGGTAGGATATGGCTATGCAGATGAAGGGCTCTGTCATTGCCTAACACCCTTTGAGAGAGAAAATGGCAAGTTGGGAGCTTTCTCCTCCTCCAGGGAATCGTTTTCTGGACAGTGTCCAAGAAAGAATGGCTGCAGAACTATTGGTGTGTTTCCACCCTGGGATCCCAGGCTTCCATTAGGCCAAAGAAAGGAGAAGTGGGAGCGGTAGGGCACAGAGCAGGTTTCTGCTACAGCTCCTGTGTTTGCTGTCTCCTAGCTTCCCATTACTGGTCTAAGGCAGGATCTCACCCTGGAAAGGCTTAGGAAAACACCACTCTGCAGGATACCTCAGCTTCACGCTGCAGAGGCTTTGCAGCCATCTGGGGAAGCTCCTAGATTCCAATGGCAAGGGCAGAGAGGCAGAGAAGTGAAGTTTCATGTGCTTTTAATTAAGTGCCTGGGATTTGACACTGCAATTTGGACTCGCTCCTACTCCACAAGCTTCTGAAAACCTTACCCAGAAGGGAATGGGGAATGCAGGGGAGGAGAGGACACAGCATATTGCTAAGGAGGCTGTACTCTATCTTGCAGTATTAAGAAATTAGAACTCAAAGTACAAGTGTCATATGTTTCCATTTTAAATGGGGCCTGTATTTCACAAAGCAGCATTGCAGGAGAGTAAGGTGTGTTCGTTCATATCAAACAATTTCTTGTCTTTTCAATGGTACAACACTGCTGGTTCAGTGTGTTTGAACAGGGCGGTTCTTAGCTGTCACTTGGACAGGACATTCCCTCAGCACATTTTACCTGGTCTTGTTCATATGGGGCCAAGTCCCAGGGAGTTCCTGCCCTTAACTCCAAAGGGTTAAGAGTTTCACCAGAAGTGGTACCCAAGTACATGATTCTGTGCTGTGAGTCTCGCTGACATTACCCAAGTCAATAAACCTTGTTGCCACGAGATAGGCAGCCCAGGAGTCAGTGCTGAACCAGGCTCACAAATGTGTTTGGATGGCAGTGAAGCATTACTAAACAAAGGGCTGGACTGAAATGGCTGCAGGACAGCACAAGCCAAGGCCAGAGTTTCCTTCTCCTCTGGGATGGGACTCGGCTCAGTCCCGAACGTGTAAGGGGAAAGGCTGCCTATGGAAATGCAACCGGAGGGGTTTTTTTGTTTGCTTTGTATAAATGCTTCCATTACACGAAACTCTTTATAGTGTTTATTCCTGTGTCTTAGCGGGGCCAGGAAACACAGCATGCCTTCTTCAGGAGCCCTCTTGCCAGCCCTGCTCATGCCTTCCCCTGTGTCTTTGCATAACCAGCTCTCATCTCTTTTTTTCTGGCTACCTACCTGTACTGCAAGGTGATTTGTGAGGCTTCATTTCTGTTAGACTAATACTGTGTAGCCTCTGAAGCCTTGCTCAGCTTCTAAAGGCAGAGTAATAACATGGCAGCAACTGAATTTTAATTTGACAGTTATCGTAAGATATTATTTGATAGCCATTACAATTAGGATAAATTGGGGGGGGGAGTTTTGAAGTGTAAAACCTATTTTGTGGGTGGAAGAACTTAGCCCTCATGATTCAATACTACAGAGTGGGATTGTTCATTCCTGCGAGCCCAATTTGTTCAGCAGCTCTTAACACAAATATGTTGGCTCACTCAGAAGATCTGTCACGTTTTTTTTTTAAGTATCTGTCACTTGATCCATAAAGACAGGGCTTCTTTTTATTCTGCTCTAGAAATTCTTCTGCAGAAGCCACTTGCTTTGCTACCCCATCTCAGCCCTTAAGTGCTCAGAGGTGAAGAAAAGGAAGTTAAGTGGCAAATGACAAACCCATTACAGAACCGAAGTGGAAACAAGGAAGCACTGGTCTAGAGAGCTCAGGATTCCTAAAAGCAGCGTGGTGAGTGTGTTCACAGAGCACTGGGTCGTTCCTAACACCAGGCAATGCAGCAATTCACTCTTCCTTCAAAACCCTCCGCCCCCCCATTACAGGTTTTTATCCATTCTACATTTATGGAGGTACCGCCCTCTGGAGGAAAAGGTACAGAATAAGACCACAGTTAGAAAATTAAGAGAAAACGGCACAAAAGTCAGAATTGCCTCTTGAATCCCTATGCCCATGTCTGCAAGGGTGTAAAACGCTGCCCTTAAGCTGCATGGTGTTGTACAGCCTGTGTGTGCTCACTGCAAAATGCTGGAGGTAAGAGCTGCCGTCAGCTGCAGAACTAGACATTTGACAAGTAAAACTCCAATTTACTTCATCCTTTTGGGGGTTGAGTTTTCTCCTTTTTTTATTGTTTAGAAAGAAAAAGTTTGGTTTTAAAAAAAACCCCACACTTTCTAAAAAAATACATTGTCATATAAATAATGTAGTTAGCACACTAAAAGTGTAGGTGCAGGTGACGTTCACACCAGGTACATGAAAACAGTCTAGCAGACAAAGGGGGAACACCTTTGGCTAAGCTCAGAGGCCTGGACGCCATGTGCCAGGGCACTTTGTTGCTATTCTATCTTTGTTTATCGAAGCAGCAAGAAAGGTGAACCAGAACAAGAAAAATCAAGGAGTATTGAGAAACTGACCCCTCCAAAAGGAGTTGATGTATGCAAGGACATGCCACTATTCATACATAGAAAGTAGAAATAGTCTAAAGTAATAGTAAACATTTAACTGCAAGACCTATAACAACTGCTCAGAGAGATTTCTTCAAACTACTATTCCAAAATCCCTCGGTGGGCTGCTTTAAGTAGCTGTAGGTGGTGAAAGTTAATTTCAACCCCAACTGGCTGACTCCCAGACATCAACTGGACAATTGCCTTGCCCAGGGAATCAGTGCCAAGAGCTGTTTACAGTGTGTACCAAAGCACGCACAGCCAAGACTGAAGGGAAAGTCCATGGACACCTGAAATTAAAAAATAAATAAACACAAAGCCACTGTCTCTAAAGAAAAAACTCCTATCCAGAATATCCTGGAATGCTGTAGCAACTGCACAATGTTGGTGTCTAAACTGAAATAGAACCAAAATATTGAAACCAGAGGAAGTAAACACATCAATGAGAATATTGCTGTTTACACAGCGGAGAAGCCACATCAGAATGTTTTTAAATAATGCATCTTGTCAGGAGGATACATCCTTATAGGCATGCCCATATATATACTTATACCCACAGAGACATCATAGTGTCCTGCACAGGTTCTAGCTTCCTGCCTCCCTTTGTTGTCTTTTCCGAGGATTTTGATGTCTGTCTGGAAGTTCATGTCACTAGGGGTTAACCATTTGCAGCCGGATCTTTTTTTTTTTGCAACTTTTACTGCTGTTTGGACTGTCGACATTTTCATGAGCTGCCAAAGCCCACATCATTTCATGGTCTCCTCTGTGCAGAAAAAAACCCCCAAACTTGTTTATTCTAAATAACTCTAACAGAATTTTAAGTGCAATTGAGCCCCTGTAGTTCCATGTTTCCATTTAACCATTATATCCTCAGATTTAGCTTCTTCAAGCAAATTTCTTACCACTGCCTACCTGATTTATCGGAGGAATGCTCTCCTCCTACTTGCCGAAAGACATGCAGGTGAATTTCAGTATATTATTATTATTATTATTATTATTATTGCTGTTGTTGTTGCTGTTATAATGATCGTTATTATTATCATTACTATATTATATTATTGTTGTTGTTATTATTGCTATTACTACTATCATTGCCATTATTATCATTACAAATTCCTTTTTTAAAATCGCCCAGTACCTTTCCCA
>VZRL01007093.1:279528-323612 GCA_013397895.1 Origma solitaria
TCGTGGGCAAGAACGGCGCCTGCAATGTGGCCCACAAGAACATCCGCGAGCAGGGGCGCTTCCTGCAGGATGTCTTCACCACGCTGGTGGACCTCAAGTGGCCGCACACGCTGCTCATCTTCACCATGTCCTTCCTGTGCAGCTGGCTGCTCTTCGGCATGGTGTGGTGGCTCATCGCCTTCGCCCACGGCGACCTGGACCACAGCACCCGGCTGCAGCGGGACCCCGCCGAGGGCGCGCCGGGGTCCCCGGCCGCCTTCGTGCCCTGCGTGACCAGCATCCACTCCTTCACCTCCGCCTTCCTCTTCTCCATCGAGGTGCAGGTGACCATCGGCTTCGGAGGGCGCATGGTGACGGAGGAGTGCCCGGCCGCCATCCTGGTGCTGATCGTGCAGAACATCGTGGGGCTGGTCATCAACGCCATCATGCTGGGCTGCATCTTCATGAAGACGTCGCAGGCGCACCGGCGCGCCGAGACGCTCATCTTCAGCAAGCACGCGGTCATCGCCCTGCGCGAAGGCAGGCTGTGCTTCATGCTCCGCGTGGGCGACCTGCGCAAGAGCATGATCATCAGTGCCACCATCCGCATGCAGGTGGTGAAGAAGACGGCCAGCCTGGAAGGCGAGGTGGTGCCCCTCAACCAGATCGACATCCAGATGGAGAACCCCGTGGGGGGCAACAGCATCTTCCTCGTCTCGCCGCTCATCATCTACCACGTGATAGACAAGAACAGCCCCCTCTACGACATCTCCCCCATGAACCTGCACCACCACGAGGACCTAGAGATCATCGTCATCTTGGAAGGGGTGGTGGAGACCACCGGCATCACCACCCAGGCCAGGACCTCCTACCTGGCGGATGAGATCCTCTGGGGCCAAAGGTTCGTGCCCATCGTGGCGGAGGAAGACGGGCGGTACTCGGTGGACTACTCTAAATTCGGCAACACGGTGAAAGTGCCCACGCCCTCGTGCACTGCCCGGCAGCTGGAGGAGGACAAGAGCATCATGGACACCATGCCGCTGTCCCCTAAAGGCACAATAAGGAAGAGGTCTGTCAAGCTAAAGCCCAAGTTTACCATAAGCGATGAGCCTTCCTGATGCCTTCTTGTCTGGGAAACTCTGTTAGGGCTTTGTGTCTGAAAGATCTCATGAACTCAAAACACTGAGGTGGCCTCTTACTTTTTTTTAAAATTCAGGTTGGTAGCACAAGGTATGTTCTGGTGTTATTTATTGCGGGGAAATCTAAAGCTAATTATATTTTTTTAAAGGTGTGAGAGATTTCAAGCAGAACTGGGAGTAGGGAAAATCATGGTCTGCAGCTTTAAATTTCAATTCAGACTATTTAATTGCACGATCATTCTGCAATGATTCAACTGCAGGTAATGACACATTTTCTCAAAAAATAAATGTATATTTATCCTCAGAGATTGCAGTTTTTAGGGTCTTGCAGTGTTTGCAAGTCAGTAGTTTTTAACTGGTGGGTTTTTTCCTAACTTGAACAGTCAATATAGCAAAATAAAATATTAATAATTAATAAAGTAGGCTGGATTTTAATGATAACAAAAGGGTGAGGCAATGACACAAGACCAGATCTGGAAGTGTCTATATATTATACTGTATGTCTCAAAGAAATTAATTGCTGGATTTGCATCATCCATATTGTGTTGTATGGAGCCACTCCTACCACATGCAATATGAAATGTATTTGAGTATTTACTTTTGTTTCTTTTAAAAACCTTTACACTTCCAAAATAAAACATTCAGGAATACCTTTTTGGACTGTACATTTCTGAGAGTAAGTAATGCTTTGCCTTTAAAAGGAGTAGCAGAAAATATACAGCTGAAATTAATTATAAATAGGAAGAATTCTGCATTTTAATTTCTAAATAAAGAGAAGTGATATTCTTTCTCCCCGAGCCACATGGCAATAGGATACTCAGTACAAAAATTAACTTCTCGCTTGGGTCACGGTGAATTCTGCTAGATAGGCAGGGAATAAAAATAGAATTACATATTTTGAATGAAAGGACAGTGCTGAATGCTGAAATTATATCTGCATGCAGTAGGGAAAACCTTTTACTCCGTTCCCTTTTGTAAAAGAAGCCGAGGTTTTTGTGGTTAGGGGAAGGAGGGGTGTGTGAGACAGCGGGGTCACTTCTGGGATGCTGTGTCGCAAAACATACTGCTGCTGAGGAGATGTTTCCCTTTCCAATTTCATCCTGCCCTCCCCGTGCAGCTGGTGCCTGCCTCGGTTTTTAGCTGAGCCCGAGATCTGTCACTCACCAGCAGACGTGAAGGAGCCATGTTCACTCTCAGTCCCACAGTGACAACAGGGACAATTCCTCTTCTCCCCCTCCTGCAAATCCACTCTCTGGAGACACCGGTAACAGCAGCAAGTGTATTTCCACCCAGGGTTATTAGGAGATTGCACCAGTATTAACTGCAGGGCAATCTGCCACCCGGCTAAAATAAATGTAATGTCCAAATAAAACCTAAATAAGCATCACTGAACTGATCCAGCACCTGGTTACACAGGCTGTGCAGAGGGGCACCAAGTTACTTGCAACATAATTATCTGAAGAGGATCTAGTATCAAGTCTTTTTTGTTCTGTAGGTCACAACAGACACCTAAAATAGTTTGTACTGGCAATAATATGGCAAATTTCTGATGCCTTGTCAATGTAATTATATGGCAAACTCATTCAAAAGGGTAAGAAAACTTCCATAGTGACTATGGAATATTTTCAGGCATCTATAATAAAACAAATTAATGTTTGGGTGAAATCAAATATTGGGTTAAAATGAAAAAATATTTGTTATGTTTTTGCTGTTTATGTATTTTAGTTTTATGAAGCATTCTCAGATTGTCAGTTACAGGAGTAAGTGCCTGCTCAGTTTCCAAATCCCCAATACACCAATATTATTCTGTGAACAGCTCTGATAATGTGATACAGGTTTCACTACAAAAAGACAGTAAAACAAGCATTTGCAAGTAGTCAGCAAAGAAAATTTGGAACAGCACATTTTATATTTGTAATCATAACCTCCCCTATTTTTTAAAATAGGGCATGATTAAATGCCTTACGTGATTAAATTTCTTCTGTAAGACTGAGTTTATTTGTCACATTATTTTGTTTTTCCCATTTACTGCTCCCGTTCTGTCTCCCAGTGGCTGTCAGAGGGCATTTACAGCAGAGCTCCCTGCATTTCCTAAGCACCTTTGTTCCTTTGAAAGTTCAGAGTTCTTCATCACTTGTCACAAAATCACTGCTCTGTTCTGACAAGAGTCATATACAAAATATTATTTGGCTTTCCAGTGACTTTGGCCTCTTCAAAGGCCAAATCAAAGATTTCCAGAAATCTTTGGCCCCTCCATGGTCTCCTTCATGGCTTATTTCAATGTGTAAAATACACCTTAAGGTTCTCTCATAAAACCTCTCCAGCTCTGGTTGCATTTTAAAGCTCTTTTCAAGATTTGACCTGAATGTGAAGCAGTTGCAGCAGCAGTACCATGCAACTATATTCAGGAACTGATGCAAGCTTCTTTTTGCCTCGGGGAAATCTGTGGAGCTGAGAGGTGGAAAATTCTCTTTGTTCCCTGTGAGATGGGAGGGAAAAGATGGGAAGAAACAGCTTCTGTTCACTGGGCTGCTGTCAGGACCATGTTTTATGCTACTTCTTTTTCAAGAATCTGCCTGCTTTTTCTGAAGTCTTGCAGAAAGAAGCACCATAATATTATGAGGAAGACAGGATTTGTGCTCTTAAAATGACCACAGTGAATTTTTTGAATCAAAGTGCTGGTGATTTCGAATCTCGGGACTGTTGTGGTTTAAAATCTTCCTGTCCTTTCACCATTTAAAATATTCAGAAGCATTTTGAGGGCAGAGGAAGGAAGGATGTGTGTATTTATTTTGCATTAAGGATATTACTTCTTTCTGGGCATACTTTCGTTTTGTCATTTATGAAGTATTTGGGAGCACAGGTATCTGAAATTGTCCTTAAAGCTGTCCTCCTGCTGACCGCCCCCATTCTCCGTAGGAAGGCTCTGAGGAAGGCGTCAGTGCTATCGTTTGACACAGAAAAGTCTTCATTCTTAGCAGTGAGCAAACGCTGTGTTTTCCATAGTTGAACTCAAAAGTGAGTGGGCTTTTGAACTTTCCTTCTCAGCCTACGATTGCTTTTCGGTAGGAGGTATCACAGTTTGGATGCTGCTGGGGAGAGCTCCCACAAGTCCTCTGCACAGAAAGTGCTGTCAGGGAAGCTGGAGGCTCCATCACATGATCACGGCTTGCCCTGCCTGCGGCATGGGCATGAACACAAAAAATAGCAAGTGTAGGTTTTGTGACGCGACCCAGTGATGAGTTTTGGATGTGGCAGAACCCACCGAGTCCATGGAATTGCCTTTTCTGTGCTTCAGGAGACCATTATCAATTTGTACTCACACGTTCACGCCATTTGGTGCTTTCAGATTGGAGTTTGTGGAGGTGCTTGGATGGAGGGAAGGATCACAGGGCTGGTGAATCAGAAGGGGAGGCTGCAGAACACTTCTATGCTGTAGTTTTAAAATCCTTGCAGTGACTGCTGGTGAGCCACTGGGCATATCAGTTCATGTTGCATTTCCTAGTGAAATCAAGGGACATATGTATACAAAATTAGATTATAATGAAATCCAACTTTGCCTCTTTACCCTCTCAAGGCACGTGGTAAGTACAGTGTTATAGCAGTGTATTTCAGCAGGACGTATCTCTGTATAATGGTTACAGACCAGAATTTAACTAAAGAGGTGGCATTATAAGGCAAAAGAGAGTCAGGGATACAAAATAAATGCATTTAAAATCCAAACAGCATGAAGGCAATATCAAGCAGTAATAAACTATTTTATTTTGAATCACCAGCAAAGGTGTGACGATGCTGAGATGAGAGATCAGACACCTAAAAAGCAGATAGGAGAGGCTGGAATGAGAGCCTTTAACAAGGCCAAGGTCTACATGCTAGCATAGATTAGCAACAGGGTCAATGTCAAAATTCAGGCTGTCCTGTAAAGCGAGACACTGGGCTGGACATGATCAGCATTGCTCAATCCAGTGGGTAAATATTGCTGCTTGTTGAGCAAGGTGCGAGTCACACCAGAGCCCTGTTGGAAGCAGTGTGAGGAGGACTTGGGGTCTGACCCTTGTGGTTAGTTATGTATTAATGATTAATAATATCAAACTAATGAGTACTTAACAGTTCTTTCAAAATTGAGTTTGTTTCTTCATGTTTTCCTTCCTTTTCCTCTCTTTGTACCTCAGTCACACCGAAGGTAATTATTGAAGGTGTGCTAGCACAGATTGCTTTGATTTGGGACGAAGCACAAGAGTGTTCTGGGAAGTAAAACACAAAATTAAAAGAGATAGTAGAAACCCAAAAACCTCTGTGAAATTGCCAAGCTTTCAGCTTTCACAGTGATTGCTCATACAAAGCATGGAAATGTCTGTTCCTAGGAACTGGATATTGATAAACCACCGTGGATTGCTCCCTGTTGTTCATTTTGCTGGTCTGTGTGCAAGGGAAGTGGTTTAGCTCTTCAGATTAGGGCTAAGGAGAAGAGGCTAAGGTTCAAAATCAGTGCATTTTAGGCTCCCTGGTTACACCTGTCGCTCTCCCCCTGCCAAAGTCATAGTGGTGTCACCACTGAAAATGGGCAGGATAAGTGCTCCTCGCAGGGCACATTCCCATGCGGCACTTCATTCATCCAGGGCCAGCTGCCCCATTCCAAGATGTGCATCCCCAACCCGGCAGCCCCGATCCAAGCTTCCTGGAAGGCAGCAGAAAAATTCCCACCCCTCTCAGCATATTTTTGGATCAGAGGACATCATGTGCCAAGCCGCTGGAAGCACGTGCTGGAGCAGGGAGAGGGATTTTCCCCTCCTGCAGCCCTCCCTGAGCAGGGGTGCGGCTGGATGTGAGCAGGGGGCCCTGGGGGAGCTGGAGCCGTGCTCAGCAGGGCTGGGGACAGTCGGACTGCCTGTCACCAGTGACTCAGTGCACTATTTTTGATCCAGCGACGGGAGAGAGATACGTGATACAAACCTCCACACCCCACTAAGGAGAACTATTAAAAGAGCAGAAGACATTCTTGAGAGGCTGCAGATACTGCTCTGAGTGCTGCTGGGTGCCTGCAGAACATGCTGCGTGTTTTTATGGCTTACGCTCCTGTTTTAATTTATAGCGTGACTTTAATGAGTTATCACAGGGCAATGACTCAGTTTAAACAGAATTTTCAAAAATCAGAACCTGCAGCCCTCCTGTGCCTCTGTCACCACTAACTCAGGAGTTTACATGCAGACGACACCACCCTGTGAGGTTTCCTCACTGCAGAGCTGAGCAATATTAAATGGCAATTTTATCTGAACTGGAGGAGCCTTATGACAGGAGCTCCACAGAGAAACTTGTCCCCTCTTCCCTTCCCTCACAGGGGCTGAGGTGCTGGCAGCAGAGCTGCCACCCTTTTCCTCCTCTGGCTGTTCCTTGTTCATTCACTGTTTTCAGTGGCCAATACTTGCTTGTGAGCTTTGTCTGTACTCTCTGCCCAGGAGAGGGGAGGCACAGCATATAAACACCATTATTGTTGTTATAGTCACAATAATGTTATTCCTGAGTGGAGTTGAAGCACTGAAGTTGACAGCGAGCATCAGTGCCTTTCCAACAGGAACCTTGGACTTCAATAGACTTCAAATCCAGCTCTCATTTTAATTCCTGGGCCTTCAAATCCAAGAGAGGTTGCCAGGGAGTTAATTAGCACCAGGAATTCCCTGTTAGGCTTGGGCACTATTAGGTTAATGGGGTGGGCAGCTGATTCAAATATTCTCTGATGGGGTCTTTGCTGCAGTAGCGATGCTGGCTTTTGTCTTCAACATCTCCTGGGAGCTTCTTCCTCTGCCTTGTGAGTAAAAATCTTGTTTTATTTGTTTTCCTCAAGCTTGAGAGAATATGGTCCTCATGCAAATTGTATAATCCTTTTTGCTAAGGCATTTGAATTTCTTGAATGTTTATGCCATGGTCTTGTCACGGGCCTGAAAGGAGGCTGTAGTGAGGTGAATCTTGGTCTCTTTTTCCCAAGTAGCAAGGGACAGGACAAGAGTAAATGGCCACAAGTTATGCCAGGAGAGGTTTAGATTTGATATTAGGAAAAATTTCTTCACTGAAAGGGTGCTCAGGTACTGGAAGAGGCTGCCCAGGGAGGAATTTAAAAGCTGTGTGGATGTGGTAGTGACTGACATGGTTTAGGGTTGGACTCAGCAGTGCTGGGCCAATGGTTGGACCTGCTGGTCTTGAGGTTCTTTTCCAACCTAAATAGTTCTTTGATCCTAAGTTCTCACTCTCTCCTATGTTTATAGGAATGGGGACAATGAAGTTGTTAGCTCTACTTTAGCTTTAAAACTTGAGGAATAAAAGTTAGCAAGATGATGCTTCTTTCATGGTGGAGAAAAGAAGCAGTGAGGTGAGCAGGAAGATCAGAGTGGCGTTCTTGCAAAACATGGATTCTGGTGAAGCAGAGTGCCCAGAGAGCATCTTCCTTGTGAAAACTGATGGCAGATTTTGAACCTGAGGGTAAAGACACTGCCCTGTGCCCAGTGGTGTTTTAGAGGGTGACTGGCACTCTCTGGGTGTGCTTGTCACTGAACACACCAGGGTGGCTCGGTTGGCAAGAACTAATGCCTGGCTGCACCTACCATGGAGAAAGCTCGTGTTTGCTGAGAATTTATCCAAGTTATAAGCAGTAAACAAGTATTTTTCCAAAATCAGTATCTGTCTTTAGAAATTATTTTGTAGGAAGTAGCTGCTATTTTCTCAGGTTTTTTTCTCTCAAATGTTGGCTGGATATTCATAACTAAAGTCTTTACACTTAGAAGCCATCTACTTTAATAACTGGATGCTTTTGTGCTTTTGATAGCGATATTTGATTGTTTGGTTTGAAAGGTTGTTCTTTCATGTTTTTCATTTTGCCTTTTTTTAAATTACACCAAAGTTGTTATTAATTTAATTGAATAGTCCCTTAAACCAGGTAACTAAACTCACTCAGTTTCTATTCCCTCCACACACCCAGCATTGGTGTCGCATCATAGTAGCCTTTGGATGTGTGGTAATACACATTTATCTCCAAAGTAGGAGCTGCTTCTTGGCTAGATGGACCAGAATTGTTTTTTTTGTTTTTTCAGAGAGAAGAGAATAAATGTTTTGGCAGCAAAGCCACTCCATAAATGTGTCACATTGGCCAAGTTGTTTGTGTTTTGCTATTAAAACTGTAATTTCCACATTTCACTGATGTCGTGTAACATTAAATAACTACCTGAAGAGACAACTATAAATGTAAGACTCCCTGCTACCTTGTTCTCATTGCTTGGACTTGGCCTTGAGCAGGCCCAGTGTGAAACTTGTGTCTTCAAAACCCTTCTCTTTATCTCTGAACCTCTCTGGACTGCCAGAGGTCCTTTACCTTCAGCTGACTTTCATATAAAAAAAACCTTCAGCTGACTTTCATATAAAAAAAACCTCCAGCTTTGTTTAAAAATTATTAATATTAACCTGGAGACAACTTCTTTGGTGGTGATGGATAATACAGATTCTGCCTTTTGCTTCCCATTCCACATGCATGTCACTGATCCCAAAGCAGGAGTTCTGTAGGGAATACAGGGCCAAGCAGCTGTTGCATCCTCTCCCTTGTCATATGCTCCAGAGATGTTTGCCTGCTGAGGTGAGGATCATGCTCAGGAGTGATATTATCAGAGTGGCCTTTATAGTTTTGTTCTGTTCTAGAACTATAAAGATTTTATGTGCCTTTGATTTGCTGTTTAGAAGACACCATTTATTAGCAGCCCTGTTAGCTTCTTCTACAAAGCAGGCAGGAATTAAATTAATTGCAATGGTAATAATCTTATACTGGCCTATGATAAAGGCAATTAGTGTATCCATAGAAAAATCCACCATCTCATATTAAAAAGTATTTCCCAATTTACAGCAGTCCACAGAAAGTTTTAGTAGTATGTTCTCATTATTCTGTATCCAGTCATCACTGCTTTTCTCATTGACCCTCCGAGAAACTGCTCTGAAGTGTGCTAAATTCAATAGATGTCGTCTACTGACTTAACAAAGTCTGGATGTGGTTCAGAGAATGCCTGGCTAAAACGGTGTGCTGGCACTAACATATCATTCATTTTCCTGAAACAGTTTAAATAAATGAAAAAAAAATACTGATCAGCAATTGTTGAGAGGTTTGACTTGGTCCTTTGTGAGTTAAAGTTTTGTTAGTTTGTTTTTAAAGTTTACTTCATTCATTGCAAAAGTGGAGTGGAAAATTGAAAATTTCCACATTATTCTGACATACAGAAATACTTCCTTGAAGTTATAATCTCCTTTAGGTAAGACTCAAACACCCCCAATAATTTTGTGGGGTCTCTTATTCCAGCCGTACTAAAAGAAGCTTGAGTATTTGCAATCTAGTATCCAAATTTAAAGTAATTTCTAAGAGGTTACAAACAATTATAAAATAATACAGTTTGCCTGCAAGCTTGAGTTGAAAGGCTTGTTCTAAACATTTGTTTGATGTTGTGAGGTACAAAATTTTATGTGGAAAGTCCAAGACACACAGCCCTATTGACTGTGGTTTGTGTAGAAATTCCTCATCTCATGGAGACAGCTGAAGCCTTTGCTAAAGCAAGAGACAAAGACTTCCTTTAAAAAGCTGCTGCAGTAAAATACTCTTGGGACACGAAGCCAAGAGTGATTTATTGCAGAGGAAAGAATTGCACCAGGGCAAAAGAATGTGTGTGTTGGGTTTTGGGTGCTCTGTACCTGGGTCCAGCAAGACACCGCATTTACATCTGTAAGTACACAGTGTGTCACATTGCATGTGTTAAAAGGGACAAATGTTGTCCCTCCTTAAAGGGTGTTTTTAAAGCTTGTTTTCCTGGCAGCAGGGAAAAGACCCAAGTATGACTCTTACCAACATGATAGCAATGAAGCACTTGACTTGAGCAGGCTGTTTCCAGCCCAGTCACCATCATCCAGCAACTAAAATGTTCTCTTACTTTGCTACACAAAAAGGAGAAGATTTATAGTTTGAGGACAACCTAGTTAAGAAGTAAACCCCAGGCAAAGGTTTGATGCTAACACTCCTCAAGTATGAAATGTAAAATCTATACTGCTTGCTAGCCTCTAGGATTTTACAGCAGGGTAAATATGAAATTACATCTTACATCAATTTCTCTTTCCCTGAAATTATAGGGAAAGAGAAATTGGTCCTGTCAGGTGTGATCCCATGAAAAGCAAATTGGTGGTGGAATGGCTGGATCAAAAATAGCAGAAACTCAATCTCTGGCTTTTATTTTTTTTCCCCAACCACTTTACTTTCAGCATTTCATAGTGGGGAATTCAACATTCTTCACTCATTTGAAATAAAACAATTCAAGCAAGGCAAAAACCCAAGTAAAATTCAGCCTTTATTTATACCAGTTTGTTGGAGTTTTTGTAGACAATCTCAGTAGCAAAAATAACATGCCAAGTGAATTTATGCTGTGGAGCACTGCATAGATTCATTTGATAGAAAGCTACAGCCAGGGTCTCCTGGGGTGAGTTGTGCTTGCAGTGACTCATGAGTTACACCTTCCTGGCCCAAATGACTCTGTGAAACGGAAACAAAATTATTGTCCCCCACAAATTGCATCAAATAGTGCTCTGTACTGCCCTTGCAGTGAGAGAGCAACAGAGATGTACTATACATACCTGAGAACCTTAGAAATGTCTTGTGTTTGTTGTTTGTTTTTTAATAGGTTTCTCCAGGCATAGTGTATTACTTTGAAAACAATTTATTCTTTTTTTATAAATATGAAAGCCGTAGTGTTGTCTGAAGCACAGGATGTAGGTAGAAGCAGTTGCCTGAGTGGCCCAGTAGCTCATGTCTGACATTATCCTTGGTTATATCCTACTCCAATAACCACTGGATTTGAATCTCTGTAGGTCAGAAACCACTCACTCACTGCACACAGACACAGAGAGACTATAGAGTATTTCCTACTGCTAGATAAGCAGATAAAGATGCGAAAAGGAGGTCAAAGACACTTGATTATTTATCTGTTAGTATTTATATATTTGGTTATTTACACAGGAAGCAAGAGAGATTCAGTCTCAGTAAGAAATATGAAAAATAGTGTTCTTTTGACAGCTTAAACAAAATGTCTAGTCCTCTGGATATGAAAATGCATTTATTTATATTAATGTAGTACTCATCCAACTACAAGGCTTCTGTAACAAATGTACCATGTAATTATGTATTTTATTTTCCCTGGCTTATGAAGTTCTAGGCTTCTCCTTACTAGTCCTTCTCATGTCCCTGAAACAGCTATGCCAGCACAATTTAGAAACTTATGAATTACAAAGTACTGATGGTATCCCTGCTGCAGGAGGAATAATCTATTTATTCTCTGTTAAAGGGTCAGTGTCATCCTATTAAATATGTGTCATCAGGAAAACACAAACTCCAAGAGCTATTCTTTCTTGTTTTGTTTTTTTTATTTTCTTGTAAGAATTCTTAAAATCTTCCAAGGCCATTGCTCAGTGGATTAGGCTCTCTGATTTTCAATAGGGTAGACAAGAATACAGATGCTATGGACACTTTGAAATTCTCAGGCTAGCTCTGTATTTTAAGCTTAATCTAATCCTCAGGCTAGATTTATATCTACATCTACATTTTTCTTTCTTCTTATGTGTTGGTTTGCACATGCAGTATTCTGTAGATGTCTTATAGTGGGACAGTCCCGTCTGCGTGGAGTCTATTTGCTTTTTTCTAAATACTTTATTAAGGTAGTTGGTGACAAATCCTGTGAAATCTTATCAGGAGCAGTACTTTTGTTGCTCCTTAGGTCCAGCCCTCTCAAAACTCTCTATTTCTGGTGTGTCATGCTTATAGAGCTGGATTTCCAGGGCACACCTCCCTCCAGGGCAGACTTGGAGCACATTTGGCTCATGGCAGAGCTAACATGGGTTTAAAAGCAGTGTGTCCTCTCCAGATGTTTCCAAGTGGACCAAAGAGGAAAGCATAAACACACTGCCCAAAGAACACAGGGTAAGAGAGTCACTTTGTAAACTGAGAGGATTTCCTTGTACGATCCTTTGAATGTGCAGCGCCAGCAGTGAACTCTCTGCATGGTTGTGAAAACGCAGTTTGGTTTTCTTTGCAATTCAGTTTTGTCTCCAGCGGCAAGGGAACCTTTGTATTCACCTTGAGGATCTGCAGAGGATCCTTCTGAGAGATACTCATTGTTTTTTTGCCTAAAGAGTCCAATTCCTTCAGGAAAGAAGGACTGGGCTCTGCAAGCTGAAGAGCCCTCACAGCAGCTGACATGCTCCTTAAGCACTGCACTGCATCCAGCACTGGTGGGGATAAAAAGGCAAATTACCAGATTTAGATAAGTTTTTATCAAGATAAGAGAGCACTGCACGGTGCTGATTGAGGGTGTCCCCTTCTCCCAAACACCGTGACCCCCAGAGAAACCCATGCTGGAAGCCCAGGGCACAGGCAAAACCAGAAGGGTCGGGGAAGGATGGGTTTCGTGGTTGGCACCCTATGCAGATTTCTTAAATTTCTCTTAAAAACCCAAGATGTATTTGTTTTTCCTGGTTAGGGAGATCCAGTGGCTGTGACCAACAGTGCATCAAAGTCCCATTCTCCTCTATGCATACCTGAAACTGAAAAGCTTTCAGTTCCCCCTGGTTCTTTAGCAGAATTGCCTTCTCTTCTGCAGCATTGCTTTGTGTGTCAGAGGAAAATGCATACCTTCCTCTCTTGTGGACACTTCAGATTGAGAGTTAGAGTAGTAATGGTTTGGGATGAAAGCCCACAGGCTGGTGATTCAAAACAGCTCCTTTCAAATCCTTCTTTTCTATGCTTCCTTTGAGCACTGCTGCTTTTGGAGGAGCTGTAAAGAAGAAAGGAAACCCTTGTTTGTGGATGCACTTACCCCAAGTGTTGGACAGCCTGCTCAGCTTCTGGGCACCGTTGAGGAGCTCTGTGAGAAGTGAGCTGCATTTACACAGTGCAAGTGGCTGCCTAAAATAAGCTGGAGTTAGCTTTTATTTTTCTTTTCAACTCATAAACATGACTGTTCTTTGCTTTACAAAGTTTTAGATACTGGACTGTGATAGTGCATTAAAGTATTTTATTGCTTTATGGCTTTTAAACATGCAATTCCATATGCTTAATTGAAAAGCTGCAACTATTTAAATAGTCTTTAGTCCACCGGTGTTGCCAAATATGTGACTGAGAGTCAGCTACAGCCAGGCAGCCTCCGAGGTTTGTTCTCTGTGCTCTCTTGTTCTCTGTTGTTTGTGAAAGGGTTACTTAGATGCATAAGTTTGTCACAGTTTTATAATAAAGAAAGCATGTCATCAAGCAGCTAGCTGGGAGCTACCACTTTGAAGTTCTCCTGATGACACCTGCACGTCAGGCATGAGCAGATGATGTGTATTAGCCATTTTTTGGGTCAAACTGCATCTATTCAGCCAGTCATTTGTGGCAGGATGTGAATGTACTGCATGTAGTCCCAGCACTATTTTTTCCCTGTTTTGTAACGACTATGTTGCAATATATTTTTGAGGGGTTTTATTTGTTTGGGGGGGGGCGGGTGCTGTGTGTTCTGTTTTGTTTATAAATTTTAAAAAATGCTCTGTGCACACTTGGTGCCACCCTGGCTTTGTCCCGAGGAGCCCAAGGGACATCTGAAACATTTAGGACACGTCTAGACTGAAAGCTGAGCTGTGATGAAACATGCATAAGCTGGCAGGGCCAGCTCTGCAGTGCCACGTCAGGCACAGATGGCTTAGCAATCTCCAGCCCTACTGCAGCTGCCAAGGAACCAAAGGAAAACTTCTGCTTTTAAGCAAATTGGGAGGAAAGGCATGTGAGTGTTGCTTTTGGGAGCCGGGGTTAAAATCACAGTAATGGTAAGGAGTATTCCAGTGCTGGCTGCAGTCAGTCATCCCTCCCATCATCCTCAGGATAAAACTATCTGCAGGAACAGTTTTCTATGTAGAAATTGTAATACAATCAGAATTGAAATTTAGACACTGGAAACCACTGATGTGGTTGATAGTGCCTAATGTACAGGAAAGCTCAGCCCAAGAGGAAGACAAACAGCTGTTAGTCCAAAGACTGAGCCAACTAAAATGAAACTTGGGATCTGTAAATAATTAATAGATAAATTAATAAAGACTATTATGGTGATGCTGTCATTATCTGTAGATCGAACTAAATCTACTCATCAGGATGGATAACTGGCTGGTTATTTTTCTTGTCTGAAAACAAAGTAGAAAGTTAAAATACAGATAGTTATTTAGACTATGAACAGTATGATTTTTTTAATTCCTTCACATTTTACAATACTCAGTGAACACAAATGAATATTTACAGCACTTTATATTCCTCTTGTTAAAAAATAAAATGCATAGAAAGAGGATAAGTAGGCTAAGAATTATAAAACTAATGTAGTTGAAGTTGAGTTGTGGCTTTATATGCAGTGAGCAGCATAACACTGAACACAGACAATTAAATTAGGGATACAGGGAAATCGCTCATAAATTTAAGGTATGCCTGGATGACAACTCCTTATTCCTTTATCTGAGTTCTCATATTTAACAGGATGATTTTTATGAGTTTTCTTGGCTGTTTATTGCTGATCACACTTCCCTGGGAGCTTCAGAGATCAAGTGAAGTTGCACCCCTATGCTGGCTTTAATATATGCAATTTTTACCTTTAGAACTCCTGAGGGGATGAAATCAGAACTTGGCTCCAAAGAAGCTGTTTATTGAGCAGCCTCAGGAGTGACCAGGAGAGGGTGCCTGTATAATTCTGTTTCCTCCAGAAATAGTACAGGTCTTGCCTTTTTTCTTTCACTAACACATGGGATCCTGCTCTAGGACTGTGATTTCAAGCTGGAAATGTAAACAGTAGCTTTTCACAGTCAGTATCTTGGGGTTTTAAATACCAACTAATCCTCGTGTTGTTGTCCAGTTGTGGTGTAATGTACTCGGAGATGAAGCCTGGTACAGAGGTGTCTGTATTCAGGAAGAACATCGTTAGCTTAGTGCTCATTTGCACTTTCAGGGCATCTTTCAAAAGGAAACAGCATAATGTAAGAAATGAGTTTTGTAGAAAAAAAAAAGAAGAAAGCCCTTTTGAGCCATGGCAGCTGCTGTTGTTTGGCTTTTGAGGGATCATTCAGTTTTTAACATACTATTTTATTATGGTGGTTTTATCTGTGGTTATATCTTTCCACTTCCCAAGCTGAAACGTTTTATTATGCCACCACTCTGCTTCGTAATTCGCTCCGGAGTGGGCTCAATAATCCTTGTCTCGAGACTCCCTCTAGTGAGGAAATGCTGTGCAACTCTGTGAGCTTGGCTGAGAAATCCTTGTGTGCTGCAGCAGATGTTGGATCACTTCTCCGCGGTACCAAAAGCCCTGGCAAGGTCTGCCCAGCCTGCGGAGCTGGCCTGGGCTCAGGAACTCCATTCACAGCTGCTGGAGCGTGCAGGGCCTTGCTGGGAATGGAAATTCTGTGTGCAGGAGTTTGTTGAGGGCTCTGCTCCATGGCTGAGCAATTCCTCTCTCCGAGGGGGCCCTGGGTTTGTGTTGGGATAGCCTGCCATGAGCACTACAGCAGCACTGTGAGCACTAGGTAGCACTCCTAGCACTAACTAACTAGGAGTTAGAGGGCTGCCTGTGCCTCCCTCCCGCTTTCCCCACTGTCCCTGGGACAGGGAGCACCAAAATGGAAGCCCTCTTCTCAATGTATTATTAACAGCAATGATAAGACAGCGAGAGAGAGTGTGAAATGAGATATTGGAGGGGAAACTGTGCATTGTGTGCACTGACACCTTCTCTAACACAGAAATGGCTTAGTGGGCAGTTTCTGGGGAGATGCCAGCTGCCAGCTATTATGTGTTTAAGGAAACACACGTTTGAGTTAATACAAATTGTTTGCACGGAGACTGAGCAGCAGTTGCTGTGCAGTCGCTCAGACTAACAGCTGCTTGGATTGATGGAAAAGGGGCGAAGAAAGGAGAGGTCAGTGCTGTAGTGCTGCTCTATCCCTGCCTTTGTCACTGAAAAATACACCAGGTTTACAAACCAGCTTATCTCTGAAAAAAATATTTTACCTCATTGATACTGTACTTTAACACCCTAGCTACTTGTTTGTGTGGTATTTAGCACAGTTTTTGATAGTATAATTATAAAAACTGTTACTTTTGGATATAACCTGATTCTAGCAAGTGTAGCTTTTAAGGCATTAGGTAACGTTAGGGTAACTGTAGATGGTTTTGATATTTGCTGTCTGTGGATGCATAAATAATAGGACTCAAACTCGTTCCCTCTTTTTTCATTATGTAAAAACAATTCATTTTTAGAAATGTAACTAAACTATAGTCAGTGTTGCTGTTTTCAGATGGAACCCTCATTTCACAGCCTTGGTACAACTGGGACCAACCTTAGGGACAGCTCTTGGCATCTGCTACCCGCTTTTGCACGAATCACCAAAGGACAAGCCCTAGTTCAAAGCTTCACTTCTTTACAAAACCCCATCATACATCATATTTTTCCTAATCCAGATATATTTACAAGATGGAAAATTCTAATGTGTCTGGATATGGCATCACATCCTGTGGGTGTCAAGATACCTTGCCCCAGCCATTCTCACATCTTGAAGTGGCCAACACCTTGCCATGAATGCAAAATCTCTAAGCATAGAATGCAACCTATAGAAAAACGTGTTACAAAGCCCATGGGTGCTTCACCTCCTTTGGGATTTCTGTTTTGAATGTGAACAAGTCAGGCAAGTGTGGGCTGGTAAGAGTTTGTAATGCTGTGGCACACGAGGATTTTAATTAGATTGTCTTCTTATGAATATAAAAAATTGAGCATTAGAGTACCTAATTAGTGAATAGCTCCTGCAGTGTGGCAGCTGGTGTCAGGGAGGAACACAAGATCTCTTACATCTTATTTTAAATTCACATCTTTCCAGAAAGTGAGAAGGGGAGGGCAAACAAAAAGGATTCCTAAGGAGAGGCTTCAGGCTGACCTAATTGTGGCTTCTGAAGGGTGCCTATGAGAAGGATGGAGAGAGACTTTTTACAAGGACGTGTAGTGACAGGACAAGGGGGAATGGATTCAAACTAAAGAGGGCAGGATTAGATTAGATATTAGGTTAGATATTAGAAAGAAATTCTTTACTGTGAGGATGGCAAGGCACTGGAACAGGTTGCCCAGAGTGCCCTATCCATCAAGGCCAGATTGGAGAGGCTCTGAGCAACCTGGTCTTGAGAAAGGTGTCCCTACCCATGGCAGGCAGCTTGGAACAAGGTGATCTTTAAGGTTCTTTCCAACCCAGACCACTCTATGATTCTATGAATACAAACCCAGCTCTTGCCCGCCCACTAAAAATACAACATTAAACATCTGTCACTGTGCTGTGTTTCAGTTTAATCCAGTTAAAAACTATTCTATACAAAGTACAGAGTGGGGCTTTTTTTTTTTTTTTTACATATATTGCACCAGAGATATGATTTGTACAACATTAACCAAATTTTACCCCTTCATCATCCTACCAAAATCCCAGCCAACTACAAAACCAAATCTCTGCATCTTTGTGGTGGAACTGGTATCTGTATAAAGTTAGACAGTTTTGTTGTAATCAAATCCTAAATGAAAAGCAGAATACAGGTATAAGCACTTGTGCCTGTGATATTCCAGTCCTGTATTTATCTGTGGTTGTATCTTTCTACTTCCCAAGTTGCAACAATTTTTTACAAAACTCTGGATGTTTCCAAGTAAATGGGATAAGGCGGCCAATCACCAACAGCCGAATCAGGACCTTACAATCAAATGTAAGAGGCTGCACCGAAACTGAAGCTTGAGCATTATGTTACAAAGCCTATCATGACATTTAATGACATTTGTTAGGAGGCAGAAGTAGCCTGAAGGAATGATTTGTATGGCAGAAACCTTCACACCGAAGGTTTCAGTCCTTGATTCTCTACAAACATCTGTGGCTGTATCACTTGTCCCCTGTAAACTCTCATGTGGGATGGGAAATACACAATCAGACTTCCCCTCACCTTTACCATGGCATTTGAATAGTTCCCTCTTTGTTTCCCTCATCACCCTGTTACCCATTATCAGGCTACAACCCCAAAGCCAGGGCTGTGCCGAGAGAAAAATCATGGAGCTGTGATTATGTCTGGGTTTCTTTGCAAGCAGATGAGGCTGTTGAAAGGTATTTTAGTCTCCAGACTCCAGACAAAATTAAACTATTGTTAGAATTGCACAGAAATGACAAAGAGTGGAGACACTAGTTTTGCAAACTACTTGCATAAAGAATGAGGAAAACGAGGTAAAATAAGTCAAATTGAGCGATATAAATGAAGGAAATGCAACATGACAACTTATGAGATAAAATAGATAAGGAAACCTAATCTGTTCTGGCACTGACTTCTGCTACATTGTGTGGAGAACATGAATATGCTCAGGTCTGACGAAAGAAGCCTTGAGCATGGAAGGAATGTGCCTGGCTTCCATCAATCAAAGTTCTTCAGAGTGAGAAATTTCCCAAATGTCAATACAAAATGTTAGCAATTGCCTTCTATTTTTTTTTTTTTGAGTTTGCCTAAAATATTCAAGTCTTATTCTGAAAGGAACATCTTTCTCTAACCGAGGCGTGCTTCTGTTTCCTTGCTCAAGCCCCAAAATATCTCTTTTAATGCCACTGTCAGCAGTTAGCCACAGAACAGGAAGGAAATGTAAAGGATGCTAGCAGAGGTGTGAGTATCCGTTCAAAGCCAGCATTATACAATCAGAACAATCCATGTTTAAGAAACAAAAACAAACAAACAAAAAAAAACAACCACAAAAACTCAAACAAACAAGGAACTCCACACAGGGTTCACACTTCAGGATAGTTTCAGTTTGAAATGAATGAAAAGCAGGGACACTGGCACAACTTCTCAGCATTATACTAAAACTGACATGAAAATCAACTTACTCTTGTAAAATCTTGGCTTGCAATACTAGGGACCTATCCTGGTTCAATACCAAAATAATACAATCAAGTAGCACCCCTGATTTAGGACACTTCATAGCCTCAGTCCAACTGCTGAAAGACTCCTAAGAGTCAATAGTGAGACCCTTAACAAATCCCAGATTCATGTCTGAGAAGAGCTCTCTGCAGCACATGGTGCAATTTGAAAAATCTGGTTTTATTGTAGGAGGTAGGATAATCTGCACAGAAAAAGACAATGAGTCTTGTTCTGTTTTGCACAATATTTCCATCAACATAAAAAGCTTACTTAATAACATGCAAAATTTTGAGATCAGCTGGCATCTGATGAAAGGGACAAAAGTACTATCCCAAGGGCCAGTTGAGCTTTCAACTGCTACACAGAATTAATCTCAACAAGGAGGACGGTTCGGATCAATACACAAGTACAGTATTCCTTTTGAAGGCTTTCAGTGAAATTCTTAGGTTCCTGTAAACATGAAAAATATTCACTGTTCCACATAATTCTTTGCTGTGTTTAATTTTAGAAAGTGCAAATTTTCTGTGATTAAGAAGTTTGATTTTTATTTGGTCTCAAAGAAGAAAGGGTTTGGTAGTGCTGGAAATAGGCCTTTATCTATGGTCTTTGTTTCCCCCTCTCTCGCTTTTCAGCATTTCTGGAAAGAGTTTCTACATCAAACTAGACCTATTAACATTCAGGCCTGTTCCCTGGTTCCTCTCTGAGAAGATTCTGATTCATGCCTAAACACAGTATGGCAGACCTCTCCTCCCTCTTTGTAAGAGAAGAGTTCAACAGCTCAGTCCCTTGGCCATAAAAATCTTCAGTATTAATGGTTTCCTTAACCTCCTCCTCTATTATAGCCTCTACATGATTCCCTTGTGTTTCTCACTGATGCATTGGAGAGAAAACTAGTTTAATTTATAAATCAAATCTGACTGATACTTCATCTCTAACGTCCCAATGATTTTTACAGTCTGAGGAAGAAAGCGGAGAGTTCATGTTTCACTCTGATTTCCTGTCCCCCCCACCCATCCCACCCCTTCCCCACCCCAAATAATAAAGATGCTATAAAGTTGAGGCACAAGTGGTTAAGGGTGAACATGATCGGTTCTGACTGCTGGTTCTTGGATGTGTCCTGGTGGTAAAGGCTGATCACCTCCCGCTGGGTGTTTTGGTGCATCTCCAACTTTGTGGTCACCAGCTGTAAAACAACAAGAGAACCATTTGTAACTTCTCAATATACGGGCCCCAAATGTGAACATCCTTTAAATGAAAGCTTCTAGCATGGGGACACTTAAACAAAACCTTCTATTTCCTGGTTTATAGGTAGAATCAAGAATTTTCTGTGTGCCTAACAATGAAATTGCATTGAGATTACCCACAGACTGCATTATTAGTCAGTGTTACCTCTTAAATTACAAGTTGTTTCTGCTTTCTGTGAAATATTCTCTCTTACCTAACACATTGTTCTTTTTGAAATATACCATATTTTTATGAGACTTTTAATCCCAATATGGGAAGCTGGAAAAAGAAATAATTAACAACTTGCTCCTGTATGTTACTCCTCACTGCATCAGTACTTACACGGTTCTCCCTTTGCCTACATTTGAATAATACTAATTTTCATAGCTTGATGAAGATTTCAGAATGTGCAGCTGCTCATTTGTGGATTTTTTTTTTTTTTTTTCTCCTCAAATTACTCTTAGTAGCTCCAGTGGCCTATAGATTTAAAATACTGTCTGCTTGGATATTCTTGATTCAGTGAATGAGTAGTGGCCAGTCTGGCTCATATAATGAATTCTTATGACACCTGATTAAATGACTTTGCAGAAAGATTTTACATAAAATAATACATGTGTTAAGAACGGTATCTGCTACAATATTGCCAGTTTCAAAAGATGTATCATCTGCAATTGCACACCATGGTTTTACTGAAGGCGAGGGGAATTAGGCTCTTGGAACAAAGGAAATGAAATTACACATAGGCAGTTTCAAAGAAAATAAAACAATTAAATTGGTTCTGAAATCTCATTATTTCCCTTCACAGAACTGAATGGGCAGAATTTCAGGGTACACAACAGTGTAAGCTGTAATCACTGAATACAGCTCCTGAGGTTTGAAATCCCACTGTTGGCCCCTGCAGGAGCAGTTAAGAGCTCCTAGTATTGAAAAGGCAGCCTGGATAGATCTGAAGCCTATATTTGAGATCAATGTCAAGAAGTGCTTCACTGATCATGTCAGCACATGAACAGGGAAGCCAATAAAGCCAGCATAGTTTCTACCTTTCTAGAGAGGAAGGAAAAGCTAATTTAGGATGCTTGGGGCAGCAGAGCTCCTTAGGAGCACAAAAGAAACCTGGGCAATCTGCTATGGGTAAAAAGTGCTAATAAATACCTGACTGTTTTTTGCCACCACTGATCAAGTGCAGTGATTTATTATGCCACTACCTCCTTCTGAGGGTATTGAAGCAATTGCTCATTCATACTGTCCAATATTAACTTCTTGTGTCATGTTGCATCCAGTTGCTGGTAAATTGGTCGCTGAGGATTTTAAAAGCTTTGATTTGCTCTGCAGCCTGAGACTGCAATGCAGCCATAGATCATGGGACATACTTGGTCTTTTGTCTGTCCATGTCCTTCTCTGGATGCTCAGAAATCCTGGATACCCTAGATTTCTACCCTAGATATTTTAGATTGATAGGTACAACACAGTCCTCCTCTGCCTTGTGGCAGAACTCTGGTATCTTACTATGGACTTAAAAGGAGTGAGTTTTCAGGAATACTTAGAAGAGTTACGTGCTTCCCTCTTAAAGACAGGTTAGTGAACCTCTTTCAAGAGGTCATTAAAGCTGCATTAAGTTAATAGTTTTAACAGAAAACATGGAGGTAATGACTTTTACATTACAGATCTTATTTTAAAGTTTGTGTATCTACACAGAAAGACACATACGGGGCTGGATTTTCAGTTCTCCACCTGGTCCTGCAGGAGGATTTCCTTGCTGTAGTTTCTTTTGTTCCATCTGTTTTACAACCTGGTGAAAAATAAAATAGAACAGTTGAAAAACTTGAATTTGTCAGCTTTCTCTGATGTGACATAAAAGAATACACCTAAACCAAATTTTGCAGTTATGTAAAGTCTTCCTTAGTGGGTATACTGCTGAGTTGCTTTAATTCTGCGAATCAGACTATGTTTTGCTGTGGTACCATTAGTTTAGAATTCAGCTGGGACTCGTATGAGAAATCAAGGTAAATATCCAGAGCTGAGGATAGTCAAGAGCCATTGCACATGTAAGGACAGAGAAAAGGGGAAAACAGATATATTCTGTCCTCATATATGTACCTGCTGAAGCTCTTGTTTCTGAGCCTGAAGCTGGTCGTGCTGCCTCTGTAGCTCTTCCTTCTGTTTCTGAAGTTCTTCTGCCTTCTTTCTAAGTTCATCTTCCTGCTGGGAAATGTGATTTTCGAATTCCTTCAGCTCATCCTCAGTGAAGAGCTGCTGTTGATCTAGTGTCTGCAAGAAAATACATACAAGTGTGAACACTTAGCCAGGAATGCATGTGTATTTTTTATTATTTTCCCGCTGAAATTCTTGCACAGTTCACTAAAAAACCCTCAGAACAAAATGCCCAGACATGACACTGTGTGCACTCAATGAAAACAGCAAAATCATCATTTCTCAGCTATTTTCTCAACAAAACTCTACTACAGATTTAGACATAGGAGAAAAATATCCTCTTTCTTCCAGCCAAACTCTTATTTTCCCTTTGAAGTGATTCATAAACAAAATGTCCATTTCCATTTGAAAAGCACATGTGAAAAGCTCTTCCTGAATCCCCGGGGTGGCGCCAGACCTTTTCCCTTCGTGGGAGGCCCGTGGAGTTCACATCTGCATTACATTAGGCTGCCAGAGCTGAATGTTACGTTTAGCTGAGGGGCTTAAGGACACACATACCAAAGCAGAGCTGAAAAAAACCAAAGGTCACAGACATGCCGTTTGGTTTCCTGGTCCAAGTGCTGGTAATGGTACTGTATGTTGTACTTGGAACACATTTTCATTACCTCCCAGCTATCTGGCTCCAAAAATTCCTTTTTCTCTGTAGCTCGCAGGAACTCTTCCAAAGTCACTAGCCGGTCTTTGTTGATGTCAACCTGTTTGAAACAAAAAATTAAGCTCAATCTAAAGGACAGGTTTTGGTGGAGCTAATGTTTAATTTCATCAACCAAACATCTTCAAATATAACCATTTTAATTTTTAAACTGTCCCATTTTCAAGGGAGTGCCCACAACATCTTCTGAAAACTTCTTTCACAAGCTTATGGAGCTTAACAAAAATAGAACTAAAAAGTAAATCCTGACATTTCACTTCAAAATTCATTGGCTTTATTGGAACACTTGTGTTCACAGTCCCAACACTAATAGTGGAATGTATGATTTTTTTATTTTTTTTTTTTTTGAGAAAAATGTTTTGTAGCTTTCCGGTAACTACTCTGACTCACAGTTACAAAATTATCTCCACTCTTGGAGGCGGAGGTTTTAAAAAACAAAAATCCCACCCAATTGAATTGTGTCAGAATCCTTAAAGGGGAAGGGAGGAAATGCTTCCCTTTATGACTAATAGGTGACCAGGCTGGCTCTGTTCCTCAAGCTTGAGGAATATAGTTGAATACAGAAATATTATGAGTGGAAGACACAGTGGTTCAAAACACCCCCTCTCCATTCCTGTGTCTCCTGAGCTGAAAACCCATCAGATGCAGTGAAGGTATTCACTGTCACAGGCGATACCTTGAGCTCTGAGCCCCTTTTAAAGGGACAAAGCTGAGCTATATGATGAAAGAACACATTGCTCTACTCCCTCTTCTCACACCTAAATCTTACCCATTTGCAAGTGCCAAAGCACATTTACAGTGTTCCCTGTCTGACACACAATTCACAAGGAATTTCTGTTCAATCTCAGTATCTCCAAACAACGGAGGCTGTAGCACAATTCCTTCTCTAGAACTTCTTAAATAAAAACTACTCAGCAGGCATGACATTAGAATACAGGGACAGGATTGGAGAACTGTAAGTTTACATGAATCCCAGCACAAGCAGCATTCATTGTGACAGACCATCCCTTTCTACTGCACTTGGACAACACTTCGTGTTAGGAGAACTGTGTTTTCTGAACATAGAAGGAAATTAGCTACAATGAACATCAGCCCCCACCTCATTCATTACATGTTCTCTCATTCTCAGCCTTTCTTCTTCCATTTCAACCATGTCATCCTCTTCATTCTTGGGATCATAAACTTTTTCTAACTGAAATTTAAAATTAGCAGATGTTAGTTTGAAGAAAAGGCTGCTCATTCAAATGACAGAGTGTTTCTGGAAAAGCAGTGTGAGATGTTACTGTCTGTGTGCAATTTTCCTCTTTCAGCACTGTATTTAAGCAACAAGTGAGCCTTTCTTTCCTAAGAATGAAGTTTTCAGTTAATTCATGTGGTCTGTTACAATTCAGTGCTGTGGATGTTACAGTAAAGTTGACCTCAGTATGCACAGTCTGATCCTACATTTGATTCAAAGCAGGCAGAGGTTCCACGTGGTTTCTGGAATGGGAGAGAGTGGCTTTTTCACCAGGGCACGCAGCTGACCCTGTAAGCATTCAGGATATCACAAGACAAATTCAGTGCCAAATTTCATGGCTCGCTTCTGTTCTTGCACAATGTCTTTCTAGAGAGTTCATGCTTATTTGCTTCTACTTGGCTTTCTCAGGCATTGAGCTACACTTGCTTAGCCACAGGTAATTTTAAGGCCCCAGGCTATTAGTTTTTACTCTACAAAACTATAAAACAGTAAGACATCTGTCAAAAAACACTGCACTGTATCTTCTTTGTAGTGAAGGGGATTATGGCAAATTATTGTACACAGTTGCATTTTCAGAGATAACAAACCAAGGCTCAAACAAACTAAGAGCCTGTCTACTTTATCAGATGTACATGAGCTTCAAACTAACCAGATACAAAACACATAAAATTTCTGTAGCCACTTCCATAGTGCTGTTCCTGAGCCAAGTCACACAAGTGTCACCCTCTTCCTCATAAGACTTGTTGATAAACATTGAATGAGCACAGGTGCCCAGCTTTAGAACCTCAAAACCTCTACCAGGCTGCAGCTAGGCAGAGCAGGAGAGCAGATCTCTGCATTGAAATTTATACAGGTAAGACCTCTCCTGCAAATTAGTTATAAAATCCCCAACAAGCCTGGGGCAGAGCAATACAGGAGCACTGGATCTCTGATGTCTGTCTCCTATGTTTCAACCACTTTATTTTGCCAGTTGATAGGTTTTACACTTTTGTAGAAATATTAAGGATGCATGAAACTCGGCATGAATACTCCATTTTGTATGGAGCCCCCAAAATGTTTTTTGGGAAAAATACAGACATCCCTATAACTATTTACTGAAAGAAGTTAAGCTTCTGAATATTTTTTTTTACCTCTTTAGTAAACAGAGCTTCTAATTCTTGCTCATCCAGGAAACCATCATTATTGACATCTACAAAAAAGTTTTAAAAATACAAGTTGAGTACATATAGAAAGTCATGCATGTAACAGATCTCCAAAAGTTAAGTAAGGATCAGTGTACACGTCTCATTTAACAAGAAGTTGATTACACAGGTTGTTTCTTCTGTTTAGGTCTTTATCAGGCATTGGCTGGAGTGTACTGTCACTTTTGGTTGGTTGGACAAGTCTGGAGCAATTTCTCTACTTCTTAGATTAGCAAACTGAAATAGGTCACCACAGGATTGCGCAGAGTGCAACTGCCAAAAAATATTGCTGAGAACAAGCTGTCCCCATTTAACCACTAAATTTGTAATTAGACTCAAGAGCAACAAAATTCTGCAGAAAAACTTTGGCTGACAATATGATTCTCAAAAAAGAATTCAAGAAATACATGAAAATCTATATACATATGCAGCATTCGAGAAAAGTGTAAAATGACTTAATGAAAAATGCAGAGGAGAATAACTAATGATCCATCTTTTATCCTACATTGTGCTCTGAATACTGTTACATTACCTCTGAAATGGAAAAGAATGTCTACTTCAAATTATTAGCCAATACTTTTGTGTAATTGCTCTGAAGCTTTTTCTATACTAAGTTCTAAGGCAACAGGTGATTTCAGCTATTTCTGTTTTGGTAGGCTTTGTACAAACAAGCTACCAAAAAATTTCAGAAAGCTATCTTTCAAAATCTCTTTCTAGAAAGAAAAGGTAAGGTTTCATAACTAGGACTAGACAATCTTTAAGGTCCCTTCAGACACAAACCATTCTATGATTCTGTAATACATACTTACATATTTTATAAAGTGAGATAAAAGTTTAGACTCAAGCTAGAACACTTTTCTTCATCTAAATCATCATCTTTGAGATTAGTCAAATTCTAGGTACTGTCCAACCCTTTGCAGCCTAGTGCCAGGCAGGATCTACTTAGGGGGTACATTATGATAAAGCAATTAACAATATCAGAACATAAGGTTACATGGTGACATAATCACATTTAAAGCAGAATGTTCATTGAGATGCATCCTTATCTCTGCTACTGTTACTACTTCTCGTTTCTAGCTGCCCATTCCTCAGAAATCTAGAGGTATGATTAGAGGGTTTTTGTTTTATCAAGGGAATCTTGCAACTTCAGAAGAGGCTTGGCCCTTCTGTGACCATTCCAAAGATTAGAGGCATCTGGTACTTATCTGCAGAGATGATGAGAAAGCAGGTTTTGCCCCTACACACACCTCTGAGGATTTATTGCCAGTACATACTGTGTAAGCCACATTATAGATATGCACAGCCCTCTAAGTACCCAAACTTCCCTAAGGAATCACTACTGGTTTTTGGCTGTATTGACTTTAGGAGTAGTTAAACAAAACTCTAAATGTTTTTAAATTTTAAACTCCATTTAAAACACTGTGTAAAATTTACAAACAGTAACAAATGTTTTCTCCTCTGTACTGTTCAGATTCATGCAAGTTGCTTGAGATGTAAGACTTCATCTTAACATATGATAAACTTGTCCTCAGCAGAATGCAGCAGAAAGTCACTTCACTTCTTCATTACATTAAAACTAAACCTCTTACCGTGCAATTTGAAAAATGTTTTGGGGTCAAATTCATTGGGATCTAGTCCATCTGCTTCTTCCCACACCTCTTTCAGTTGATCTTTGCTTCCCTAAAGATTGGTTACAAAGAAAAACTATTCAAAAGACAATTTAGTAAAATTTTCCTGCATTACCTTTGTATTATGGTTTCTCTGAAAGGCTTTATCTGATGATTAATCATGTGGTAAATGGAATCAGTAGAATTTTCTTTCATTCCCTTTTGGTCAGGTCTAATACTTTTTTTAAACACAAAGGCCCAGGGAAAGAGGCAGTGTCAAGGAAATGCAAATTCTGTGGAAAGGAGCACCTGTAATAATCAGTCATGGTCACACAGTCTCATCCAGAAACAACAGCTGAAGGAAGCTGAATTATTTTGCCTTTCCTAGAGCAAATGGTACTGTGATGCAGTTCCTTGCAGGCCAGGCATACCATGAAGGCATCCCTACAGTTTTGAATACTGTTCTGGTTCCTTCCTCAAGATTTTCAGTGACTTTGTAAGTAAGAATTCTGGCAGCAAATAACACACCTGCACAGAAAGAATGGGGGTTTATACAGTGGGATTTGTAATGCTCTCAGCACTGTGCCCATTTTCTGCTCCCATGTCAGCGAGAGGAGGCAAATGATGAGAACAAACAAAACAGACCCTTCTGTGTATTAGCTTTTTCTCTCTGGAAAGGAAAGCTCACACTCAGTCACATAAGAATAGTCTGTGGCCTTACAGGATGGTGAACTTTAGGGTGATCTCCATGTTTTTTCTTCATCTCCTCAAATTTGGATTCTTCTCGCTTCCTCTTTTCTTCATCCAGTGTTTTTAAATACTCTCTCCTCTCATGCTCTTTCATCATCTCATATTTCTTAAACTCCTCATGGCGAGTCTTATCATAGTTTTCCAGGTCACTTGTAGCCTAGAAATACAGATACATGCAGACATATGATTATGCAACATAATCTGACATTAAAAACCCTGTATTGTTCAGATCTGTAGGCAAGGCTGCCATTCAGGGCAGACTGGTGGGGGGTTCCTTTCACGTGACAGTGATGCAGAAACATCTCTTCTCCCTTTGTCATTTTCACAGAAATTAATTTGTAAGGGTTCATCTGCTGGACAATTTTTGCAATTACACTGTGTTGTCAGAAGGCCTCAAGGTGTCCTTTCTCATCAGTGAGTAATAAATGAACTCAAGTTAATCAAGTCCTACACTAATAGTACCGTTAACTCCTTGATCATTTCAGAATAAGAACATTTGTAGCTTATCCTACAGTTTAATGACAAAATTGCCTTCATTAAGAATGGGAGTTTGCAGCAGCTTAATATAGATTAAATTTAAAAACCCAAACAATTAAATGGAGATAAAGGGTGTGAGAGGAGAATTTCTAAAAAGTTTTTGTATAGAGTTTAAAGATGTGTCATTTCATACAGGCCAAGATACTAAAGGACGTTTTGGTAGGGCTTTTCAAAATAACACGTCTACACCTCATATTGTCTCTCCATTTATTTACATTTTAGTTTTCAGATTCACTGTATCTATTAAAAAACAATTCCAAAGCAAATACTTCCTAGAGCACCCATTAAACCCTGTCAGTACCTTGGTGAGAAATAAGAAGACAAAACAATGAAATATATAATACAAGAAAGAACTGCCCCGTTGAGGATATCCTTCTGCAAGGTAACCAGAATTTTCCCAAAAATTATGTTCAGAAATGTTTAAAAAAATTATAATATCTCTATAAAAATAATTTTACAGAAAATGGAGATAAAAACTGCCAAGGGTAAAAAAATTACACAGAAATTCTCTTTCAATTTGTTTTGAAAGTATAAAAACTGTCGAATTCTCATGTCAAACATGCAGTGCTCTCTAAAGCACAGCTGAGACGAAAGTAATTTTTCCCCTTGGGAAGTAGATTTTTCTCTAACAGTTGAAAAAAGCCATACCATACTGCATCCCCTGAATAAACAGGCACTGAATAAACCCCCCACACCTGGGACAGGTACTGAGTCTGCTTGAACAGACACTGAATGCCATGCCCAGTATAAGCAATTTCTAATATTGCTATCTTAAATCCTACTCTGTTGGGATTTTCCAGCTTGAGGTATATATAATAGATCCCAAATTCATATGGTTACGTTAGGGATGATTATTTATTTAATTCTGTGAGACTCCTGTATCACATAGAAACAGAAATCAGAAAAAAAACTTGGGAAAAATGTACCACTATCTCACCTGTATTTAATTTAAAGGCTCTCAGAAAGGTGTATTTTATTCCCAAAGTTGCTTGTACTGGCATATGAATGCAAATCCTGTTAAGGTGGCATCCCAAAATTTATGGACTCTCTTGCATAATGCACACTGGCAACAGTTTTCAAGTGTGCATGGAGACAACTGACTTTTCTCTGAAAATGAAAACTGCGTGTCATTTACGAAATGTGGTACATAGGAAAGGACTTCCCTTTACCAGAGGAAAAAAGCATAATAACTAAAATCCCAAACCCCTGCAGGAGTTCATATCTGGCACTCACTGCTTTGATCAGCATATCCAAGTCCTTAGGTTCAAAGGTGTCAGGATTCTGATGGTTCAGGTGCTCAAACTGCTTTAGAAGAGCCTGATGGTCTATACCAGTGTCTGCAAGAACAAGGTACACATGTAAAACATTAAAATAAATTTGAAATCCAGCAATATCAAGAAGTTAAAGTTGTTCATATGGGAGCCTGTGCCTGCGGCTCCCTGAGGACTGGGTAATTTTTTCACTGTTGGAGGAAACTATAGCAACATTGCTAAGATGGCAATTTGCACTACATTCCTTCTGATGGGTCAGTGTTACGTCGCACACAGTCATTTTACATGCACAAATTACAGCTGCTGTTTCAGCAGGGAAAAGTATAATCAGTTTGAGCTTCACAAACTGAAAATTAAAAGATAGTCTCTTTTATATAAATGAGGTAGTTGAAAGTGTGCTCTGTCAAAGCTAACAACTTGCATATTTTTTCCAGCACTTGGAGAAGTCCAACTCTTCTACTGCCCTGGGTATTTTGCAAATGACACATATCTGGCCAGAGATTTACAAACAATATGGTGGTAAAATTGTGTCAGATCAAATAAGCAGATATTGAAACTTCATTTGTGGAAAAAAGAGAAGTACAAGACAGTAGAGAGTCAGGTCTTGTGTCTAAAAGCTGCACACATTTTCCCTTGCTTATGACAGGAGTGATACCCAGCAATATCAACACATGATGCACTAAGGACTAAACACATTTCTACCACAGGCTGTTCTAGCTGTTACTATGGTATCTGAACACTAATGCTACGTAATAACATTCTTTTAAGAAGCATATACTTTGATATGTTAAGTACAACAATCGGGACAAGCTTTTACTAGGTGGCTTAACAAAGAATATTTTGTTTTAAAAAAATATGGAAAACACAATTTTGAACATACAGTTCTTTCACAAACGATCAATGCTGTGTTTGTATTATCACAAAACAGCAAACACTGGCCAGGGCAGATTTCAACCATCATTCCTCCCGGCTGAAATCACAATTTCTGTTTAAATGTATGTGCCCTTGTCTGTGTTTGAAACATTTTTAGAAGTATAATAATAGAGTTAAGAAAAGCCAACAAACAATAAAAAAACCAGCCCCCAAAACCATTTTCCTCCATTTATTATATTTAGGGGGAAAGATTAATTCTGTTTGATGCTATTTATTTGCCACATTACTGTGTGATCTGAGACCCAATGCTTAACATTATCTGACCTGTACTGATCAGTCCAGTAGGATCTGGGTGAAAACGTATAAAAATGCATCTGGATGAGGACTGAATATATGCAGAATAGAATCTCAAATCTGGTTGTTCGGGTTTTTTTAAACTCAATCTAGCTGAGAGGAAAGAAAAGGGGAGGGGTTTGTACGCCCTTTTTTTCTTTTTGTAGATCAGATAGAAAACTAAGATACTAAGTGGTGTTATAGGGAAAAGATTACAAGAGCAAATAACAGGAAATCAAACCACTCTGCCTGCTGCTGCTCTAGAACGTGCATATTCCTAGATGTTGCCTAGGTGTGTACATGCAGCTGTATTTTATAGGTAATCTGGCCATACTTGTATATGATGTGAAGTACTCATGGGCAAAACTGATTATTAACTTTGCGAAATGTTTTCACATCTTAGGACTCATCTGAATATTCTGAATTGCAATAATCTGTTCCCAAATCTCAGGCCTACATGCTAAGATCTGAGCGACTGGGGGTCTTACTTTTCTAAAGCACACTCTGTTAGTTACTACTGATTTACGAAAGTAGAGAGGGGTAGAAGTAATCAGTCCATTAAACTTCAAAATACATTGAACAATTCCGTGCACACCCAGTAGCATTAGCTCCTGTCACCTAGCTGTGAATGTCACCATGATGTCACTGGACTGCTTGTGTGCAACAGGAGCAACATCCCCATAAATGCTAGTTTTCACATGCACACTTCTTCAGTCTATTTGCCACATCTAAATTCAGCTTAGCCTGCAAGACAGATCCTCATTCTTCCAGTATTTTAATTTGATACATTATGTATTCAATTGCATGGGAACCCCCTTGAAAACTTGCAAACATCTTTATAAGAATAAAATACTGACAAAAAAAATTAATTTTCTACCCCTAAGGATATGAAATTCTGTGTCATGTTGTTTTCTTAAAGTCCTACTACGTTACTAGTTCTCTGTAAGTAATCTATGAATTGAAGCATTACAAAAATAAGAGGCTGAAAAATGATTAGAAGTATCTGAAAAATCCACTGACAGAAACCAGTTATTTATAAAGGAGAGATGGCTTTTCTCTTCTCTCCAGTTTCCTATAAAGACAGGTCTTTAATGGCTCCAGGCCAGCTCAGAAAGGACACTCACTCTCAGTTTAGTCATTATTGGTGACAGCAAACAATGCACAACTGCTGGACTTTGACATTTCTCTAACACAATTCCATCTGCTAACCCACCTAGATATATTCTGTATTCTTACCTTGAACAGAATCCATTTTAGCTTTAATTAACATTCTTAATCTTGCCACCTCTTGTCTTTTTAGTTCATCCAGCCGTGTTCTCACATGGTGGCTTACTAAGTCAAGCTCTCTGCTTAGCTTTCCACTCTGTCAAAACCAAAAAAAAGTTATGTATAAACACTGGAAGAAAGTAGCCTTCAGGATTCCCATTAGACATAAACTGCAAGACAGCAAACTACTGGTAGTCTCTGGCAATACTGTAGCCTACACTGTAAGAACCTCAACATTTTTTCAAAGAGCAGATTCAAACTTTTTATGCCCGTGGTTATAGAAACAGAGAAGAAGCCTAAAAGCTTTCAGAAAAGAGAATTTCTAAGTATCTTGCTCCTCCAAAGAGCAAAACCACAACCTTGAAGGAGCAATGCCTAATAACATTTGTGACAAATTTCTTGATCAAATATTCACAGCTGAGTTCAAAAGAACTGTGAGAAGCACACACTCAACCATTCAAGGAGGGCTATTAGGCTTGAGGAAAGGTGCAAGGCAGCAGCAGCCACCAATGTGTATTGCAAGAACTTGGAAATGGAGAGTAATCTCCAAGGGTTACACCAGATAAAGTACGGAAGGAAAAGAAACCACAAGCTGCCAACAGCAACATGAGCGATTAAAGGAAACACAAAAGGCAGGATCTCCTCCTTAAGTCTGTCACTTTAGACTGTTTCCTACCCATCCCTTCCTGAATTTCTAGCTCCTGAATGGGGAATGCAGAACAGCCACCACCCAGAGGCAGGAATAAAAGAAGAAAGAATACAACACACAGGGCTCACGATTATGGATTTAATTAACCTCAATTTAACTCTTTTTTTTGAACCTACCTTTATTTCCTCTATGTCAGCAGTCTGGAGTTTCTCCCTGAAATGCTTATCAGTTTCCAAGACATCTATTACTTGCCTGAGATATTCATCGTAGTAAAGTCCTGTATCCTTCAAAAACAAAAAAAAAGGGAAACTGAGGAAAGAATATGCTGACAAACAACTCGTTTTGTTTAAATACAGCTATTAAACTGACACTAATCTCAGCAACACAGGCACTATGCTGTCATACATATCTTTGTTTTTTCAGATTTGCATCATTGCCCTATAGCAATTTATGATTCATTTGTTTTAGCAATGGACAAGGAAGAGGAGAAAAGTGATTAGGAGTCCTTGTAATACATGAGCATCTGTCACGTAAATAGTGTGTGGCTTTTTTAAAACAGTGCAATTCATTTTTTACTGTTCAATTTGAAACACTGAACAGGAATCAGTGAGTGGAATTTTCTAAGCTACCACCCAATCATTTGAAATAAGTCTCTGTGGAACACTATGCTCTTCCTATTGAAAGCTGGGATTTTTTTCCATGTGCCACCTCACCAGCAGTTCATTGAAAAAAAGTAAAGAGCAAATTCAAGCAGAACCTCCCTACAGATGGCACATACTATGACAATACTGGGGAATATTAGTTTCCTTCTAAAGGACTTTGCTATATCCAGATTACTAACAATTAGGATAAACACTTAATCAGCTAAGTTTCTTTGTACTTACTGGATTTTCTACCTTCTCTCCTTCTACATGGCCTTCTGCTTTGACTTTTGTCTTATCTATGTCTATAGGTACAGCTTCCAAGGCCATTAGGAGACATGTCATCAGCAAAAGACACTGCTGGGGCAGGACAGATAACCTCTTCATCTGAAATGAGATCAGGTCACAAAAATTACACATACATCATGTTATGCTACTGTACTGAGTGAATGTTTTTACATTCCTATACAGATACCTGTAATAACCCACTTTCCTCACAAGGTTCTGCTTTCAAGGAACATGAAAACTCAAAGAAGTAAATACAGCCTTAATTTTTAAAGGCCATTCTTAGGCAAAGAGATTTCCTCAGACTGATTTACACTTGTGTGCAAAACCTAAGTTGTAAATGGTGAGAAGTTTGTAACATGCTGAGGTAATATCAATAACAGATGGGAACATCTGTTTAGGATGTTCAAATCTCACATACTGACATTCCTACTCAGATCGTGTCTTTGCTGAATTTATTGGCAAACTCACGATCATTAGGGACACTGAATCAGATCTTAGCATAGTTATGCCAGTGATTTTTATGTTTCAACACTGAAGTACTTTGCCTAATCTGGAGTCAAGATCCCCTCCAAAATTTATTTGCAGAAAAAGTATTTTACAATCCACGTTATACCCATATTTCAGAGTGATAGAGATTTCTGAAAAATAGTCTTCACACTATCTGAAACTGTTGCAGAGGCTGAGGCTTTATTAAGCTGGTTTCCCCCATACTTTGTTTCGTGTCTTAGGTGGGGCTAACTCACACAAAATTTAATGAGCACTGAGCACTTTGAGTTCTTGACCTCTGTCTTCTTCCCCTCTATCAAACTTGGTTGAAAATAAACCATTCAGAAACTGGTAAGATGAAATGCTTAAATATAGTGAGGACAGGGAATCCAGCTAGAAAAGTAATGATGGTAATCCAGCATCTGACAGCAAAGTTAGGCTCTTGAAACAATTTGGCCAGTTCAGAATGTGACACTCCACATTCTCTGGATATTCTATAAAAAGTTTGAGCAAACTCCAATATTACACTGGTAATATAAGTCACCTCCTAGAAGGTCAAAGTTGCCAGTCAAAGCTTTCTAAAATTAGCTTAGATATGTCAAAGAAGACATAATATTCGAGAAATGTGCAGTCAAATAAATCAAAAGTATACCTGCTACAAGGGGAATTTCTGTACAAGCGCTTTAGCAAGTGATGCAAGGAATTCTGTCAAAAGTACTTATGTCCACCAGGAATCTCTTTTTAGGGGGAGGGGTGAGAGGGACAAACTAATTATGGTGTCAGTGCCGGTTTTCCTGACTATATGATGTGGTACTTGACAGAGAAGCATTGCTTTTGCTTGGATTAAGCTGCCCTTTACTATGGCAATAAATGTTGATAGCAGTACATACTTAATATTAAACATTGCTGACACCCTTTATTCACCCTTATTCAACTGTTAGGAAAATAAAAGCACTCATAAAAAAGCAGAAAATGAATTCAAGACGTGCAGAGATATTATTTCTATTGTTGGGGATGAGGAAGCAGCTGGAGATAAAAAGACATCAGTTTATCCATCTATTGTTTTATATGTCAAAGGCTCAAGAATTACAAGAATTTTCTAAACTTGTTTTTCCTCAATCATGTCTTCAGCAAAAGGAGCCTAAAAGGATTATGCTCTGCAAATACCTGTTACTTTCATTTTTAAAAATAACTATCATCTGATCATTACCAGATGGGATAGCAGGAGCTATTGTTGCTGCCACACTGAGCATTTGAAATTGAATGTCAGCACTATTGTCAGATTCACAAGGCTGACTTAGCCTTGCCTAGGTTATGCCCATAAAACAAGGAAACAAACACAAAAAGAAACCAGACCCAGGCTGATTTGCTGTAACTGTTAATTTCTTTACCTCTATACAAGCTGTTGGCTTGCAGGGTTTTATAGAGCTGATGAGTGAAAGGGTTAGTTATTCGCTACTGCTTTTAAAAATGCCAAAGTTCCAGGATGTTTTTAATTATAGAATATTGTTGTATAAATGCTGTGCCTAGGTTTATAATTTCAACAGGATTTAATCAAAGGAAATGATAATAACTAACAAATACTAGGTCTTCAAGTCTCCTAATTTTGATGTGGATGCCAAGACTCAGAGTAGTTCTCAGTACTACAGGTAAAACAAAAACCCACTTTGCTGAAGTTCTTGCAGAATATGGCTAGGGAAGTCTAGTAATCTCAGGTGAGAGGATGTAAGCATGCATGAAGTCTAGGAAATGCATATGAAACCAAACTAATTAACCCCAAAATACTTATCAAGTATAAAATAATTATATATATATATACTCTTTGCAATTTTAGAAACATTTTTAAAAGGTTATGTATGTTTGAAGTATTCATTTTAAAGAAGTGTAGTCTTCTGATAATACTAAAAATATGGACCCTTATGGATATTTTTCCAACCAAAATATTTTCATATTTACAAATTTATAGTAATAATAGTAATTTAGTATTATTATACACTGCTCTAGTTATGCAAGGTGTGTAAACAGTGTTAGAAAATCATTATGTGGCTATGAAATGAGCATGCTCATTTCAGGTAAACCCAACAGGAGATGGCAGAGAAGCACAGAAGCCAGAAACTCAGGTGCTTCCCACAGGTCTGGTGTTGACTCATTCTTTGCCTACGGCAAGTACTAAAGCCAACACTTTCAACAATGACACCTGGTCTTTGATCCATTTTAAAGACATAACTAATCTCTTAAAGCTCTTGACCTACAACTTCTAGTCACATGAACAATTGTGGAGACAGTGATTACTAGATTCCGCTGAAAGAGGTTACATTTACATTTTTCAGACTTTTTCCTTGCTGCTCAGGAACACTGATACATAAAATGTCTATGCTGAGCTGAAACAACTGAGATGTAAGTAACCATGTTGGTCTGCCAAAACCCCTATGAGGGAGCACTAATCCCCAGCAGATTTGGGATGGGCAACTGGAGCTGTATCACCCTTAACCACCTCTGCAGTAGTCAGCAGAGCTCTTGACTTTCTGTGGAATTTGTGCTCATGGGCCATGAGGTTTTCTTTAACCTTTGTAATTACATGCTGTCATACACAAATGGGAAAGACTGGGTGATATCCCACTATGCTCTTCATATCTATTTGCTGTAATAGGCTGCTCAGAAGACTTCATCAGGCAGTTTTGCTTCAGGTTGTGCAGTGGGTGTTTTTGTTGTAGCATTTTTGATAAAACAGGCTAAAAATTTCACACATACCAGCAAGAATTAAAAGCAGAGGAGTCCAAAATCGGTAAGCAAACAATATCCCTGTCATCACAGCTGACTTTGCAGACAGCTATGCCTAACACAGCATTTCCCACAGTATTTTGAGGAACCCAATTGTGATGTAGCAAGTAAATTGGAAATACAATTATTAGAATAAGAATAATTACCTAGTGAAGACAGAGTTACTGTATTTAAGTATCTACTAGTCCAAGACTATACTCACCAAAATTTCCTTAAGAAAAGCAGGTGACTAAGACATGCGTCAACCTTTAGAGTGTGCTCAGTCACACCTTCTACTCTGACAGGTATCAGAAGAGAGAAACCAGGCCCATTGCAAAATCTAACATTAATCAGCTGCCAGAAAAACTCAACACAATTCTCAAATTCAGCAACTGTGTAGGGAAGAGTGAGAAAAGGCAGGATGAGAGGAAAACTTTGGTTCCACCACGCACTGTATTATTTTATAGGTTTTTGTTCCACCAAGCACTTTATTATTAAGAGCTCATTCCACTCTCTGCCTGCCACCAGCTGCCTTCAAGAGTTCTGGACTTTTGAAAACCCATTCCTGGATGCCCATCCCTTCCCAGGCATTTTGAGTGCTCCCATGTGTCTGACCCAGGAATGTGGCTTTGTTCTGTACTAGAGCCACCAAGTGAACAATCACACAGGGTGCAGCAGAAGGGGAACAGTGTCAGTTTGCTCATTACCATCAGCAGTACATAATGCAGAGCATATACCCTTCTGCCCTGCAGAACAGTAATTATTATTACTATTCTTCCTACTTCTATAAACTTTAATAGAAATATAAACTGTTACGGATCTGCCCTGCTGACAGCTTACTTTCTTAAAGACAGATGGAGTTAATATTGCAATTGTCATCTGGAAATTAAGTGATTTTAGTCAAAGACAGGTAGCCCACCTAGATGTAAGGTAGCACAACTGTAATCTGCTGGTACCAGAAATCAATTTATCTTTACAAGAGGGATAAACAGACATTTCCACTAGTAGTACACACAGTAGTGCTGTGAAATCATTACAGTAGTGCTCTAGAGCTGAAAAATACTGTTTATAAACAAAGCCAATATCCTAAGCTTTCAGGGAAAAGGAAAACTATTAATTCTCCAAGTATTTTAGAAAACAGAGTGAGAGCCAAAAGAATGAGACAGTCAGCAGAAAACAGAGCCATCAATGTACTTGCATGAACAGAAAAATACAACTGGAAAAGAAAAGCTGCAGACTGCCTGCCAGCACTCTTGATAATTTGTTAATCACAAATTCCTATCAACGTCAGTGAAACAGGATTGAACATTTGAATTATAAAGAGCTACAGGCTCTGAATGGTAACTACAACATGCTACTTCTAAAGTTTGTTCTAGCAACAATAACACAAGCTGCAAAACACCTATTTTATACACCTGCCAGGTGTTACAATACAAACCCAAAAAATTGCTTTTCATTGACTTAGCACCCATTGCCCAGAAAACAGCATCATCCAGGTACTGATGTCTCCATCACCTTCCCAGCAAAGCACAAATATCTTTAAAGAAGTTAACACCCAATGTCAGATTTTCTAAAACTGACGTAGGCAAAACCATATAGTGATATCAGGATGCAGTGTCTGCACATGTAGAAGCTCAGTGGAAGGTTATCATGCAAGACAGCACAACACTGTAAATGTCACATTGCACATTTGCACTTGCCAAACCCATGAGTACCATGATGGGCAATGAAAACATAAATCCAGACTCACATAATACACAAATAAACCTACCTATTCGTAATTTTTATGTATGCCTGCTTTATCTGATATGGCAGTAATTAAACCTGTGTGAAACACAGTGCAGGTGTGCAGGATAACAGCAATGTTCTCTGCAGTTATGACTGTAATGTGACTTCCTATTTTTATGCTGTACTCTGGAGAAATGAACAATCTTCACAGACAGGGCTGAATCACAAAAAAACCCCAAAAAAACCCAAAAACCCAGGAAATAGATAAAATACATCTACTGATTTTTATTTTCCTAAGAATATTCTAACCTCAGTACTAGAATGAGATGCAAAGTATTCCCGCATCAGTCTGCTCCAGTCACCTTGTATCTTGAATCTGCTTTCACCTCTCTTAAACAGTGATGTACCTGTCCATATATCACAGTTTAAATAGAAAATATTTCATTCCATGGGCTTTTTCTATTTATTTAAAAATTGTTTTTAAATATACAATATTGATCTGCTTATAGAATCGTAAAAAATGTATATTAAATATTTGGAATTAGGCAGAAACAGATTATTCTTCTGCCATATCCCATATTTGGAAATACCAGTGTTAGTTCCTCCCAGTTTTTTAGGAGCACTTGCTGTACAGACACCATAAGCTATTATACCTTAAGCAATGATGAAAGTCCATGAACCAGTAGTTAATACATCTTTTTCACACTGTTCATCCAATGACTTAATCGGGCATAAGCACACCTGACATGTGGCAACAATTTTGAGAAGCAAGTGGAAAAACCTGTTTGCAGTCACTCTGTTAAGCTAAACCTCTGTTTGTGGTGAGGGTGTCTCTTCACTTGATCACCAGTCCTCTGTGGTGAGGTTGCTTCTTGAAGACACAAGCAGGAAATGACATGCAAAGAAAAATGGCTACAAGCTGCAATAATTTTGCCTTTACAAGTTAACATTCAAAACACAGAAAAACCTTCATACTTCTGTTCCCAAAAGAAAACTGATCCTTGTAAAAGTTAATATGCAAGCTATTAACTATTATAAGCCAGCTATTATTGCTATATAATTATATATATATATATATCATTCCATTATCCTTCAAGCATTTTTTTCCTCTTCTGTCAATGTTGTTCACTAACCCCATGATTCAGACGTTGCTGCTTTTTTTTTCTAGCCAATATCCAACAGGTTTCACATTGCACATGCTGTCCTAACCTTTTGTTAGAGCACATCCCACTCAGTTCTCTGCACCAGGAGACCTTATTTTTTCAAGAAGCATTTTAATCTTGCATGTCAATAGCTCTGTATTAAACAGTTTTATTTAAGTACATAAAGGCAGCAGAATCCTTTTTCTCATCCCGTTTACTTGACTTAAATTGTTTTCTTTTGAGTTGTATTTGTTACATTTTCACTGCACTCAAGCTGCTTAATTCTCTTTAAAACTAAAAGCTGGCTGATGGAACAGCTGCTTTTTTCAGCTTCCCAGAAAAGACAGCATGCGTCGACTGTGCCTAGTACAACATTTGCTGAAAGAACCTCCTTTTAAAAAATGCATTTCAGCTGTTCTATTAAATGAGTCATCCAATAGTAACACAAACTATGAATGCTCAAGTGGCAAAGAGCAATTTTATGTTCAAACTACATACAATATAGGATAGTATCATAAAACAACACAACTATGTCCAGAAAGAAAGATGGCATAAAAGCAAATTGTATGTCTGCTGCTACACATGCTTAGCTCTAAGTAAAATCTGAAAACTCTTTTTCTTGTTGCAATGTTAATGGTTCATCATTTAAAAACCTGTGTGCACACAAACTACATACACATATTTATATTATTACCTGTTTCCAAGGAACTTCCCTATCCTTGCTTAACAAAAATAAACATCGCTGTCTACAAAACTACCTTACTAACTGAAGAATGTTGAAATATTATGCTGGTTTTTCAAAGCAACTTTCTTGGTTTTATTAATTCTTTCCAACAAAGTTGGCTCAGAAAAAGATTTATGAAGCCAATAGTCAAGCAAAAACTAGTACGGAATTCAATTTATACTTGATAAAAATCTTATCAACTTCAAAAGCAAATTTTTAAAAAAAGTATTACTGCTACAAATATAGCTTCCTGCACTCTAATTTCAGTTCCCACACAGAACATAATACAACGGCACACTTGGAATGTCATCAATTCATTTTTCATAAATGCGAATGGCAATTTTGTCGGTGCTGACATAAAAAAGGAACCTCAAATGTAATACTATATATGAACAATGAATTAGCTCAAACTCTCAAATCAAAAAGTATTTCAAATATTCTAACAATATGCATTTTGGTCTAGTCAACAAGTAGTGATGATGCTAAAGTAAACCTTGAATGTTCCAGGAGTTGAAGGTACTTTTCTCTCCACTTTGAAAAAAAAATACAAAGTAGCTCTCCAGAAATTAAATCTAGATCTAATGATATGGAGCCAGATTTAAAGACATTTAGACACTTAATGACAGCTGTCTAAGGAGATTTATGTCCACAATTTGCTAATTCCCATTGATTTCTACTTGCTTAGAAACAAAAAATATGCATCAACTTCCCATTCTAGTTTTGTACAGAATAGAGGAATGCAATCATGAAAAGGGTCTATACTTCTCTTGAATTACCTATAATGAGGAATAATACTTACAACTGAATATGATTAAAATGGTTCTAATGAAATGCTGATTCTTTAGCTCTTCCAACTGTCAAATCACACACAGTACAGAAGAGCAAAAACTGGTGAAAGTAACATGAATTTTGACTCCGATTTCACTCAGTTTGGCATCAGCACCTGGTCATGATATTATCTACATAAAAGCACACCTCTACCCAAAAGGCCCATGTCTACTGTGCGTCTGACAGGAACTTCAGAGGAATCTCTTCTGCTTACTGAGCAATCAAGTAACTGAGAGCACAATGCCTTGCTAGATCAAATACCTCCACACAGGAGTTCAAATCACAGGAAGCCCTGATAGCGGCTTTAAACATAACAGTAAATGATTTTATCTTTCTTATGTAAAGCACATTTGTTTAGTCAGCACAGCTCTAGAACTATTGCATCAATATTTCCACACCTCTGACTCTTGAGTCAATATATTTTACATTTTTATTACCTCAGAGAACTACTTCTCTCCTCATTCATGACTACTATTTCAGTTATATATGTATAATTGGGGAAGGGGGGGCATTTTTGACAGAAAATCTTTAACTTGGCTTATATGAACAGAAAGTTTACGTCAGCAGCACTATCAGTACTGCTCAGCCAAGGTATGAAAACTTTGCCTTAGTATTATTAAAAAATGATTATTTTTATTGTTATTGCTTGGTTTTATTTGCTCAATGGGGTTTTCTGAATATAATTTCAGACACCAAATAATGGTATCTCAGGCAGTGTTATAACAAACTTACATCAGATGCCTTTGCATCCAGTTGCTAATGTAAGTTTTAAGCAGACCCAACGGGCAATATTATCTTATAATTTTGTTTGCCACTTTTTTTGGTTTATGTCAACTGTCTTGGTTAAAGGTGATAATGAGATTTACATTGCTCTACATCAACACAGATAGTTTAAACATGTTATTCTTTTTTATATAATTATATTTCTTATTCTGAAACAAAATACTGCTACCATCCTAGAGAGTACAGAAGCAAGTAAAAGGGAAAACAGATGACCATGGTAAGGAGGTACTGTAAAGGTTAGTAATCTGTGGCCCAATGTGGATGTGTACTGTGACTGTACAAGATCATTGTATAGCAAATGGCAGTAAGAGATATAACAGGATCTTAAGTGCTCACAGAAATGTGGGCTTCTCCCATAACCTTTCTGTGAGTTTTAAGCAGAGATCCATAAAGGTTACAACAAAACCTGGTTTGAGAGTCTTTGCAGGAGGAACCTTCCCTGTGCTGCTCTATTTGGTTGAGAGGGACAGTGACTTCAGAATTCAGAGTAGAGCTGCATCTACAGGACTTTTCCTGACACTGAGAGAAAACAAAATTACAAAAAACTCCAAAACAAACCTCCACATTGAACTTGATACCATGGGTGCTCAGGCACTTCACTGTTGATACCGTGATGGCGTCATGTTGAGACTACTGGGTGTTATCTTTCCATAGCAAATACTTGTAAGTCAAACAACAAAGGCTTTTTTTCTCCTACAGGCTTACTAAATACTGTTGCCAAATGCTATCTCTTTTGAAAGCCTTAGCCATGTTAATTTCAGTAAAAAGCGTTAACTCTCTACAGCCATATCTCAACCTTTTCTGCTTTTGGAATTATTTCTGAGTGCAGCGGCCAGCCTGGCACTGGAGTACTTTCCAGAGCTCCTCCAGTGGCACTACAGTAACAGTATAAGATGTGGCCAGCTCTGGGGTCCCCAGCATAGGAACGACAGAGATCTGCTGGAGTCAGTCAAGAGGAGGCCACCAAGTCGATTAGAGGGGTAGAGCACCTCTCCTACAAGGAAAGGCTGAGAGAATTGGGATTGTTCAGCTTGGAAAAGAGAAGGTTTCAGGGTGACCTAATTGCAGCCTTTCACTACCTGAAGGAAGCCTCCAGGAAAGAGGAAGAGACTATTTAAGAGCATGTAGTGACAGGACTAGTGGAAATGGCTTCAAACAGAAAGAGAGTGGGTTTAGATTAGATATTAGGGAGAAATTCTTTACTGTGAGCATGATGAGGCACTGCCACAGGTTTGCCCAGAGAAGCTGTGGGTGCCCCATCCGTAGAAGTGCTCAAGGCCAGGTTGGATGGGGCTCCAAGCAGCCTGGTCTAAGGGAAGGTGCCCTTGTCCACGGCACAGGGTTGGAAGGAAGTGATCTTTAAGGTCCCTTCCAACCCAAACCGTTGACTCGGCGACAGTAATGTTGAAAAGCCGTGCCCTTTCTAGTGAAACCCATCGAGTCTCCCGCCCAAGTTTTCCCTGCGGTTGTGCAATTACGAGCCACTCAACATTGTGCCGCCGCAGCTGCCGCCGCTGCCAGCTCTGCCTTCATTTCTGCTGGCGCTCTGCAGCTCCCTGTCACCTCCCGCACAGCCGCGGGCCGGCCGGGGGACAGAGGGACGAACGGAGGGGACACGGGGACACACACACACACCCCCCATATACGCACACCTGGAGCCGCCTTCCCGGCGGGCGCCACGGCGTTCCGGGAAAACTTCAGCTGCGCGCCGCTCCCGCCCCGCACGCCAAGCAGCCCCGAGCCCCGCGATTCCCCCGCGGCCCGCTGCGTTGCAGCCTGCCCGGCGGGAGGGCGCCGAGATCCCCG
>VZRL01007093.1:324384-342335 GCA_013397895.1 Origma solitaria
GGGACACGGGCTGAGGGTGACACCTGCGAGCCCAGCGGGGCGGGACACGGGCTGAGGGTGGCACTTGCGAGCCCGGTGGGGCGCGAGGGGCCGGGGTGGCACCTGTGAGCCCGCCGGGGCGGGAGGCGGGACACGGCGTGAGGGGCCGGGGTGGCACCTCCGTGCTCGGAGCCTCGAGTGACAGCTCGCTCCTTGTGCCCAGCGGCGTCCCGTGAAAAGCTCTTCGCCGCACTGATGGCTGCTCCGTGTCCAGGCGTGAGCTGGGCTGTGGGAATTTGAAAATGTACTCTCAGACATCCTTCCCTAGGACTGCTCTTTCTTTTTCCTGATTATTTTCACTCATTTGAGCCTTAACTGTGTTCAGACCTGGTTTCCCCTTCCCCTTAAGGGGACAAAAGGCTTGACCTCCGTGCAGATCTAACAGTTTAGGAAAGTATATAGAGCTCTTACGTTTGTTAATGCTCTGTGTAAGCTTGGGTTTTGATTTGTGGATTTCCATTCCCACCTGGTTCCAAAGTGTGGTAGCTGGTGAGTTTTTTGGCTGTTATTTTGTGTGTACTTCAAGCATTTATTCAGCATTAAAAGGGCTCAGAAAATACACAGAAAAGTTATTTTTAGTGGATAGGTAAATACTAGCTGTAACTGCAAATACACTGCACTTCCTATAAAATACTGATTTCTGGAATAAGCGTAAATTCTAGTTGTAACCTCTTACACTGTTTCAATACTGTAAGCCAGTATTCCTATTTAAAGAGATGTACGGACATTCACAAATTATTGAAAAACTTTTTTCACTGTGTATTGTATTTCTGTTATTCTGATTTGCAAGATAAATATGTACAAGTTAAGCTTTGGGGTTTTTTTTTTAAAGAAACTGTTGTAATTGTTTGTACAAATCAGGAAAAAATAAATTATTGAGGGATTTGCTCAGCCTAGGGAGGAAACTCAAAACTGCCACCGGGTTGAGGCTTAATTATAATGAGCGCAAAGTGGTGGTTAAAATTGTAGCTTCTGGGTTATGCAGGTGAAAATGAAATGGGAATGTAAACTGTCTATGATGACATCTGTGGTAACAAAGCTGTTAAAGTCATAGGGCTGACACTACTTCCCTTTCTCTCAAGGAGATACTGCTCCAGATTAGAAAATCATTTTCCTACACTAAAGTTCACTTTAGGAACAGAGTTCTGTATTCTCGTGGGACAAGGGATGAGCAGTGATGGCCATTTACTGTGACTTTAGCAAGGCCTGTGACACAGCTCCCGGTGGTATCCAAGTGGGTAAGGCACAGACAGGAGAAGGGGACTCCTGTGCAATGTGTTTTGTGTTCAGCAGGACAAATCCTTAATTAGTATTCTATACTCTAGTGGTTATTGATTTCTCACTGTTCATGCTAATTAGTCCATATTTTTAGTTCTCTTTAGTATCTTTTTCCTCCATTAGGGATTTTACAACACACATATACTGCATCTTTGTTAGCTTCTTTATCCTCTGAGTTCTACAAAATGTCCTTGTAGTCTATAAATTTTGTGCTTTTGGACATAGCACTGAGCCTGACAGAGCTCAAGAAGCATTTGGACAATGCTCTAAAGCACATGGTGTGATTCCTGGGGATGGCATTGCATAGGGCCAGGAGCTAGACTCCATGATCCATGTGGGTCTCTTCCAACTCAGCCTAATCTGTGATTTTGTGATTGTATCCAATTTTAAAAATACTTCACTCTCTCCCAGGCTATGTTCAATGAAGCATATCAGGGTCATGTGCTAGCTAAAAGTGATTTAAGACTGATTATAATTAATGTACTGATTATGATAGATTAAAACAAGTAATTAAAAGTTAATTAGAAAATTTATATAATTTTCAACAAGCACACATGGACTCTGCAGTGGAGGTGTGCAAAGGGTTCGTGTGGGGCACATGTGTTCACAGCCAGTGCAGTGTGTCTGGGCAGAGGGTGGGTGCAGTGACTATCAGGGCAGCTGTGAGTTGGTTTCCCTGGAGCTTCAACTGTTTTCCAGCTACTGTGTCCTCCAGTATAGCTGGGATTGTTCAGCCTGGAGTAGGCTCTACAGAGATCTTAGAGCACCTTCCAGTACCTAAAGGGCCTACAGGAAAGCTGGAGAGGGACTTTTTACAAGTGCAGGTAGTCACAGGACAAGGGATATTGGTTTTAAACTGGAGGAGAGTCAATTTGGATTTGAAAGAATGTGGAAGGGGTTTTTTATTCTATGATTTGTAGCTTTAGAAACAAATAAACAACAGCTGAAAGATAGTAATTTCTGTGTTCTTGTCACAGGCCCCATGCTGTTGTCAAGCCTGCTGCTTGAAGTGAAGAAGATTTTCTTCATAGCTTTGACTGTTTCAAGGTTGTTTTCACCCTCTCTCAATCACAAGCTGGTAAGTACCATAGCCTAGTTAGTTGTGCTACTTATTTTTCTCTCTCCAAATACTATGTGGTTATTTCACATCAGGCTGGAAACTTCTTTAACTGAGTTTAAGGGTGGAGAACCTCTGGGCAGGTGCATCCCCAGCTTTCTGGAGCTGTATCAACGAGCCCTCTGATTATGGTAATTCTTAAACTATGCTAAGGCACTTGGAAAATAAGGAGGTGATTGGTGACGGCCAACCTGGCTTTGCCAGAGCAAATTGTGCCTGAAAAATTTGCTTTAGAAACACAGAAGGAAATGTGTTCAGAGAAACAGGCATGATATTCCCTCAAAAATATTTCGATTTAGAACTGAGGCAAGACCCATAATATATTTAGAAGGAAAGGATAGAGTAAGTTGAGGGAGAACTGTTCTGAAGGCGTAGAAAAGTATTAATACTGGTACAGAATACAAGGATAATTCCAGACTTGAAGCCACACGGAAAAGTCAAAAAGAGAAGGCAGAAGAGGAATGATACTATGTGTAAGAAGGGGGTAAGACATCTAAGTTGTTACAATCAATTTTGGTACATTTAACTGAAGATAGGATGCCTTGAAAATGAGATAATAATGAACATCAAGAAAAACAGGAAGTAAAAGGTAGGGTACTGCTGTGGTTGCAGCCGGAAGTGTATCACAGCAAGTTTTTGGCTTCTCATTTCCAGTAATGGAAATATTTTTTAGAAGTAGAACAAAAAGGCTTGTGGTTATGGACATACAGTGCATGTATATCATGCAAATTTCAAATGCAACAAGAAATAGTATGAAGGTCTCATTAAAGGAGAATGTAGCACTTGATTACTGATGCAGTTTCTATTTGATTTCTCATGCAAATCAGTATTTTATTACTTTTTTTTTCAACTTATTTGCAGTTTACATAATACCCCTCTCATCACAAAGCAGATAAATAGCATCTGAATATTTGGCAGAGGCTAAGTATCCACCAGATATTTATGAGATCATGGTAGCAATTTTAAAAAACGGCTGTCTTTCAAAATTATATCAGCTTCTGTCTTGTCATATCTATAGCATGTGACTGTCACTCAATTATTGATGGGCAAAAAGGGGCAATCAACATGGGAAGTTTATTCTTGTGATGTTTAGGGGTTTGGAGAAATCTATTTTCTATTAGTTTTTATAAACTTGGACTACTGGCAGGGGGAGTTTGCAGTGATATTTCCTAGGAATTTATACCTGACCTCTGTGCTTCAGTGTTATAATATTCCCAAATGGGAGTGCAAAATGATGTGAGAAAGTTTGCTGATGACTTAGAATTAGTCAGAGGAATTACTTAGAAGAACAACATTGAAAGAAAACCTTTTACTTCAGATCTGCAGAGTATCTCTCAGTAGTTGGGTGGTAAAGCAGTAAATGATATGTTAGTAATGTAAACTGATTTGCCATGAAGAAAAGGCAGTCTTGGCTTTTTTAATCAGACTATTTCTCTTTTTGCTCAGATTGTGGATGTGTAATAAGAAGGTTCTTTGGCAACATTAGTGCAATTCTTGGTGGAGATCAAAGTAGCAAGTGCTAGGAATAATGGAATTGCAAGGAAAATAATAGTATGTAATGAAAGGAATTGTTATATTGCAGCATAAATCCATTGTACATCTGAACAGTAAGTATGACATGCAGGTCTATTCCCATGAAGAGTGGCATGCTGGAGGTAAATAGAAATGGTCACTACTCTTCATAACAAGAGAAAAGCAATGAAATCCTGTGGCAGATTCAGTGGTATACACTGATCATTGGTGCCAGTCTTTCCTTGGTATTACGTGCTGCAATTTCTCAACTGTCTTCTGCTCTGTGAAGAGTTATCCCCACTTTGGGCTAGATTGTAAATCAGAGTTAAAGTATAAGCTTATTAACTGCTTTAAGAGAGGAGAAAGATGAGGTAGGGTCTGATGTATCTTTAAGAGATTAAAGTTCAGGGCTCACTTTCCCTTTCCTCTGTGTGTTGTGAAAGGTACAGTTCTGCTCTTTAAGCACTGTGGATGAAAACTGCTCTTGCCTTGTTCTGTCATGAATTGTACAAGAAAAAGGTCTGCCTTTCCCTTTAGGTTTTTAAATGTGCACCCTCAGTAAGTTCTCAGATGACTTGGGCAGGAGTGAATGATTAGTTGTTGTCGCAAGGAAAATCTCAAAGGATGGGGACTGAAGCACCTGTGAGTACAAGGGGGTGCTGAAGGACCAAGTGAATGGGAGTGGGTACATGTGAACATGGGTGTGAGACAGAGCAGGACTCAGTGTGAGAGCAGACAGGCATGTGGGAGGCAAAGTTGCATCCGTGTGCATAAACACCATGTGAGCTTGCATGAGCATGAGCAAGCATGCAGGAAATGTTTTTCAGGGAATAAGAAAATAGAGGATTTAAACCAGGACTTACGGCCTTTCATTTTTCAGTGCCACAGAGACGTTTGAGGAGATGTGGTTCTTACTGCCCAGTCCCCTCCCTGTCTGAATCATTTTCCCCTGCTGCGCTTCCATGGGGAATGTGCTGAAGACTGAATCTTTGAGTCAGAGGGTAGCAAGAGTATTTTGGTCTGGAAGCCATTTTCCCAGCCTTTCTAGACTCTCCCCAGCGTGAAGCACCGTTTTGTCCACTATTTCATCCCATTGTGCTGAAGTGAAATATGCATGTCTGTGGACATCTGTAGAGCAGTGCTGACAATATTGACAGTTTTGGAAATTGAAAACAAAACATGCCAAATATATCTATGTGCTCACTGGAACAATGAGTTATAGACTGGATGTGTATTTGTTTCTCGCACTGAAAAGAAGAGCAGTATTTAGTAAAAAGTATTGTTGGTGTCCTCGTTGGACCCTAACATTATCTTGTTCCTGAAAAACTCGCTGAGGAAATTTGAATGTTACAAGAATGGGAGGATATGGTTGCAAGCTCTGCTCCATCCTGTGTTGTTTTGGACCCTGGCCATCAGGAAACATTTTGTCTATCTCAGAGATGAAACACTTTCTCTTCAGAAGTAGTATTATGAGCAAGATGTGTAAATAATCTGTGGCAAGGAGTGACTTTGTTACAGAAAGGGACATCATCCCAACTTTTCCTTTCTTTGATGAAATTTTAAAGAGAGATTTCTACAAATGGTGTGCCAGAGGAGAATTTGCAAGGTTTGCATTGACCTACATAAACCCTAGTTGAACATAAAAGCAGATTAAAAGTTGTTTCATTCTACTTCTGTCACCCTTTGTACTTTATCAACCACTGATCTTTATTCTTTGTTAATTCATGTATGTTTAATGCAGCATTGCAAATATTTTTCCTCATGTCCTAAAATATTCATGAAAATAAGGCTGGGTGAGAATATTTGAAAGAGCATTATTTGTAATTTTCTTGCATCTGCACAGCTGTGTATCTAGAAATTTGAAATACAGGCCTCTCTGTGCTGCAGAGGAATGGAAATCAATCAAAATGCAGGCTCCTTCAAAAGAAATTACATATCCTGGAGTAGGAAAACTAACAGATCAGGATAACATTTTGTTGCATAGCTTGAGTTTTATTTCAAAAGATTGACTCTATATAGGTATTTGCTTTTGTATCTTAACTAGTTATTTTACTGAATGTATTTCATTTGGATGAAAAGTTATGTGGATCAACTCATGGACCTGATCATGACATGGGTCAGAGGAGGCGAAGCAAGGGAAGGACGGTTTGAAGTAAAGGGAACAGAAAACCTTGTGGAGGAAGAAAACCAAGATTGCTGTGTAATCCTGCAACTAATACTCTAATATGTTTTTCCAGAAGCAAAAGAAGAAACAAGATATGAAAGGAAAAGTAATACCTTTGAAATAATTTTGGAAGCCCAACATCAAATCAATTGTGCAACTGAATGACCATCACATTGTAATTATTCAGACACTCTTTCTTAAAGACAATTTTAATATGAAATATTTTATGGTGGTTAGTGTTTGAACTAATTCTGCATAATAGGGAAATATTAAGCCAAGGTTCCATAGATTGTGAAGCAAAGAAGTTCTTCCAGATTGTGGAGCAAAAGCCACCCTGGAAGTAAAAAGCCAGTAAAATACCAAACCTGTTGATTCAACGTAGAAGTAGAAAAACTGCCCTGTGGACCAACACCTAAAAACTTCCTAGAAATGGTTAGCTGTTGGGGGAGAAGAAATGGGAAGGTCTTATGGAAATTATTGCTTAGCAAAAGATGCTGAAGCATCAGAGGAAATAGAAATGAAGACAAACTTTGAAATACCAACCAGTGGATAGCTGGAGAAAAAAGGGTTCAAGCTGAACGATGTTACAACAGAAACTTGCATTTCCTCTGGAGTGGATCCGAAAGTAGAAAAACCAGTTTTGTAAGATTTAAATATGTAACAGCTATGGTAATATGAGGAATCTCATAGGCTGTATGCAAATGATGTAGAATTTGTATCCCATTCTAGATTGGTTAGTAGAAATTGGAATATTCATCATGGAAGCTGTTTTACCTTGTTGCACGGGCCAGATGCCCGCTCTTGCCTCTCTTGCAACTTCCTCTCCCTGCCCTCCTACCCTTTCGCTGTCTGGCCGGCACGGGACCGCGAGAGCGGTCCCGTGGTCGGTCTCTCTCCCTTCCTAACCTCCTCCCAAATAAACCCGCCACGCTTTGAAACTGACTGCAGAGCTTTCGTCTCCGTCCTTCCCAAGAAACCAACGCTACAAACTGGCGCCCAACGTGGGGCTCGAACCCACGACCCTGAGATTAAGAGTCTCTCCATAAGACCTTCCCATTTCTTCTCCCCCAACAGTTAGCTACTTGCTGCCTACTTTTCTGGTGTTGACACTGGATTAAAGGTAGCTAATGCTGCCTTTCTTTATGGTGTTTGGTGTGACTGCTGCAATGTTTACAGTCATGAAAAGTGGTGGAGATGGAAATGTCTGAGAGACAGATGGAGTTATAAAATAGATCAGGACAACAATTCTTCTGGACCTTATTTTCTTTGCTTAGGTTATCTTCTGGCCTCACTCCCACATCCTTCCATATTTTATATCCTCCTGCAATAGAAGTGTAACATATGAAGTAAAAGCTTTTATGAGGCTATCTGAAAGTGCTCTGCAATTGTTCCTTGTTATGAAAGTGTTATCAGACTCTTTCTAGCCTCAGGCTGCAGGTGCATAATTGCATTTTAGAAACTAGGCAGGTTCTGTTGTCTCATTACCAAGGGACTGGAAGGCCTGTCTCACAACAGTCCCTTTTCATCTCTCCATCTGAGCCTCTCCCCAAAACTTCTTGTCCAAAGGAACACAGGGACACCCTGCAAATCCTCCTGAAGTCATCCTTCCCCAACCTACCCAACAAATCACACGGTCTCCATGTTGAATGGAATTGCTATACTTGCACAGGTGGAAACAAATACTGCTTCCCATTTTATTCTTAAATTGATACTATTTTCTGAGGTTTTAAGGAACTTTATCCACTGAAATGATTGCACAAATTTTTCTTACATGCTCACAATCTTAAGGTTTTATTATCTGGTCTAGGCAAAACTCCCTTCATGTTAACAACTGCAGACATAGGGTCCCTCATATGACTCAAATTTTGGGCAAGAATTGATGCCTTGCATCAAAATATTGATTTGTGTACCACTATGGGTGAGTAGTAGACAGCAGTCAAGTTATTTAATAATTTCAGAGTTTTCAAAGCAAGATATTGGCATCAGAGTCTTTTAAAACCTCCTTTACTACAACAGTCCAAAACATTAATTTCCAGTGCTTAATGATCATAGAGGGATATACAGTTTAAACATGGTTTAAAAAAAAAGCTTTCAATACAAGCTTTACCTCTGTCATCACATCTGTCTGCCTTTTGCTATTAGGCAGGCAGTGTATTTATCTTTGAAGGCCTTTGTTTGCAAAGGTGCCAGTCATGCTCTATTAGTCCTCTCTAATCTCCATGTGTGCACTTAGCTGAGCACAAATATAACACAATATTTGTTCTTTAATTTTAAATTCGTGCTTTCTGATGAGTTGCAGGGTCCTCAGTGTTGTACAAGTCTGTTTTCACCCTAAATAACTTGGTCTGGGTCACTAAAATGGTAGATTTTAGTGACACATAGTCTCTCAGGCTTATTTGAGCTTCCTTAGCCTATATGCTTATTTAAGAAAGGGAAAAAAAGGACTGCAGTGGAAGAATGTTATTCACTAACTCCAAAAGGTTAGTGAATTCTTCGAACTGTGATATCTGAAAAGAGATTTAAACATTATTAGATTTCTAAAGTAACCTAGGGTTAAAAGGGACTTTCTGGAAACAATCTCATAATTATGGTAGAGTCTGTAGTAAGAGGATACCCAGGTTCTGGTCTTAACCACATCCCACCGTGTGGCCTGATTTTCAGTGGCTGAAAATATTCGACTTGCTGGAAATCCCCTTTATTTTGGGGTCAGATGGAATTTTAACAAATTATATTGTGATACACACTGTTAGAGAAACACATAGTCCGTCATTCCTTCCTTCCTTCCTTCCTTCCTCCCTCCCTCCCTCCCCTCCCTCCCTTCCTCCTTCCTTCCCTTGGATACAACATAGTAATATCTTTTAAGACTGCACATTACAGATTCCAAGCTCCCAGGGATGTTTCTGTCATCCTTGAGATCAACCCTGTTAATTTCAGTGCAAATAGAACATGAGTAAAGCTTAACTTCGACCAAAATCAGATTAAAGAAGGATTCTTTAAATGCTTTTGGTGTAAGCCCTCTACAGCTGTCAAGCTATCTGTCCTTTTCCTTTGAAAACTGTGCAATGGCTGCAGAGATCATGAAACTGTGATGTGAGAAAAAATAAGGATGTAGAAGTGGTATTACTGAGAATAGGATTTTTAGCCTGATTATTCCAAATTGTAGGATTTGTGAAAGCAATCAATTTATTAAATTTTTTTTAAAACTAAAAAAACCCAAAAAACCAAAACCAACCAACCAAAAAAACCCCCCAAAAAACCAACAACAACAACAAAAAACAAAAACAAAAAACCCAAAAAACCCCAAAAAAACCAAACAAAAAAAACCACCAAAAAAACCCCTCATCTGTGTCCAATCTGTATTTTCCCTCTTTAGTGAAAGCTGTAAGCATACTCAAAAATATCCAGGGAATTCTCTAAATGGCTAGGAATGTATCATATCTTTTAAGGGTTGAAAAAAGTATACTTCTGTCTGTCCTTAGAACAACTTATTAAAGTACCTCTCAAACTTAAGAGAGAGGTCAGGGATGATCAGTGTATTCTCTGCTGCTCCAGGAAAATGTAGTACCCAGGAACAATATTAATAATACTTCACTGCATGGTCAGACTCTTTTATAAGACTGGCATATTAATCTTTATTCAGGTTTTAAATCCCACAAAGACTACCAGGTTTTAGAAAAACTCTGGCTTTTCTGGCTTAAACCTTGTGGATTTTCAAAGGTTTTTAATATTACACAGGAGGTGGGCACTTTACATCATAACCTAATGACCAAGAGTTGGACTTGCTTTTAATAACATGAGACTGAGGAGGACAGGATGCCCTTGCTAACAGAGAATGAATAAAAAGCTGGAGGATGTAACTTTTCATTAGGGTGGTATTTTAAAATGTAGCTTCCATGGGTTAAGAATTCAGCCAGGTACCTTTGGGGATGCCAAAACACTGCAAGTGGATCTGAATGGATTTTAGTGGGACAATGGTTTTAGTGGGATAAGGTAAAGATAGTTTTGTTCTTTTTAGGCTGTACTTCCAGTGAAAAAAGAATACAACTTTCATTGATTTAAACACAAAACCAGGATCATGCTTAATGATGTGATTCCTGACTTGGATAATTAATTCCTGCTCTCCCAAAAAACCATGCAGGATTCTAGTAGAAGTAACATTTTCAGGTGACATATGCACAATTTAAATTTTTTTTCCTGAAAGGTCTGGGATTTAGTTAGAACAAGGTAGCTAAAACTGATTCAATTTAGAGATTTCTAAGAGTTGTTAGACCACTCTACACTTTCACCACACACACATAAACTTAAATACTTGCTTCACTGTGGCAAACTAGGTATCATAGAATGGTTTGGGTTGGGAGACACTCTAAAGATGATCTAATTCTAGCCCACTGAACAGGAACACATTTCACTAGACCAGGCTGCTCAGAGCCCCATCCAGCCTGGCTTTGAACACTTCCAGGGATGGGGCATCCACAACTTCTCTGGGCAACCTGTGCCAGTGCCTCACCACCCTCATAGTAAAGAATTTTTTCCTAATATCTAATCTAAACCTACTCTCTTTCAGTTTGAAGCTTGAAGGTTTTAGTTTGAAGGTATGGTATCGCAGGCAGAATTAGCCAATACTGTGGTGTCATTCCCTTATCCATATCCTCTTCCACATCCTTCAGCTACTCTTCAGTATATATCTCAAGCAATGGGCCATTACTATTTAAGACTTACCACTACATTTACATTTGGAAAATAAGTAATTTTTGTAACATTAATACTTCCAAGTGCTTCAGTAAGTGCTCTTAGGACAAGGGCTGTATTTCTCCATAGCCTGATGTGTCACTGCTTCATTGCAAGAGGATGACTGTGGATCCCAAGAAGGTGATCTGACAGGTGATTTCTCTGACACCCTGGAAGATTCCCAGTGTGCTCTGCAAACCCACATTTGGGTGTACAAGCTCAATCCAGACAGAGTTCCTGCTGCCTTTGGTGGAATTATTCTGTTGGACAGTGTATCCACAAAGATGGGATTTGTAGCAAGGCCAGAACTTTGTGGTAAGTCCATCAGCTGTCCTCCCCCTTGAAGTTTGTCCGTGAGCTGTCCGCACATGAACACACAGTACTTTTTTTCCTTCCCATGCACACGAGCTCTGTGGTAAGTTGTTCAGTGAGTTGTGACACGTAGTAATATTATTTGCCTCTGATGCTGTTCGATTCTTTCTTCTGCGGGCTGACCACTGCAGTCCTGTGTGAAAAGTTTTCCACCAAACTCAGAGATCATTTTTATTAAAGCTCTCTCCAGTTTAGTCCCTCAAGCATGAGTGTCTTTCTACTCATGAATGCAAGCAACAAAGAAAAGTAATAAATCTCTCTGAATAATGTGCCAGTGCTCTACTGCTACATAACTGTTATTCTTAAGTAGAAGATGTCTATTTACCAACTAAAAAATATTGGCAAGGATTTAAGGTATTTTAAAATAATTCTGCTGCTTCCAGAATTTGGATTATTGACCCTTAACCTGAAAACTGGTTTTACAAATATCCTTTAGGAAACATACTATGTACTTAACTTCCCCTGTGAAAAGTACAAAAAATTGTATACCAAAATACAAGGATTAAGGGCCAGAGCCACAAAAGATTTAGACTTGGATAGGGATATGAAAACACCTCAGTGAATGTACTTGATAGGATAATTTCTTTTTACCAATATACACTGTGTGACTACAAGTAAAAGCATGACGTGAGGAACTGTTTAATTTTTTTTAACAATAGTGTATTTCTGTAGGCTTGCAATGCTTAAAGAACTGTGAAGTTGTGTGAACATAAGGTTGCTACAAGAAGTTTCATGCAATTAACTTGTACCAGAAGGAAATACCAGATTTTGTTGGGAAGGGCTTGGATCTTTCATGGAGCTACAGGAATATGAGCAGCTGGAAGAAGAGCTTGTCACCCCTTTCTTAGCCAGTGGAAGTTTCTCTCCTGTGTAGGACTCCTACTGGTAGTGCTGGTTGGTTTGTTTGAACTTCTTGATATGGGATAATTCAAGTGAGTACTCAATATAAGTTTTATCATCCTCTGCCTTTGGATGTCTGATTAAGCATGACTGGCTGTGATTGGGATTTTAAGTACCAGCAGGCTTCCTAATTACCTCAATTATCTTTGCCCCAGGAATGATTGCTATTTCCAGGCACGCATCCTGTTGCCCACAGTTTCTCACTCAGGTTTTTCTGGCACCATTCCTACAGTAACAGCCTCTACCACAGCATACTACAGACTAACAACTATCCCACAGTACCTGCTGAGTACACTGCAGCACTGACACAGTTTCTGCATGCATTTTCTAACTCTTCTGCTTCCACCGTATTTTAGGAATATTCAGAAACTTCATTTTATTAAAAATTTATTTAATTATAGCAATTGTGCATATTGCTTAGAACACATTCTGTCCAAAAAGCATTTCTTGTAATTTCCTCTCTGAGCAAATAAACCATCTGTAAAAGGGAGTTTATGGAAAAAAATAGACTAAAAAGTTATCACAAACTATTCACAGTAAAACAAATTGTGAAATATGTAAAATTATTTCTGTTCAGGTCCCTGTTCTAGTAGCTCTTCTAGACATAACTTATTTGTAAAACTATGGGTAAATATGAAAAATATTCTATGAATTTCAAATGTATGCCCTGTCATGTCATTTTGTAGAGAATGTTGCCTAAACTATGTGAGACATACCTAAGATTCTGTGCCAAGATCTGTAGTAACATTTTGGCTTGTAATACCTAACTTCCCATTCCCTGAAGCAAGACTGGAACATAAGAAATTAACCCAAGAGAATATTTTACTTGCGCTTGAAACCATCAGGAGTTGTTTTTGTGGTTTTTATTGTAGCACGGGACTTTCTTCTTATATTTAATTCTCAAATATGCAACTAATATATATAGCCAGCTGAAATTATTGTATCGATTTTGAGAGCCATATGTAGACTTTAGACATGCTGCAAACACATGCAAGCTGTTGCATGACAGTGAAACAACAAAAACATAACCACAGCCTAATTTTTCTTTCAGTCCTAACTAACACTGATATCCCCTTTCTCCCTGAGAGAAATCCATAGTGAAGTATTGACAGAAATATGCTGTTGACTAAACATCTTCAGATGTAAGCAATAGCCGTTTAAGCTTGGATAAGCACTAAAAAAAAGAAAAGTGAGTATTAATAATAGAGTTCAAAAATAATAGAGTTAAAAATTACCCAGATAAGGCATTGCAAGACTAATCTAGGAAAGTATAGTGAATTTTCAGAAGGTGTTGTTTTTGAAGTAATACAATCTTCTGTCCTTTTGAAGTAAAAAAGAACCTGTCTCCCTCTGCTGTTTTTCAGAGAAAAAAAAGTTTATAGATACTAAAAAAATCCTGGCTACAATTTTGATACAAATTACTAGTTGTTCCACAATTAGCTCTTAAAACTTGTTGCCTTGAAATACCTAGAGGTCATCCTAAGGACATCAGTTTCTTGATTAGCTGAGGATTGGTAGATTTTTGTAGTGTTTACTCTGTTAAGCTTAGTGTCTCAGTATATTTAACATGATTCCTTTAAGAAAATATAACAAGTTAAATTTAAGCGATGTTGTCTTTAATTCAAACATCACTGAATCTTGCAGCTATCCTAAAGAGTAGCCTCATACAGGAGTTGTAGATGAAGTTGCATAGTTTTCCTTTCCCGCATAGTCTGAGTTGGTGTAGTTTCGAATTCAAACTTTTTGTTGCAGTCCACACCCAGTGAACGAAAGCCTGGGAATTTCCACGCTACACCAAATGAGTGTGGGTTTTTAACCATGTTTTGATGCATATCTTGGATTCTGTGAAGAGGTTTTTCCCTTGGTAGAGTGTGCTCTGTCTTCCTATTGTCAGAGGAAACACATTTGTCCTTTAATAATCCCTGTGCTCCTACTAATAATTTCTCATTTACAGAAAGGATACTCTAACAATAGACATGAAGTTTATTACTTCCAGTTAGCTAAAGGCAAGCAGCAATTCCAGTAGTTCGAGACATTCACCTGTTAAATTTGGAGGGCACATAAATGTATTTTAGGCTGAGAAGAAAATTAAGGGAATTTTGGCTTTAAAGTGATTGTTTTGAGTTGTTCTTTTTTGTTTTGTTAGGGGGGTGTTTGGTTTTGAGTTTTGTGTGTTTTGTTTTTGTTTTGTTCTTTATTTCCCATGTGTTATAGTCACCAAAACACATTTGTTAAGCTTTGTTACGTGTAGGCATCCTTTTGATCTAGATATACTTCAGGCTTCCTTGTATCCTAGATATTGTTTAAAAAGGCATCTGGCAGCAACAGTTTGTCCTATTTCCAGTTAATACCAGTGTCAATATTGTAGTTACACAAGTTGATTTGTTCTTCGCATATGCTGTGTGTCAGTTCTTTTGGGATGTTTGAGTATCAGCATAGTGAGCACAGCACTTACTCTCTCCAAATATTTGACCAAATTCCCTCATTTATTCTGTCTGTGGTATGCAATTTAAATTTCCATTAAAATATTATTTAATAAATTGTGGGGTTTTTACAAGACATAGCTTTATCCACTGTCTCCTGAAAACTGTCAGGGTAACTGTGGCATTTGGTCTGTGTATCACAGACAAGACACACACACGGTAGCGAGACAAGGAGGCTGCTGAGACACACACCTTGTGCATTGCTTTTACACAGGCATATGAATAACTTCCTGTATGAGAAATACTTCAAAGCTGATGTCATTTATGCATGGGGGAATGTGTAACTTGTAATCATCCATTCTTAAGCAAGTCTGCAGGCTATGCCATTGTTCCCTTCTTGACTCAGCTCTCTAGGGAATAGTGTCACTTTACCTGGAAGCTGAGCTTCCAGTGCCAACTAGTTCTCTTTCTTGAAGCAGAACTGCTTTGGCTGCCCAGCTATGGAGAGGCTACGTGGCATCTGACATACAAATGCTATTTCTAAAACTGGCCGGTGCCATTTCCAGAATGCACATGATAATTGGTACATATCTAATGTGAATGTAGCTGAGAAACAGAGTGAAAACAGAGGCAAAAGTACTTGTGTTCGAGTTGCTCTTGGCTAGAAAGTGCTGGTCTGTATCAAAAATAGTGTGGGCAACAGAACTAGGGCAGTGATTGTCCCCCTGGAGTCAGCACTGGTGAGATGGCACCTTGAATCCTCTGTCCAGTTCTGAGCCCCTCAATTCAGGAAAGCCATTGAGGTGCTGGAGCAAGTCCAGAGAGGGGCAATGAAGTTGGTGAAGGGTCTGAGGAGCAGCTGAGGGAGCTGGGGCTGTTTAGCCTGGAGAAAAGGAGGCTTGGGGAGACCTTATTGCTCTCTACAATCACCTGAAATGAAGTTGTAGCCAGGTGAGGGTGGGTCTCTTCTCTCAGACAACCAGTGACAGGACAAGAGGAAATGGCCTCAAGCTGTACCAGGGAAGGTTCAAGCTGGACATCAGGAATAATTTCTTCACTGAAAGTGTTGTCAAGCACTGGAACAGACTGCCCAGGGAGGTGGTGGAATCACCATCCCTGGAGGTGTTCAAGAAATGACTAGACAGGGCACTCAGTGCCAGGGTCTATTTGACAGAGTGGGTGTTCAGTCAAAGGCTGGACTCAGTGATCTTGGAAGTATTTTCCAGCATTAATGATTCTGTGACTCTGTGAACGCAAGCGAAGGAATAGCACACTCAGTTTGTATTCAGTGTGATAATATGAAACCAATGCTTATTTAACATGAAGTACCTTCAGAATGCCTTTCAAAAATTAGATAGTGCTGAAAAGGATGGGCTTAAATTATTTTTAAAACATGTGGACTAACATGAAAATTTTCTGACAGGAAGGAAATAATTTCCAAGGCAAGGCACAGACAGTTCTTACATTTATTGTGGCACTGGTAGGCAGGCTTGGTAAGAGTCTAAAATTCTTCACTAATGCACAGAATAAACCAAATCATCTTTCCTATCTCAAGTAGTAAGATTCATATTTGACCTATTGTCACATTATGTAATAATGTGATGGAGGTTGGTCAATCATATAGTCATGATCATGGAATCATTGAATGGCTTGGGTTGGAAGGGACCTTAAAGATATCTCATTCCAACACGATCTTGTTGGACCTGTTGGGTGTGGCAACTGCATTTTGTTCAGACTAAGCAGATTAATGCTCCTTCAGTTAGCAATGGATGAAACATCGACAAATGGTTATCCCAGGTCTAAACCTTATGGCCTGTGAGCCACAGGTGCAATTGGGAGCAGTTTAATGTGACCTGTATGTGAAGGGGAAAGCAGCACAAACACTATAGAACTGGTTTGCAGCAGGATTCCAGTCAGAAAGGCATTGTGTCTCTCTACAGCATCATTTATGTGGGTCACTAATTGCTCCAAGTACAGTGCTCTCCTGGCCAGGATCACCACAGGAGCCCAGCAGAGGAGGTGGCCAGGAGACATGACTGCCAGGACCAAAGGTCTAAAATACAATCTGAAAATAAGGTGTATTTGGACAGAAAGTCTGGAAAGGAACCTCGAGCATGTAAGCAAAGTAGATTTTCTCTACTGATGCTCCACTCTGTGTTCAAAATAGGAACAGAATTTGCTTATTGATTATCAAAATTGGAATGGCATTAGAAAGGATTGATTTCTATTCCTAGTAACTGTCAGCCTGAAAAATTCCTGATGGCTTAGATCACAGGGTAAGTAAGAACTCTGGTAATTTTTTTAATCTGTGTAATTGAAGTCATGTCTATGATGATTCTCCAGGAACACATTTTGTGTCAGCCTTCCAAGTCCCCATTTTGGTCATGCTGAAGTCACCTGCAAAGGCTTTCATTGGCCCTAATGCTGCCAAGCCAAGATTTATCCAGTAGAAAATGCTTAGAGGCTAAAATGGTGAAGTTTATATATAACCACACAGAAAATGCCACATGCCGCAATGTTTCATGCCCGCAATGTATTTCTGACTGACTTTTGATAATTCATTTATATTGTAGCTTCTAAATGGATGTGTCTTCATGTGTCTTCTCTGCTTCATTAAGTGTTTTTTAATTTTCAGAATTTCAATGTGCTAAAAGTGACAAATAAAATATCAATAGGCATAAACTGAATTCTTTGCTTATTTTAAGTAGTATTCCTTGAGTGGACAGAATATAAAGTTATTCTCTCTGGAATTCTTTTGCATCTACATTAAAAATCATATTGTTAGTTTTAAATGCCCATGACAACTTTTAATTTGATCTTATGAAAGGCCCATTGTCTCAACTTTGTATAAAATCCCACATGCAATACTTTTGGGCATACCCAAAGCATTTTGTTCTTTTGAAGCTATTGTGAAGGTCAAACCAAAATATTTGGTCTTTCTGAAACGTGTTGGTATGTCAGGAAGGTTGGAGTTGACAACAGGAATCTGCCCTTGCCGGCCAAGTAGTTTCTGAAGTTAAGTTAAACAAAATTCTGTGTAGTGGAACATGTTGTTCCAACCCACCAGGGCCGTCCACTGGCAAGCGATGGAGGTGTTCGTCCCTGCAGCCAAGCCTCGTGTGCTGGGGGCTCCCGGGCTTCTCCAGCGTCACTGCTCGGCCCCGTCCCCGCCGTCCCGGCCCTTCCCCCGCTGCCGGCGGCTGAGGAAGTCCATTGTGTCCGCGTCGCGGCTCCAGCCCCCCCGACGGACATTTCTGGTGCGTTGTGCAAGTTTCCAGTCATGCCGAGCATTCTTGGGAAGATCGGGCGATAAGGGGAGGAAATGACGGAGAGTCACCCCAGCGGCAGCCGGCCCCGCGGCCCCCGGCCGCAGCCGCCCCCCGGCGGGACAGGGCCCCTCGGCGGGCCGGGGCGCAGC
>VZRL01007093.1:342735-442493 GCA_013397895.1 Origma solitaria
GGCAGCGCTGCCCGCACGGCCCGTCCTGTCCGGGTGCCTGTGCGGGCTCCCCGAGCCGGGCGGCGGCGGCGCTGCCTGCGGGAAGTGCTTCCAGCCGGGAACTGCGTGTCTGGGGCGCGGAGCCGTCGGAGGAGCTGCCCGCGCTCCGCAGGTGCCAGGGGTGCTTTTTGGACCCGGGGCTGAAGTCTCCGGGGTGGCAGGGAGCTGTCACCGGCTCGGAGCGGGGAGCTCGGGAGGTGCCCAGCGTAGGGGGCACCTTGGCGGTCGCTGCGGAGACCCACCAGGTTTACATTTCCTTTTTGTTCGTCCTCTTGTTGGCTTTGGAGTGGGGTCGCTCGCCCCGGGCTCGTGCGTTACTGTGGTTCCGGAGAAGTTGGATGTTTACAGAGCTGATCCCTAAACAGCTCTGCTGTTTCCTCTGGGAGCTTTTCCGATATTTCTAGTGATACATGGAAGTTTGTGACTCTCTTGCTGTTCTTGACTCGATCTAGTTTATTATTCTGTATCAACACAATAAAGAAAGGTATACCTGCACCTTTGTTAGCACAAGTAACCTCCCACTTCAGCTATGCTGTTGTTGAGGAAAGGATGTGGTAGCAAGATGCAGCCAAAAGAAAAGCTTTTGGAAGAAAAGAGACATTCTGGTGGTCTTTCTACTCATTGAATTTCTTATTATAAGTCTGATACTAGAGCATAGGACAGTTAAACTAATTTGGGGTAGAGGAGAGATACAGAGGTTTTGACTAATGACATTGCAGATCTCTTCCCAAAGGGAACTGAAAATTTAAGAAAAAATGTCTGATGTTTGTACAAGATGTTGTGCAATACTTGCTTTGAATATGAACTGTGTTCAGGAGTAGTAGTGATGGATGATTTATGAAGAATCCAAAGGGGAAGCAGAAATGGAGCAGGGGAAATGAAATCAGCCAGACAAAAGTATTTTTTATTTGGCTTTGTTGGCTTTGAAGGCAGTTGTGTCCTTCATTCTCCCAACCCTGAGAGTGGGCTTGTAAAAAACTTCCTTTATGCAGCTGGGAGGAAAAGAAGTTGCTTAAATTTGCCTCACTTGGCATATTTGTGGGAGGGGGAGAAAGAGATCATCATTCCCACCAAGTTCTATTTTTTGGGGTTGTGGGGGTTTGGTTTTTTTTGGGGGGGTTTTTTGCTTTTTGGTTTTGGTGGTTTTTTTGTTTGTTTGGTTGGTTGCTTGCTTTTTTGTTTTGTTTGGTTTTGGTTTGTTTGTTTTTCCCTAAGAGCAATTTGAAACAAAGCTGGTAAGAATAAGGGGACAATGAAAGAAAGTTGCATAGAAGATCAAGGCAGTAGGAGAAAACACAGGGAGAATGAGCAAATACTTGAAGTTAAATGACGTTTTGGGGAGGGCACCACAGACCAGACAAGTAATAAGTTATTTAGAGTACCATCTTCTTAAATGGTGTGCTGCATTTGAATGTTCTTTTGCATTCCAATTTCTTTTACATTCTTTTATATCTCTTAAAGATACTTGTTTATAAAAAAATACAAAAGATATCTCAAATATTAAAAATTTTGATTGATTTAATAAAATACATTTGTCTTCATTTCAATGAAATAGTAATCCTGATTTAGATACTTGCGGTTCCTCTTTCCTTCTGGTTATTACTGTCATCTCTGAGAACTCAAACATAAAGGTTCATCAGTACAAATAATCAGTGTATTTAAATTGATGATGTAGATATTTTTATCTGATTTCAGTATCTCTCTGTGTACTAACAAAGAAACTTGAATGCCTTAAATGGAAAATGATGCATTTCAAAACGTCAAGTAAAAAAATTACTTTCTGATTTTGTGTTCCTTTTGTTTCTTACTTCTCAAACTGAATTGAAACTGGTAATATTTCTTACTCAGTGATGATATTATATTTGCTGCCTAGCTGGAGACACTTGGATTAAAATATTGTTTATGTAATAAAAATGCTGAGGTGATGTTTTGGAGGGGTTTTTGTGTTGTCTTAGGCTTTGATGTGGGACCAAAATCAGACAGTATGGGGTTATTTAGAAAAATGAATGCTAGATTTGAATTTTGGTGGAGCAGGATTGCATGTTGTTTGTGTTTTGAATAATTATAAGGCTGCCTTGTGGGAGCTTCAAAAATTGCAATAAAGTAGCACTGGTGGGTAGGCCAGTGTGAGTCCAACACTAACATGACTAAAATTCATAAAATATAGTATGTGTTTTAAGGTCAGCTTTAAAAACATTCAGGTAATGATCTTCCATTTTTTAAATTTTAGTATTGCTATTTAGTGTCTGCAGTCAGCACAGGAATTATTTGGTATTTATTTATTTTTAGGATAATACAACAAGCTTAAAAATGAGAAAGTATTACACAAAGGTAAGTTGTTTGCTTTATGGATGTGTAACTGTGTAAACATATTCTATTTTAAGTAGAAGACATGGATGTATAATTAATTGCGAGAACCAGGGTTCAGCCTTTATCAGCAGTGGTCAATAAAATCAGTCTTCTAATACAGCATCATCCAGCTCCTTTGTAGGCGAGGAGGTTGTTGTGATGTAATTTTATGCAGAGGAATGATGAAGTTGTTTCCAGACTGGACAGGGAGAGGAAAGAGGAAATGTTTCAAAGTGTGCCACTAATGATAAACCTCACTTAAGCTATAAAAAATTTAGAATGATATGCTTTCATCAAAGCTCACATAAAAAAAGTTATGAGAAATATTACTTCAATCTATAACTTTGTAGAAACACAACCTGAAAGTATTTCCTTAGGTTAAACTTGTTCCAAGTGATGTCTACTTCAGAGGGAAGAGATGGAAGTAGAGGGCGAAGGTATGTCTGCATGTTACATATCATGTAACTTGTAATTTGAAGTTACAAACAAAACATCACTTACAAAAAGCCAGCCACAACTTGCTGTGTGTCGTGTATGAGAATCTCATGGTGTTTGTGCTAAGAGAATGTCACTAATTCAGATCTGGAGGTTGGTTAGTGAATCATGATCCAGAGGAATTATTTCGCTTGTAGGTTTCAATCTTGTAGCTGATGTTTGTTGGGGATGGATTAAGAACAGATCATCGATAACTGATCTGATCTTCTGCTTAGATTGTAGTCACAGCAGAAGAGCAGAGTATGGTGACAGTGCTGAGTTATAAGGTGAGTGTTGGAAGTCTGCCTGAGGTCAGTATCCATCTGAACAAATTCCTGATGAAAAAGTCCATCAAGAGTCTTAGTCACAGCAGAAGTTACCTCAGGATTCAGGAAGTACTTGGGTGGCAAATGAGTGAAGACTAGAAGGGTATTTTGAGGAAGTGTCATTATGTGTTTGTGTTGGTTTAGCTTTTTCCTATTTGCATTTCCAAAGCCACCTTTAGAGACGAGATAAGGATGAGATGAACCTTTGGTCTGAGTGTAGCCACCCTGTTCAGTTTTCTACCTGTGTATTGTTAAAAAAACAAACCCAAACAAACCACGTAATCATTGAATCAATACCTGTAATAAGCGTTTAGTATTTTCTGATGGATAAAGCATGAAGGTACACGTGAATGGTGCATTTGTTCTGTCAATTAGTAATCAGCAATTCTGCTTGATCTCCTATGAATGTGAGGTGTGTGACTAAGAAGCATCTGCTGGTTATAACTGAAACTGTGCAAGTTTCCTGCCTGAGGGGAAACTCAGCTGCTGAAGCAAGTGGTGGAAATAATTTGGCTACTGCAGCAGAATTGCATTAGGTTAGACTGGCAGGGTGATAATAATATAGTGATACAGAGGTAGGTCTGGGCCAGAGCTGTGGTGTCAATTTTTCCTCTCCATACATGTTTTTGATGATGTGTTTTGAAGGTGTATATTGTGCACTTCTTCACAGGGAGTAAAATAGGATCTTTGTGGGGGAGGGTTATTTTCATCTCCCTGTGTTAACAAGTATTGTACCTTCCATCATGAACCTCTTGTATTTAGCTGCGTTTTCAGTGTTTTGTGACATTAGGAGGATGGCTGCAGGGCTTACTTCAGGCATATAACTTAGGAAAAATTGGGATTTTAACATGGTGCTCTGCTGCTGAATATTATAGAACTATATGGAAGGTGTTTGGGCATCTCTGTTGTGGTAATTAAATCAGAGAGCAGAAATGTTTCTTCTTTCTCTGTTCTCCCCACACTAGACATCTTGTATGGTTTTGATAAAATTGGATATGTAGTTTAAAAAGTTGTCTATCTTTTGTTTAGTACTACTGGGATTGGGATTAATGGAAGTACTAGTTCAGATACATGCTCCAGATAATTTGTCATGCTCTACTGGGGTCAGGCCCCACACTGCATGAACAACTAAGGCCCCTTCCAGTTTTAATTGTTCCATGAAAGTGATATTCCAGAATAAAATTACTTTGCGAATCAAGAATTATTGCACCAATTATTCAGCTAGGGAATCAAAATATTTGGGGCAATGATCTTGCTTAAGGAATAGGGAAAAACCTTCCCTTAAGCCAGCAGCTAATGTTGATTCTGTATGAAAGTTTGTACTGTGTGAGTGTTTTCAAGTAGCTTTTGAAAAGTGGGATTGGTGGACAGATTGTGAACATCAGGGTGGCATGGAGAAAAGGAAAATTTCAGAGGTGTCTGCAAAGCAGGGGAACCAGTGCAAAGTTTTTAAAATAGACTTTTAGAACAGGAGTGGAATTGAAAGCATTATTCTGTAAGGAGAAATATTGCAACAGAGCTAGAATTCCTAGCCTTTGTCAAACAATGCGGGTAATAAGCTTGGCTGTAAGGCATGGAAAAAACTATCTTGGCCAAGTGCATCAGAATGAAACAGCCTGGGATGCCATCAGTTTCATTATTGCTCTTTTCTGGTACCTGCATCCAGAAAATCCTGGGCAGGAGCAGAATAGCGGGATGCTGTTAGAGAGCTGAGAACAGAGTAGGGAGAAATACAGAGATGCAAAAGTTGGTGAGTAGTTCTACAGCTGATGAAACTGATGCCAAGTTTCCTGTTGATTTGTGTCTTCCGCTCATTGGCTTTAAGGACTTCTTGCCATGATTCAAGCATTTATAAAGATTCTCCTGATAATAAATTCACACTGTCCAGTTATGTGAGCTCATGCTACAGTTTTCTCCTAGCTGTGACACCCAGTGTTCTTGGCAGGGCCAGGTTGCTTGTTTTAATGAAACTTATATGGGATTCAATTATCTTTATGACCCCCGTCTCTTAACAGACTTCACTGGAATGGTGATTGGGTTCAAAACTTGAGGAGAGGAATATAACAGCACAAATGTGCTGAATAAGTTTGCAAACTTGCTGTTCCAAATCTGCATGTATCTACATCTACTGATGGAAGGACTTGCAGTGGCTAATGGTACAAACCATTGCAGGGGAAGAGCGCGGCAATGGAAAACGCACGATCTGTTAGGTATCTGTAGCTGCCCTATCAATGAGATTTGGCTGGAACATCATGACAGATGCATCCAGGCTTTGTCTCTCTTGAAACATTGATCAAAACCTGAAGATTCAAAGTTACAGCAGCTACAAAGTATGCCATATTTACTAATGATCTCTGCACAGTGTCCTGGCTGAAAATTCATTTCAATAGTTCATAAATTTTTATAAGCACTGAAACAGCTGAAGTTGGATTTTTCAAGGGATTTGTTGCTGATGTTGAAAGACCTTAAAGGCTGAGACTTCCTGTTCTAGTACTAGAAACATCCTATTCTTGCCTAGCCCTCGAGATCAAAGGTTTTGTGATGAAATTGTACTTTTTAGACATAAATGAAATTTCAAAATCAAGGTTAAGAGATGCAGTTCCTGCTTAGGTATTTACAGTCTGAATGATTTGAGCAAAACAAATGAAATGAGTGTTGGTTCAGGGTTCATGCCCAATTAAAATTTGCCACCTGTATTTAAGCTAGTGAAGTTGTATTTCAAGGTTCTGTAGATGTGAGCTCGAACAAAATTGATTCAATCTTCTGGTTAACTGTGTTAATCTCATCTGTAAAGGGACATTTGCTAATTTTGTTAAAATGACTGGATTAAAGAAGCTACTAAGTTTTTAGTGGAAAGAGAAAACTGTATAGCTTTAACACTGACCTTTCAGAACTGTTATGGAGAAGCTTCCAGTTTAAACCTAACAGTATTTTTAAAAAATAACAGTAACAGCCTTACTTCAAGAGGTCATGTCACGAGTATGTGTTCAGTTTTTTCTCACTTTGTAGCAATCTGAATGCATCTGGCAGAGAGGGCTTCTGAACATCAAAGTTGTTGTGACTTTTTTCTTTCTGTTTTTTTGCTAAGGAGTTTTCCTGCTGTGGCAAATGTCTGGCTATGAATTCCTTTGTAGATGATTAGTATTTTCCACAGTATGTTACTGCTGTCATATTTTGCTAAGTTTTCCCTGGTTTCCCATAAAACTGCTACTGTCTCTGGTATGCAGGCAAGTTTTTTTAATTTGTAAGTTAGCTATGATTCAATGTTAGGCAAATGCCTCAAATATTTTTATTTTTTTAAATTTAATGGCAAAATAACCTCAAAGTTACTTTGAAAATTGCACTTGTTTTGAGGAAGCATTGGCTACTGTATGCCAGGGCCTTACTTTATAAGGAATGCAGGAAATGGCCTGACTTGTTATCATTGCTTCTGTATTTAGTGCTTGGACTCCAGGGAATTCATGTGCACTGATTTCTGATAGCTATAAAGTACTTCTTGAGAAGAAATTACCAAATAATATGTTCTGTGCTTGCGTAGCAGTAGGACAGACTATAAATAGGATATTACAAGTCTTGGGTGTTTTTGAAAAGAAAGCTGTGCAACTCATCTGAAGTAGAGAAGAATGTTAGCACGTACATGAGCAGATGGTGAGATTACCTCTCCTTAAGGTAAAACGATTTCTGTCAGATGAATTCATCCCTTGCTCATTAAGATTGGAAACTAATTTAGATTTTGGGAGTCTTTGTCCTGGTAGAGATGTAATATCCTGTATTGGTTCCCTGAAACTTTCTGTTTCCCTTTTATGTATTTGTTAGACTAGTGCATATGTATTTTTTTTTAAATGTAAGCCTCTGTAAGTGAAAATCTGGTTTGAAATTGATTTCCATTTCATGTAGAGGCTTTGATCTGAAGGAGATGATCAGGCAGTTTCTTGGTTCTTGATTATTAATAAGTTTTGGTGCTGTCTTTTTTTTTTCCCCCAAGGAGTATTTTACTCCTCTGAAAGAATGATTTGCAATACTCAAATAAAATTACATAACAATACACACGGACTTGAGTGATTAAATTAACTTTAGACTCTAAACACATTTATGAAAAATTGCTGCCCAGGAAGTGTTGCTCTTACAGAAACTCTGCTAGACTGGATCCAAAGAGGTCTGCAAGCCCCTGTCTGATCACAACTGGTTGAGAAAGGAAATATTACTTCAAGTTAATGAAGTCTGGCTGCAAGAGAGAGATTACTCTTTGTCAGGGCTGTAGAAAAATTATGGTTAAGGTTTTAGACCTGCTTTTAACAGAAGCAGGTGAGGTACTGTGAGGGCAGTGGAAATGTGGTGACTTCACCTGAAGTATGAAAGTGTCCGTTTAATTTCAAATTTAGAGGACAAATAAGCAGTGTAGGAGATGGTTTTATCACTTCTGAGTTTCAGTTGTAATCTCTTCAATTGCTTCTGGCTTTCCTTTAAAAATAAATGAAATGTTTCTCACGTTCTTTGAGTGCTTGGCAAGATGAGTGCTCTTGAAGGTGAACAGATTGACAGCTGAAAACTGATTATTACTGTTACTTAAAATAGGTGCAGCAGTTCATATGAGAACAGTCCTAGCTCTGTAAGGATCATTTCTGGGTCTTCAATGACCTCCAGTTGTTGCAAACTTCTGGTGAGTTCCTATGGCTTGGTCAGTAATGGTTCAGGATTCCGGGATCTGAATTGAAACATATTTTTCTATGTGCTTGAGGAGTTCCCTGCTGACAGATGGTCCTAATGGAATTCGCCCTTCTCTTTGTAAACGTTGGAGAAGTTTAAATTCTGATCACTCTCTGCCTTTGAACTTAGATGGCTGCAAAGTGAGAGGTTCAAAGTGAAGCTAAACTTATATGAAAAATTTAACTGATGCTGCATGGTTAGCATTTAACAGAAGATCTGTCAGTATTTTAATCATGCTTATGCCTGGGGAGCTTTTCTTCTGATGTGTTATGTGAATTTACTGCTTAGAACTGGTGTGCAGGATAAAGTTTTGCCAAACTATTGCAATTTTATCAGTTTTTTTGGTAAGTTTTTTTAACATCAGACTGTTTGAAAAAAACCTGCAGTCTGCTTATAAAATTTGACAGAAATTTATACACTGACTTTAGAAGTTTCCCAAGGATAGGACTTAAATGCAGCGATCACGTTAAATACATGTATGCTGATGAGGCTGCATTGCAAAAAATAAAGCTAAAGTTCAATTTTTCAGATAACCACTAATAATAATCTTCTGTCTTGAATTCTAGAAGTCACTGGATTTGTCAGTGCAAGTGTGCTGTCATACACTGACAGAAATATAGCAGTATAATGTGAAATTGTAAAATAAACAAGCAGTGAGTGTCTGGGATTCTCTGGATGTGATGAATGAAGGTAGCTGTACACCATGTTTCTGAGAGCTAAGGAATGTGTGTTTATCTGCAGTTGTGATTTTGTGGAACAGTGACTCCTTGTGAACAGGAGACTGCTGGGTGATATGGACATCAAGGCCATCGTTTTCTGCAGAAAAATAAGGCTTTTTTTTTAAGAGCTGGCTGATGTTATACATAATTACTTTGAAGACCACATAAATTCTCTTTCATCTCCTTAAGAAAAAATCACTTGCTCCTGTAATTATCAACCAGCACCTGAATGCACTGATAATCTTGAAAGTTGTAGCTCAAGCAGTTCTGAATAGTCTCGGAAAGTATGATTCTATTTTAATGTTTTTGAATAAAATTCAGGAAAAAGTCCTGCTGCTCTTTAGAATCCTTAGGCAACATCAAGACTGTGAAAACTGCAAACTGCACTTACCTCGGGGCTGCTGCTTCTTGGAAAAGCCAAGTAGGAATTCTTGAGAGGACTTCATAAGTCATGGTGTTCTTGCATCTAAAAATCTGACATAGCAGTTTTAACCAGCTGTAAGTTAATGAAGAGATTAAAGCCGACTTAGCTTTCTAGACAGTCTGAGAAGGTGGTGTCAGGTGTATTAGACTTCTCATTAGGATATTATCTGTGACTAGTAGGCTTAGACCATGTACGAAATATTCAGTACGTCTTCAGGAGAAGTTTTAGTATGACTGTTGTGCTAGCAGGAGCATAGTAAATAATTGAAGGCCACAGCTGTGCTATTAATGGGACCAGAGACCTGCATTGTCTATAAAGGAGCCCAGCAAAATAGTTTGGTTTTTTTTTTATTGATTGCCTGATCGTGATGTGTACTGAGCTCTGGAGGTAGGCAGCAGACAGAACAGGACTTCTGCCTAATGGCAATATTTATGGCTTTAATGGATGTCAAACTCTGCAGCTTCATAACTGTACAGAAAAGGATCTGGTATCTTTTCCTGTGGATTTTGTGTTGAGTATTTATATAATTATCTTGTGGAATAGATTCGTACCTGTAACCTCCAAAGCTCCTCCTTAAGACTGTGCCCCAGGACTTGAGTTGTGTGGTTTTCAGGGGTTTATAATTTTGTTTGTCACTGTTTCAGTCTTTCTGAAGACACTCTCTTTTGTTTAAATCTTGTCTTGGGTAACTGTAACATAATTTCTCATTTAATCTTGCTTTGTGAAGGGTTTCACTTGAATTTGTCTTCAGACTGAGCTGAAATGTATAGAACCTCTTATAAAGATGTCTGTCCTTCACACTATAGGCCTTTGAAATGAAGTAGATAAAACAAAAGCTTGGCTAGACCTAAGGAATTTAAAGAATCTGTTATAAATCTGTTAAGAATCTTGCTGTCTGTGTGGGGAGTCCGGAGAAATATAGTCACTTTGTTTGAAGCACATCTCTCTGGTTTGATTCAAGGAGGGCAAAAAAACCCCAGTCTAAAATCCAAACCTTTCTAATGGGTGTGAATCAAAAGGGAACATTAAGACTTTTGGGTTATCTGCATTATTTGCTGCAGAGAATTCTTAATTTGTAGATTGTTGCATGACTTATAGATGCAAATCATTCTGATTTTAAGGCTCATCTAGTTCAGTGAAACTGTGTTTTAATGAGGATTGCTGATTATGTAACCCTCCTAGCAGAAACTCATTATTCCTGATTTTTATCTTGCTGCTTGATGTGCATGCTGGCTGTTGCTGGAAGACATCTTATCTCATGGGCTCGGCTCTGACCTGGCTGTGTGCAAAAGCTGGAGAATAAAGTAGAAGTAATACTGTAAAATACCACAGTTCTTGTGGTAACCTCTTGCAAGATTATTTTAATAAAGAGTCTGCATAGATATTGTGGTGAATATGGGAAGTTGTATCATAGTACTTAACACAAGAATTGGAGAAATGTAAGGTATCACTTTCATGGTGGTGGCCTTAAGCAAAAGTGACCTTTTGGAGTTTCTTCCCTTACCTAGTAGTGAATGATACTTCCTTGAAAGGGCTGTTAAAGAGATTACTCAATGAGCAGCTATACTTAAATATATTGCTTAAATATATTTTGCTTGTTCAAGAAATATCATTTCATAAGCATTATTTTTCTTGTTAAGAGGCTAAAGTACAATATTTTCCAAAGGAAGAGAGGTCCTTCAGTGTCATTATGACCATTATAGTCATGGTACAGCAGTTTGAAAGGTCTGGTTTTGTAATCTGTTGAAGTAAGGTGGAAGTCCTCTTGATAATGTGCTTTATCAATGCTATATTTGTATAGTCTTTAGAACGACTTCTACTCCCAAGATTGCACCTGTGTAATTGCTCAAATCCAAAAACCGCTACACACCTGAGGGTGGCTTTTGTGTGTCTTGGGTTTAGTGGTGCAAAAAGAAACCAAGTGCTTACTAGTACCAGTAGGTAGAGTAAGAAAAATAAACGGGTCTTGCATAATTCAAAGACTATGAATTTGTTTGTGTGGCTCCTTTTTAAGTTTGATACTTCCTCCCCCTCCCCCCCCCAAAAANATTGGTCTCTTTAAAATTGTACATCCTAGGTTTCTGGAGGACATGTGCAACTTTGTCAGCTGGTGATGTGTGATGTAGTAGTTGTCCACATATGATTTGTTTCATGTGTTTCTAATGTTTCATTTCCTTTTCAGGTCTGCTAAATCCGTTCTGAAGCCAAGGGTAGACAACCAGTCCAAGGGAGGTGCTGCTTTACATGGACGTCTGCTCTCACGGCATGGCCCAGATATCCAGCAGCAATGGATTCAAACAGCGCTCGTCACCTTCTCTGGCAGCCGCAAGGTCAAAAGATGTGGACAAAGAGGAGGCATTGCAGATGGAAGCTGAGGCATTAGCCAAGATGCAGAAAGAAAGAGGTGTAGCTGGTAATAAACAAACCTTTCATTCTTTGAGCAGCCCCAGACAAAAAGCACAGACTCAGGACCATGATCTCATGGTGTTTCCAGAGTCTGATGCCAAGAGCATGGAAGATAAACTAAGTACCATTGACATAGAGAAGCTTACTCATGCAGAACTAGAGAAACTGCTGCTGGATGACAGTTTTGAATCTAGTAAAGTACCTACGTTACCAGCAAGTCCTATTTTGAGCCCATCTGTGTCTTCACAATTTTATCTTGGGCCCATGGGTCACAGGAGACAGTGGACACCTGGGATGCCAGCACCTGTGACGTGCACTTTACCTCCTATTTACACCTCAGCTTCTTACACAAAACAGACTGGTGTATTTCAGAACGGATTCCATCCAAGTATGTCGTCCTATCCCTCCAGAGAGCCTATTTATCTTGGTCTTCCAAGACAGTCACAATACATTTCATACCCACTGGCAGCTACTACACCTTTCCATCCACACGCAGGCCTACCTTTATATCCTGCAGTACTCACACCAGAAATGGCAAAAGTATTCGACAAAATTGCAAGCACTTCAGAATTCCTGAGAAATGGGAAGTCGAGCACAGACCTAGAAATGACTTCTATAAAGTCTGCAGTCTCCAACCTGCCAGCCTCGGAAAGCTGTGGGGATGTTAGTAAATTCGATTGGCTGGATTTGGATCCTCTGAGTAAACCAAAAGTGGACACTGTGGAGACTTTAAACAAGGCAGATGCTGATGGAGAGAGGGCTTCAAGTATGAGTGCTGAAGATCCATGGGATGCTGTACTGTTAGAAGAAAAGCTGTTACTAACTTGTCATCTGGAAAGAAAAGTTAATGGGAAATCTTCCGGAGCCACAGTCACAAGGAGTCAGTCCTTAAACATGAGAACAACTCAGCTTGCAAAGTTACAGGGCCAAACATCACAGGTATGTAAATCAGTATCTTTAAACTGCAGTGTAACAGTACAGCTTAATCACAGTATTTAAAGACACTTTGAGGTCTGTTATTTATTTTATGTGTATTATTTGGCTTGAGCAGTGTCCAAATAATACGATGTTACGGCATATGTATTAGTGCTATTCAGAAGATTAAACGTTACTGTTGATTTATCTCCCAAAATACCTCTGCCCTTATGTAATCCTTCCACGTTTACTGAGGAAGCTGCTGTTTTTCAACACACTTCAATAAGAAAGAGAAATAATATTCAGCACAATTAAGTGTCTAAATCATATTGATAAATATTTCAATTTTATGAGCAATTCACGTGATACTGTGAAATAAAAAGGTGGCGAGCTAAACACTGGAAGTTTTGTCTTGCCATTTACAAGACCACTATAATTCTGTTTTGTAGGTAGAAAGCTTTCCTTCTATGTAAGAATGCTGGAGAGAACCTTTTGGTTATACTGTCCTGGGTGGTGGGATGGCTATTGGGTCAGAAATGCTGTACTTCTGTTCTAGAAGAAGGGAAAGCATCTTTGTGTGATGTTACTTTTATCAGGCAGGGCAGAAAGGTTTCTGAGAGATTTCTTCTCTAGGATCCAGGATCACTTTAATGAAACATTCAAGACAAAACTCTCAACGCGGAGTTGTTGTGTCAACAGTTTAGTTATGATACTCTTATCTTTGGACATGGAGCACATGCAGTTTGTGTCAAAACCGAAGTGTGCAGCAGGTGATGAATAGTGTTGCGGTCTCATCTGGTTAATTGTGCCCCATAAGGGCATCCTACTTTTTTCTAAGTCCCGTCAGAGACGGAAGGTTATTTAACTTTTTCTGTATTAATTCTTTCTATGATAATTCCACCATTTAAAAAAAAAGGACATTGTGTTTTAAATTATTAGTCAGCTCACTAGAAAGTGGATATGAATACTGGGTTTTGGGGTTTTTTTCTGGTAGAGTACAAAGAGTGAAAGAGAAGTGGAGAAGTTTTCAGTGGAAATGCCAGCACCCTGGCAAGGGTAATAATGGCAAAAAGAAAAGATATTTGTAGAAACAGGTTAGAGAGTGGGAAGTAAATGATTTGTTTGCTTTGGAGACTTTGGTTTACAGATGTTTTAAATCTTAGGTATTGTCTTGCTAGGTGTTTTTAATAGGCTAGGAACATGCCATAGAAAACCAACTGCTATCACTCAAGGATATTTTCCAAATAACTCCTTAATTCTTCCCTCCCCACCCCCAAACTGGAGGAGGTTTCTTCTCAGAAATAGGAATATTTACTAGACTGTGGCCTAAAAGGCTGTCTACATTTCCATTGAAGTGAAATTTTTGGCCTCTCATTTGAAGGATGTCCTGTTTTTTCTGGGTTAGGTGTCAGTATTCTGGCAAAAGTTCAATAGAAGGCCAGTGGAGAAGGGACAAAAACCACCCTGAAACCCAAAAAATCCATTTTTCTCTGGTTTTGTGCCATGTGTGTAGATCTTGGATCTGACGTAGTTTTATTTTTTTCCCCCACCTGCTGTTGAACAGTGATACATTAGCTCTGTTATTTCCTAGTATTTGGAGATGCGTGTAAATTTGGGCTCTACAGCAGTTTGCGTCTCAGTTTGCTATGTCATCTCGTGTTGTGTTTGTCAGTTTTTCAGTAGTGCTTGGTTGGTTGTAATGTAACTCCTGACTAATAGGCTACGTTGGATCAGTGCTTCTGATGTGGTGTCTGTAGGAAGTAATATCTGACTGTTGCTGAATGAAATCTGGCTTTATGAATTCCAGGTTTGTTTCAAGAATGTAGGATTTAAAAGGGTCTTTGCTGTTCATAAGGTCCGGTCTCTTGCTATTTACATGTCATGTATTGACTGATTCATAAATAAAGTTCAAGCTCTGCCTTCACATGTGGTCTTTTCTTCCCGCTGCTTTTGATTTAAAGGCTGTTCCAGCTCCTTCATGTCCTCATCAGTCACCTGATTTTCAGCAGAACACATTTGTAACTAGCTCTTAGCAAATGTTCTTCTTTCAGGATGGAACAGCAGGTACTTAAGATAAAAGAGTAATTTTGATGTTTACCTCAACGTGTTATAAGAAGCAGTGGCTTTCTGTCAGCTTTCACTGCAAGCTCTGTGTGAGAGCTTCTCTTTCCTTTTTTATTTTTTTGAAGATGACTTATGAAAATTTTAGTTCTCTGTGTGAGAGCATAGTGTACCATGTGCCTTGTACATCAGCGTGAATAAACCCTCATTTCAGGCAGGGCCATCCTGCTTGGTACCCTTTTATTGTGTTTGCTTTATTTGTGATGGCATCACAACATCAATCCTGTCGTCAATTAATAGACCTGGTTTTCGTAAGTCACCATCTCTTTCAAACAAGTTCTGAAGTTTATAGCAGACTTCTGCAGTGAACGCCCAACTGAAGGTTTGAGATTTAATTTCCACTTGTGCTCCTCCAGTCTGCGTTGACTTGTTTTGGCATTATACTCCGGTTCTAGTCTGTATTAAGAAGGTAGCTAATGATACAAGACTGTAAATTAGCAGGGTTGTTTCTGATGAGTTATTAAAGAAGATAATAAATAGATTAAAGATGAGTCTCTCAATTGGATTTCCATGCAACATAACCTTGGTTTGCTATCTTTAACCTATCCTGTGCTTCTACTTTATTTTCTAGTCTAAATAATTTTCTACTTAGTATAATAAGAAGCTGAGTTATGTAGCCTCTATTTTTGGTAGTTTTCTTGTATTTCACCCAATTTACCCCAGGTTTATATGTTCTTTGAAGTATATTCTTAAGTCTTGCATCCTAACAAGTCTGGATCATTTCACCCAACCCTTCCTGAAAAACTCAGTCTCACTGGCCCTTTAAACAAAAATATTAGTATGTTGATTCAATCAAAAATATATTTTGATTCAATCAAAATTTATAACTGTTGAATCCCTGAGTCAATAGATTGCTTTGTTTTGATGAAGCATCTATTTGTATCTAGAGATTGGCTATTTAGTATCATATCTTTTGTCATATTTTTGGCTATTTGATGTATTTTTGTCATATTTGAAGTAGCTATATATTTAGTGTTCTCCTTTAAATACTTTGGTGTTTGTTACTTATTTCTGAAAGCACAGGCAAAAATCATGATTTTGTCCTCTTTTAGTGTTGTTTTCTTTTGCTTTCCACAGAGCTGCTGAGTCTTGTGACATTGTGTACTCATGGAATTTTATTTAACTTGACTTTTATTAATTTATTGGGGTTTGGGTTGGTTTGTCATTGTTCAGAGTAATCGTATTTACAGACCACTTCTATTTTTGCAGCCTGTGCTGACATGAACTATTTATCTCATTTGGCCTGAAGTCCTTTCTTTCAAGTTATTTCCTGTTTGATTGATAGCTATTGCACCTCCTATATTGGCCCATTTGGAAGTTAAAGAAATTAAAATTCTACTTGTTGCTCAAAACCCATCACAGTCCAGTGGATTTTAAACAGAATTCTTAGTTATTCTGATCTTGTTGTCCTGAAATTATTTTCCCCAAAGTAATCAAAAATTAATATTGAAGTTCAGCTAAAAATAAGGAAGTGTTTGATGTTCTTAATTTTCTACCAGGAGGTTTTTTCCATCATTATATATTTGTAATAACATGAGATTTCTCTCCTTAGCCAAATGTGACCCTGAGGCCAACCATGGATAACCAAATCAATTTCTTCTTCTTTGCTCCTTAGATTAGAATTTACTTTTTAACCCTTGCTAAACTTGCATGTATTGACATGCCTTGTAGTTCCCTAAATTTTGAATTTAACAGTAGAATAACCTGCAAATTTTGCTGTAAGTAGTTCAAAATTGTCGCATGGTGGCATAAAGTGGTGATGTTTCATCACTGGTGTGACTGTATTTTAAGTAGGCCCCTTGTTTAGTGTTTTTATCCTATGGTTGCATAGTGCTTTGTGTACTTATTTGTAGTATTCTTTAAAGAGTTTCTAAGTAGAATTTAACATTGGGATAGGCAGCTTCTTGATTTGCAATGACTGAATTTTGTGTTGAGTGCCACCCAGCAGTTGGGTAACCTTTATCAGAGGTGTTTGCCTTTCCCTGGATACGTTCCCTTCCTGTTTCTTTGTGATTTTTGGTATTGCTGTTGTGCAATTGCTTAGAGATTCTGTTTACTAGATACAGTTGCACAGGATAGTTAGCAGGTCTTGTGAGGTTGCCCAGAAGTATTTTTATGTGATAGAACTTGTCTGAGATGTTACAATAGAATAACCTTTTTAAATTTAAGGTATTATGCATGCTTCTGCAGCTCATTTCAAGTTTTGTGGCTTTGCAGCTTCCTGCTCTAATTGTCTCCTGTGGTATGGCTAATCCCCAATTACACAGAATTTGTCCTTTTGACTGATCAGTGTTCATGCAACCAATATTTTAGCTGAAATAATTAGGTTTAAATGCAATTCAAGTGGCAATTATAGGTTGTATCTCTTCCAAGTTTATGCTGTACGGCTGAAACAAGTTAATTTGAAGGGAAAAAAGTGCTAAAATAAAAAGACCTGGCAGTATGTGGCTCCCTAAGATTTGACCCCTTCTCTGAGAGTCTAATTTAACTATATTGTCTGATATGCTCTAAAGACAATAGCTGACTACTTTGGCTAATAATAAAGAACCCACATACTAGTTAAGTAGTTAATCACTACTTCAAATATGAATAAATTGTGGAGATTTTCAGAAAAGCTGTAGTGTGGTCTGCTTTGTTCCTGGACTTGTGGTTGGATTAAAGGTTTCTGTAAGCATTGTAGAAGCTTTGGATGAAAAATGAAAAATTTAACTGGTCATGTAACTTATTCCAGGGAATATCTGGAAGGAGCTTCATGAATCCTTCCGGCTAGTGGTGGCTGTTAGACTGTGAACAACTGAGTTCCACTGGTTATTCCAACTTTTCTCTACTTTTTGCTCACTCCAGCATCTGTACGGATGTACTGTGAATTGGATCAGAAAACAGATACGGATTTAAAACCTGCTCCAGTTCTGTGTTTGTCATTTTGGTTTTGATGGTTTTTAAGTTTATTAGATTTTGCTGTTTGAAACTGCAGTTCTCTTTTTTTAGCAGTTGTTTTTTGGATTGGGTACTTCAAAGATTATGGTTTACAGTCCTGGGAGGTGGTGGGAGCATTTGGCATACGGGATTAAAACAGCAGTAAATTGATTCCATGAGGTTTGTACTAAGTTCCATGTTCTGAATGCTACCTCCTTCGTGTGTTCAACTTGTATTTTCCTGCTGTGTAGGAAGAGATCATAATGGGCACCAGTGATATGTAGTGGTTCTTTCTGGAGCTACACTGAAGTTTGAATTGCAGAATTGGAGGAAAAATACATTTTTCTTCCATCTGTGGTTCAGCTGAATTTAGCCAAATCCTAATGCAACAGGTCACTGCTGAGAGCTCAGGAACTGCTTGCAACTTAATCTTAACTGATAATGAGGCTGGCAAATACATGACCTTCTGTCAAGGAGTCACTGCTGCAGTGAATCTTTACTTTGCAAGTTAGTAGTGATAAAAGTTAGTAGATAGTAGTTTTCTCCATATAAAAGTAGGCATAAAACTAATAATAAACCTCAGACTCATGAAAATCTGTCACCTCCATGTGGCTTTGCTGGCTTTAGGATTATGTTTGCAGCTATTTAAATACTGTATTATGTTTGAGTTGCAGAAAGACAATGGGACCACTGGCACGCTGACAGAAAATGTGCTTCTCCGAGCAATTGAAGGGCAGAATCAAGAACTGTCAGCTTTTTCTGAAGCAGTTACGAAGTAAGAAATGACCGAATAAGAATTAATTTTCAGAAGGAAAAAAAAAAGCTAAATGATTCATTTTCTGTTAGCTTGACAGGAACAGTTCTACTTTTTTTTTTTTGCTTGATGAGGCAGATTTCAGTATGTATCCTTTTCCCTTTTCTTATCCCAGTTTTTCCTGGTTTTGTCCTGGTTTATTTGTTTTTTTTTTCAAGAATGCACCAGAATTGTTAAGATGTTCAGTACTAAGATTATTGTATTATGATATCTCCTCTTTATTATTTTGGTCCTGTGACTTTCACTTTTCCTTGTTTTTATAATATCTTTTTATCCTCAATGTAATTTTCTGTATCTCCTTCTAATTTTTAATGCAATTTATTTTGAAAGAATTTAGAGTCTTTTTTTTTCTTGTTAGCTGATGTACCTCACAAAATCCTGTCACTTAGTGGCTTTCCAACCATTAAATGCTTTTATTTTTGTTCCTTCCACAACTGGACTTCTGTAACATAAAACCTTTAAACTTGACCCTGCCTTGATCAGATAGTGAAGTTCCTTAAAGATCATGTGGGGTGTTTTTTACTTACTACCACAATTTAATGAGAGATTATTTTTTGTTTTCTTCTTAGAGAAGGCAATCTGCTCTTGCCTCTTTTCCTTTTAACATCAAAATCCAAGAAATAATGGAGGAAATAGAGATCTTTGAATCTCAAGGATAGCATCTCTTTTTTTTTAAAGCAGGAATGTTTATGAAATGAGAAGGAAACTCCACAAAAACAGTGAAAATTCATAGATGTGTGAAACTTACTGATGAACAATATTAAGACAAAGCTCACATAGAATAGGCTTGTTGCAACACTTTCTGGTTAAATCTAATTGTTGCCCTTCTTTTCAAGACCCAGTGTTTAAAATGCTGATGCTCTTTAGACTAGACAACTCTTCCTAGAGGATTTGGGGGTTTTTCCTTTCTTCCTATTGTCCAGAATCAAGCTCGTTAGATAAATGATCCTTATAGAGGAGTTCTGCTCTTAATCTCCTATTAATGAAACATTATTTTAATGTTGACAGAATTTTAAGGTTTAATTATTTTATCCATGCTAAAAAGCAGAAAATAAAAGCAGCTTTCCAGGTATAGTTTATTCACTACTAGGTAAATGTTTTATAGTGTTTGTGTTCTAAATAAAAACCTTTACCTCAATTAAGGCCTCTTCCTCAGCTTTCATAGCTTGGAATAGCTACCTCTTCTGCATGATATCTAAATTCAGATTAGACTTCTTAAAATTGAAACGTGTGAAGAGTTCTGTTGTCTTTTATATATAAAATAAATTATTCTTTTTTAAAAGTCAATTTCTAGAAAATGCTGTTGATTACCTTTTTAAGAGCTGTTTTAGAGCTTAACTTCTGTGGAAGTTGGATATGTCCTGTAAGCATTGACCTATTAAATATTTTGAGCTATGTGGAAAACCTGCCTAATTATACGCTAGGGTTTTTCTCCTGTCTAACTACTACTTGTGTAATTATTGTGGGCAATGTTCTGTTGAGAGTAGAAAAATTAAGTGGTGTTTTGCCCATGCAATTTAGGTAGAGAGCCAAAGGTGATCTTTACTGTTCTGGCTTGTGGTTATTACCATGTTATTTTGCTTTAGTCTTAGACTTCTCCATTGCAATGTTTCATAAAACTTCTCTGTTTTCAGATTGAGGACCAAGTTTCCTTATACTGATCAGCAAACAAATGCAGGCTTTGTGCTGAGTCCAATCATGCTGCAAAGGAATATAAGTGGGGAGAGTGCCAGTATCAAGGTTTCAATAGAAATCGAAGAATTCCAGCAACCAGTAACTTTTACATGCGATGGTATGTTCCTGCTTCTTAAATTGGAGTTTGCTTGTTCAGACTGTACACTCAGCCTAGGTCAATGGCTTTCAGTTTTTGTAATCCCTGGGTCTCAGGTGCATGGGGTGTTTGTTGGAAATGTGGAAACAGTAACTGAGGAAAGGCCTGGTTCTGGGTCAGTGCTTCCATCAGAAAATGTTTAGAAGTTGACAAAGGGAAATGGTGACTGTAAGAAAGGAAAATCCAGCAAACCAGAAGCACTGTTCTGTCCATAGTTGGCTAGAATAAAACAGTTGTTCAAGAGTTTTTACTTTATAGTTATTGATAGGACAATGACACCACGACTGAGATTTTTAACATTTAATTTATTTTTTTTATTTCAAGACTCTAACATACTTTTAAATAAATTTTTTTAGGCTGTCTAAAAATTCAGACAAACTGCTGCTGGAAAATAGGAGTAAACACTAAAACTGTCTATTACTTGCCTTCAATATATGCTTATGAACAGAAACACTAAAATAATACTGTTGGATGTGCCACAATTGGCTGTCCCAGTTTTGTGGGTAACCAGGAATATTGGTTTGGGGTGGATCTTTGAGGTTTGTCTTACTGTTCTACATAAATTCATATTTTCTGTGCAGTCTTGATTGCACAATGGTTGTATTTGTAGCTGCATGCTGTCAACTTCTGACAGTTCTGGGTGATAAAATAACTGATAATAAATTTTTCTGCCTCTATACTTCTGTAGTCTCTTGTCACTTCTGAGGGTTATCATTTGGATCTCAACCTGTAACAATGTAGATGCTTTAGATCTGGTTCTCAAAAGGTACAGAGTTGTTCTATTACTCACATAAACTTGCTGCTCTATTGGAAAGACAAGCTCTCAATGCATCGGTGTTTTCATTCTATATTAAATTGCTGGAACGTAAATTTATTTTGTGGTGACTTAATCTTTTGTTAAGCAATGAGGTGGATTGTAAGTATAGCCTAGGATGGTTTCTGCTCTTAATCCTTTAGATTACACTTTTCTAATATTACAAACTTAATCCTTTCATACAAAAAGCTTTGGTAGGGTAACTAAAATGTTAGGGCTCCAGCCCTTTATTTCTAGTATTTTTGTGACTAGCTTGGTTTTGCATTCTAACCCCATGTATCTTCTTCTTTGCACTTTCTACTCTCTTCTTTTTTTCTGATGCTGAAACTAATCACAGTTAAACTACTTGTCTTCCATAGCTGGTGAAAGATGGGTATGTGACTACTAATGGGGGTATTTAAAGTTATTCTCGCTCTACCTTTAATTCCTTCTCTTCTTGGTCAAATTGTTGCATACCTTAGCATCCTGATGCTAGAGCTGCTTTACCTCAGTATGGCTTTCAGTCTTGCTCAGGAGGAACTGCAGCCTTTCAGTGCTCTGACAACTCAGTTTGTAGAAAGGACCCAGGAGGGAAATGGATGAACTTTAGAGCATATTTGGATTTATCTTGCATTCATTTATTAGACTTAGCACGGCAGTACAAGTCTGTCTGAGCTATCATTGTGTGCCAGCAAGAAATTAATGCCTTTGAATAAGATGTAGGGCAGGGAAAAGGTGGCAGCATCTTTGCAGTCTTCACTGGGCTTTGCAGGGCTGGCAGACCTTTGGCAGTGCAGCCTGTGACTACTGCACAGAAACTATTGCTGCATGAACTCTCACTGTATCTCTTTTCTTTATCAACTACCATATATATTCTCTGCTGAAGGTAGTACAGCAATTTCACCCCATAATAAGTTAAACAGTCTTAATGAGTTAAAATGTTTCTGAATTCATATTTCCTATCATTCCTTGTTCTTGAATTTCACACAGTCATTCCTCATATGTGCTCAGATACTTCTGTGCTTGTAATAACTAATCATTTGTTAATGAGATGAAGCACATGTGTTATCGTGTGGAAAATATTGTTGTGGCATTATGTCTCTGGATCTACCATAGTAGTAATATTTCTTCCTAAATAAACAATTCGAGAAAATTAGGAAGGTCCCTCGAGGGCTAACAAAACCCTCTGAAGGTACTGAGGAAAAATCAAATTGCTTTTATACAATGAATTTTTTACAGAATTTTGAGGCACTTTGTGATATTGTTTGTAAATGATTTAAAGGAGATCATCAAAAACTAGGTAGGCAGGGTTAGAGAGCATTTGGTATTTAAACACTTGTGTCATTCAAACATATCTGTATATTTAGTCAGTGACAGCTGGTGGCTGTGGGGGAATGGATTTTGGGTTTGACTGGGATTATTTTTTGCTCTGTAGTTGCTGGATGGAAGAGAGACTATTTTCCAAAAAGTATTTGAAGCCTGATACAAAAGTACTGGTAGCTATGAGTTGCATTTTGCAGAGGTTTGGTGATGATTACTGAGATCTGCCCTGTACTAAGTAGAAACTTCCCTGGACAAGTGGAAAGGAAAAAGGGAAAAGGACTTCCAGTAAGATTTGCCTCAGCTGCAGCTGATATTCAGTTCCTCAAAAGCAGAACAAGTAGAGGTGTTCCATCTCCAACTCTTCAGATAGTGTTTTTTAAACTTAAAGTGCCTCTGGAATCACTTACCTATTTTGAAGTCCTTGCTAAATAGGGCAAATTTATAATGAAAAAAAAAAGAAAAAGAAAAAGGCTATCCTCAGTCCTACAGGCTGTGTTTGTATTTCTGGTCAAGTGACTACACTATATCCTAATTTAAAAAATATTTTTTTTTCTTTTTATAATGGCAGGCAAGTTTTTATGATGCCTTTCTTTGTGAGAAAAAAGTGAAGGTCTCAAACTATGAAATTTAGAAGATAATAGAAGCCTAAGAGTCTTCTCTACAAGTGTAAAAATCAATTCCATTAAATAACTACAGTTTGTGAGTGAATATCATTCGTTATAGATTTATATTTAACTTTTGGATGTAATTTCTTTAAACAGTGAGTTCCCCTGTTGAGCTTATAATAATGCAGGCACTTTGCTGGGTGCATGATGACTTGAATGAAGTGGACATTGGCAGCTATATACTGAAAGTCTGTGGCCAAGAAGAAGTTTTACAGAAGTAAGCAAACTCTTTTTCATTAATACTTAATTTCATGTTTTTTTGTGACACAGTTACTGGAAAGTATATTTCTAGTGACTAAATGTGTGAAGGAAACCTTAAAAATGTAAGGGAGTCACCCTTTGCACAAAGAACAGAAGTATTTTGAGTTGCTCTGGGATACAGCAAAGTAGGTTCTCATTGACTTCCTAAGAGTCTATTCTGTTGTGTTGAACACAAACAGGGCTTTTTTCAGATGCAGGTTTCTAGAGCATTTCTGTTAGACAGATATTGTAGTTTATGACCATTCTTCAAATCCCAGAAACCAAAAATGAACCCCAAAAAAACCAACCCACCACTGTTTTCTAATAAACTGGGAGGGTTGTGGTCTGCAGGGTTTGGTTTGTTTCTTAGTCTGGTATGATTTTTTGTTTGTTTGTTCGAATTTTTTTTCAAAACTAATGGTTTACAAAGCCCTGTTAGTTTTCTGGGTTAGAATATTTGGTTTCAGTGTTAACAACTTGTAGTTCAGAGCTTTATCACGAATGTAGGTGTCTGCAGTAGTGTATAAAAACTTGTGCAGAAGTAAAAATTGGATCAAGTAGGGCATGGATGTTGATTCACCATTTCCTTCCTTTGAGGCAACAGGTTGCCTTGAATATTTTGTGTGAGTTTTTGGAAAAGCACTGCATGTCTTTGTTGTGACTCTTGCTTTTGTTTCACAGCAAGCACTGCATAGGAAGTCACGAGTATATCCAGAACTGCCGGAAGTGGGACACAGACATCAAACTGCAGCTCCTGAGCCACAGTGGGATATGCAGCGACCTGGCACGAACAGTGAGTTCCTCCTGGTCTGCAAGAGACTGCTGGATCCAGGCTGTAACCTTTTTGTGTTACTGACAAATTAGCATGTCTGCCTGATGTTGGAAATGGTATCCTCTAATCCTAAGAGGAACTGAAATGCATAAGTGAATTTTCACAAGGCAAATAATGTAAATACGGATAATGCCTCTTTACTAGAACCAAGTATTATACCTGGAAAGAGTATGCAAGCATTTGGACTAAACTTGAGGCTTGAAAGAGAAGCAAGAAATTTCAGAGTTAAGTAAAAGTTGAGAACAGTTTTTGAGTTTAATTAAATATGTATCAGAACATCAAAGAGGAAGAGAGGAGTATTTGGTATCTACATAGTTAGGCACTTGATGGCTATTTCTCCCCTCCGTCCCCATGGGTGCACATCTCACAAGCTATTAAGTAGTTATTTCTTTTCCCTTTTGAAGAGATCACCTTACATCTTTCCCCTTCAGTTCCCCAGGTATTAGTAATTAATCTTCTGAAACAGTATGCATATTATAGAAAGGTGAGAACTGGACTTAGTACCTAATATTTTATTGCAGGAAGATGATGACAGGACACCCATCCATCTAACCAAACACCTCTACAAAGTAGAAAAGCCTTTCAGAGAGCCTATCATAAGGTAATGTTTTGTAGTTATTTTAGTAATCGAGTGCTGATCACTCCTGAATTCCTGGCCAAGGTTGTTCTGTTCTGTTCTAGTCTTTGTGTTCAGTAACTGTTATTTCTTGCAGGTCTTCCATTGAAGAGCTTCTTGAGGTGTATCACAAGCAAGTTAACACAGCTCTTAAGAATGAGGTACGGTCACTGTAGATTATTGCTGAACCAAAAGTAGCAAGACAAAGTTCACTGATAAGGTAGCTAGGAAAAAGACTTGCAGGTTTTCTCAAGATAACTGAGATCTGAACCTGTCAAATGTGAAATTATAATCATGAGTGTTTAGATTTCTCTTCTTCTTTTCTTCCTGGCTTTTCCTGCAAACCAGTTATTACCTAATCATCACAATTAGAAATGTATCTTTAAATGTATCTTTCTAGTTCTGGGGTGCAAAATAACCTTTTCCTCAAACATGCCGGAAGAGATTAATTTAGGAGAATAGGGAAGAGGTCTGAATCCTGACTGTGGACGTTGTTGACAGCCATGAATGATGTATTTACTAACAGATAAAAATCTACATTATAGTAAGCAGGAATAGTTGTGTACAATGGGAGTTAGAATTGAAGTATGTTTGGAACATACAAGTAAGGTCTACACAATTAATTTAAAATACCCTGTCAAAAAATTGTCTCTTTCAGTGTATGACAGGTAGCTGAAAGCAGCTTGCATGTTGAGTAGTTTGGAGTGATTTCCCTTATGTAAAGCCTTATGGATATAACCTGCTTTGCTCATTTCTTCAAGGAGGAGCTGCTTTTAACTCCTGATAGTAATGTAACTTGGAGTCTTAAATGCTTAAACATTAGACAACTGTGTTTCTTAACCCGTTTCTGTAAGAACAGTCTTGAAGTGGATTACTTAATTGCAATAGTTTTCATTTCCACTATATTTGTTTGCCTCTCCAGGAATGCAGGTCTGAACAAGCTGCTGTCTGCTATTTCCATACTCCCTTAATATTTTTTCATTCCCTTGATGGTGATTCACCATGTTCTCAAGGCTAGTTTTGAACACAATCTTGTTGTAGAAGAGTGAGCTATTACTGCTCCTTGACATGGTGGTTGTTTTGTTGCTTTGCTCTTGCAGCTGCTTCAGCTTCTTTGTTTAACTGTGATTTCACAGGCTGAGATGAGGAATGCAAAACATCTCAGTTCAGTCTTATGTTCTGCTCTTTGTAGTCTTTTTGAGGTTGGGATATCTACTTTGTGGGTAGTGATGATTAGTTCCAAATAGCAGCAGTTCTGCATTTAAAATTTTTTACTTCATGAAGTGAATTCCTGTACATATTCAGTAGCTGAAGCTTGCTAATCCAAGTGAAGAAGGATAATCCATAAATAATTTGTACGTAGGCTTTGATTTCACATTGTTGAACACTTTGAAAGTAATCAATTGTCTTTTTATTGAGATCCAAGAGCCTGTGAGGAAAATAGCAGTGGAAGCTTGCTTGCCATGTCATAAAGCAGCTGTTACCTTCAGATTGTTAGTTTGCTTTGGAAGAATGGCTTATATATTTACAGTGTCTTCTAACTTCTGTGGTTATTTTCTTACCAGAGCAGTTAATTGTTGCCAGGTAATGCTCAATTAAAAAACTTTCTGATTCAAATTACTACTTTGCTGTTCAGTTGTAGGAAGGCCATGAGAATATGTCTGGGAGAGTGGTGGTTGGAAATCAATTTACATCTTATTGTGAGACTACTGCAATAATTATTCCTCTTATTTAGTTGTAAGTGCTCATAAGTTAACTGTGAAAGTAACCTGCACATTAAGCCTTTAAGAAGTAAACCATTATTTTGAGCAAATTTCCTACAAATTTTCTATTTTAATTTTCTACATGTGGTCTTTAAAACTGAGTGAAGACTTCCCTTACATTTAAAAAAAACCCCGAAGAAACCTAGGATAATTCAGATTTACTCAAACTGTTGGAAGAATAGAAGGAAAAGAATATTAGGAGCACCTCAACTTTGTCTTTAGTAGCCCACAAAAGTATACTAAAGTGAAGTAAAAATTATTAGTTCCATCTTGGAAGAAATAATGTAGTGTAAGTAGTAGAGGTGTCAGTGTAATTTAAACCTATATCTCTGAGGGCTGAAATTGAAACACTGCTCCTTTGGCATTGCTTCCTCACACTAATTGGATTTTCTTCTTTGAATGGCACTTTCTTTCGAGGCCATGAGAGAATTTGAGCTTAGTATCTCATTAGAAAATAATTGTTTTCCAACAGTTTAATAGAAAAATGGTTGGGAACCTCCTAATGTTTCCTGGCACCCCATTCTAGGATCTATACTAGTGTGTTTTTGGCATTCATAAGGAAGTTCTCAATATTGAGGTTTTTCTTTAATCAAATCATTGCACCACGGTTTAATGTAATGGCAATATGCATCTCGTAGTGACATTTTCTTGGCAATTCATTAAAAAACATTAAAGCAATACTGGGTTTCACAATTGTGATCAGATCAATCTGTTCTCTCATACATTCCTTATTAGAACCAGCATAAAGCAGTAGATCATGTAATTAAGACTGTCAGAAAAATCTGTTCTACATTGGATTGTGTAGAGACTCCTGCAATTACGGAATCAGTGAAGAAGCTAAGGAGGGCTGTTAATCTCCCAAGGACTAAAAATGCTGAGGTAAACTTTCACACTATAAATTGCTTTTTGAGATATGCTTTTTAACTGACAAATATTATTTCGCAGTCTTCAGTAGCTGGAAACACCAGCAACAGTTCTGTCAGGGTTGTGTTGGTATTTTTTGCTGGGTTTTATTTATTTATTTTACTTGATATCTTCCATTTATGTTGACATCTCACTACTGTTAATGCTTTAATCACTTGCTTTGGGAATATTTTTCTTTTCTAAATAGTGACTTTTTAAAAACTAGTTTTAAAATACTGTTTTCTGGTTCTGTAACTAGAAACCTGTGTCACAGCAGATGCCACTAAATCTGACTGAGGGGAACTGACAGGAGCTCATGCTGACTAAAATTAATGCAGTTATGCTTTAAAAGAGGAATTGACATAATGTCTTTTCCCAGTAGTGTTTGTGACTAGCAATAACATCTTAAAACTCTAACTGTTCATGCTCCTGCATTCCTGAGCTTAAGGACAAACCCAGAATCTCTCAAATAGCACAGAATTTGATGATGCAACTTCCTAATAATGAATGGTTCACTTGAGCAAGATGGTCTCAAGTCATGTTGTCAAAAACAGTCATTAAGTGGAGAAGTGTGCAAATAAAAAAGCTAAGTAATCTTGTAATGCTATTTCTGTTGTCCTGCTGCATTATTAGAGTGGCAATTCATGTGATGCTCTGTTTGCTTTTGGCTTCAGCAGTTCAGTGGTATATTTGTAATTCTGAGCTGAAGACAAATAAATGTAGTTGTCACAAAATCTAAAATTCTTGCAGAGAAGTGCAGAAGACATTAAGAAAACGTAGTGAAATACAGCATATAAATATTTCTTTTATGTTTGCTTTTGGGTAGGAGAAAGCTGTAGAAATTATTAGATTATAATGTACAAATAGCTCCCAAAAGTAATGTTACTCCAATAGAATTTGAAAAAGGTGGGATTTTATCAGTAAAACCCTGCAATTATTTTATGATGGATATTGCTTGCACGGTAAAGTGTATGAAGGCATGTAGGATTGCTTTCAGAAACAAAATTGCTATAAATATTGGAGGTGATTGCATCTAAATGCTTTGTAAGACATTGTTTGATTTTATTTTTTTTAAAGTAATTCTTTGTGGTTGGAAGAAGTGACCACATTTTATATAAGAATGTGAAATTCTTTGATATTTCAGACTTACTGTTGAAGATGCTCAATTAGTACATTAGAAGTGTAAGGAGAGCTTTCATTCTTCTGCAGCAGTTGTGGCAAACTTCTTAGGAAGTTAGGAATTCACTGGGTTTTTATTTTAAACCTCAAACTTAGTTTTCATAAATAATTTTAGTTTTATCAGGACTTGAATTTGGCGTGAAACCCTTCCTGATAAGAAGGGAGTAAATTTCTATGATTTGTTTGTCACCGCTTGGTTTCAACAGTGTCTTTGTTGAGACTGGGCATTGCTGTGATGTTGCATCATGTTTAGACCTCCATTTTAGCAGACCAAGAAGCAAACAAAAATAGTACAAAGTGACGGTCCTTACCGTTCATTTTCTCAGTTTAATATTTTTTGTATTCAGTAGATTTATAGTAACTCTGCCAGCAGAAGATACCTTACCAAATGCCACAAACAAAGCAAAACAAAACAACCTGTTTAAAGCTGTTCAGATTTAAATTACTGTGTAATAAGCTAATGACCTCTGCTTTCATCCATAACAACCCTGAGCAAGTTTTATCTCTACCCAGAGAAATTAGATTATCCTGAGCAATATTGCAATGTACTGCATCTTTTAGGAGTTCATAAAGAGTGTCAAAACAGTTGACTTGACACAAAATGAATTTTTGAACTTGATGAGTAGTTGATGCATCATATGGAAATTGTGATGCTGTCAGTCAACTCTTGAGGAGCTTTGAGTGAAAAGATGTATTACATAAACTTAAATATGGACCAAGTTCAGATACTTTATAATTTCTGATTAAGATGCTTAATAGCCATGGAGAATTAATATGGATTTTCAGTATTGAAATTTCCTCTGACTTTACTGTGTAGGTATCCTTAAAATGTGGTGATGACAATAGCAAGAGCTCCTCTGGTGAGTAAAGTTCTTCAATTTTTATTTTAAAACTGTCTTCAGGTGGCTAATTTAGAAATGCATTAAAAATGCATTATCATTTAGGCTCACCACAGCCTGAAAACCCTCTGAAAGTGAGTACAGACCAGTTAACAAGAGCAGTTGAAGCCCTTCTGCGACTCCACACCAATTCCTGTAGCAGTTCTGCAGCAATTTCTCCAGAAGAGAGTAAGAGTACCAAGGAAGCTTGGACTGCCACAGAGCATCTCCAATTCACAATATTTGCTGCTCATGGAATTTCTTCTGGTTGGGTGTCAAAGTAAGTAAATTAATTATTGTAAAACACCTCCTTTTATAGATTTTTAAAAAATGTTTATCTTACCTTTTTTCTTTGTCCAGTTATGAAAAATACTACTTGATTTGTTCTCTGACCCACAATGGAAAAGACCTCTTCAAACCTGTTCAGTCCAAGAAGGTTGGCACATACAAGAACTTCTTCTACTTGATCAAATGGGATGAACTGTAAGTGACTTTACCCTTCTAAAACTCAATAAAATGTTTTGTTTTAGCTACTACCTACCCAGCTAGCTGCTGAACACAGTCATTCAAGCAACTCTTGGTTCTCATTCCATTTGAAGTGTCCAAAAAACAATGTGTGAGGCTTACTGACCAAAATCAGAAATATTTTTCCAAATGATATTTCAAGACTCATTTTCAAAGTGGGAATGGAAATGCTGGACAAATGCCGTGTGCTAATGTGTTTGTAGTGTACAATTACAGGGAGTTGGGAAAGTCATAACATCCCTTGTAATGGGAATGGCTTGTGCTGCTTCAAGAGGGATAAAGAATAAAGCTTGCTTATAAATACTGCTCAATTTATGTATGTGGAGAGGAAAAGCCACTCACTTTTACTAACAAGAATGTTGAATCAGCTTTTGTTCCAAATACAGAAGGTAGAAAGGAAGAAGCAAGAGCATGCAGAGAAAAAACAGAGAGATAATGGCAGGTGCTGTCTGATAACTGAAAGGGGAACATTTTTCATTATCAATGCACAGCTTAATCTGTGCCACTTGAGTTATCAGGCAGGCTGTCATAGCTGAAGCATCTGAGCTCCATGGTGCCCCATTTCTGCTCTCCTGACTATGTTTAAAGGTCAGAGATAGACCCTGAGGAATACCCTGAAAGTTTGTGGTGAACAAATTACTTCAGACCAGGAATGAGAGTTTCTAGAACACCTGCCTTCAGAGAGTACTCCAACTACCTTTTTTTTTACTGGTGATGCAATTGTCAGATCTTTTGCTGGCAAGTACTAGTGTATTACAGTGAAAGGTCTGTTAGATTGCTTAAAAGCTGCTGACGGTAGTGTAGTGTTTTATAGTTCAACTGTGATGTTTTACAGAGAAATCAAACTGAAAGAACATTTTAGGCAGTAAAAACAGTGTAAACAAAAATGGATGCTTGAATAGCTCAGTGAGGTGTATACTCCTCAGCTGCTTTCTTTGTAGGTTTTGTACCATTTGAATTTAACTTTCAGTAGTTCTTAATAGATTGTTTCATTTGGATGTGAAAGGGTTGTCCGCTGACCCTTTAAATCTGAAAAATTAGGAGGTGGCTAACATGGAATTGTGTGTGTCCTTCCTAGCGAGTGGGGTGGGAAAACTGGTTATGCTGGACAGGTCAGTTCTGTGCAAGGAATGTGATTTAATAGACAGAGATTAAAAAGGGTTGTTCCAAATCTGACCATGGTGCAGAAGTGTAATTTAGGAGGTTTCACACACTATAGGATGGGAGATGGAGTAAAATATGATTGCATGGATATTTAACACTTGTTCTTCAATGTTAATTGATTTTTTGAAAGCAAGAAGCATAAATGGATTATATGGATAAACCTGTAACTTACTAACTGCTGCCTTTTTTCTAATTGACTTATTTTTAATACTTTTATTTTATAGAATAATTTTCCCCATCCAGATTTCACAGTTGCCTTTGGAATCAGTCTTATGTCTGACTTTGTTTGGAATCCTAAATCCAAATAGTGGGAGTTCCCCTGACTCAAATAAGCAGAGAAAGGGCCCAGAAATTTTGGGTCAGGTTTCTCTACCTCTTTTTGATTTTAGGCGGTAAGTATCCAAAACATGGGTAAGATTATCAATATGATTTGCTCTGTATAAAGCTTCCTCCACACCAATAGACATTGCCTCTCTGATATTGAATATAGTAGGCTATAATAAAGGTAAGATTGCAAATGATACTGATACAGAAAAAATACATTTCATTAAACAGAGGACAAAACACAGTCCTGTGTTGTAGGATTTCCATCTAACTGGCTCAAAACACTTAACTGCTGGAGGAAGTTTAATATTGTTTGGATTATTATGTCCCAGAATATTCTAAAATTATTCCTTTTGATTCAGAGCTGGATTTATTTTTAACAATTAAAATAAAGGGATAATTAACAAGTGTGTTAAACTTGTGGCATATTTGAGCTGGCTTTCCTTCAAGTACAGCTGCTGGATGCTCTTAGACCTTTTTCACTAAGAAGGAAAAGCCTGTTGTGACTTTCCTTAGCTTAGTGTTTCTGGATTGGTTCAAGTTGCTTTGTGCTTCCAACTTTGATTATGTAGTGCATTCCAAAATGCTTATCACTGTGGTAGCTGCTCCGTGAGACATGAACCAACAGACTTGAACCACAGGTGCCCAAATTAGACATCATGTTGCAGAAGTGATCACACCATTGCAACATAGCTTTGCATTTATGCTTAAGGTTTCCTATTTATCTGTGCTGCTGACTTCTAGGTCTTACTGGAAGCTCAAATTGTCAAGCAAGGCTGCAGAAAGGCAGCCAAGTCTTTCGTGGACAGCCACTGCAGTGTGTTGCTTGTGGCTGTTTTGTGTGCTTTGCGTCCTCCGGTTCAGGATTTGACTTAACTTGTTCTGCTTCCTCTTTTGTCTGGTGGTGATTCCAACAGCTTGAGGGTGTCACAGAGTTTAGGATTTCCTGCATTGCAAAGATGGCCTGCAGCTGCTTTTAGTCTCCACCAAAACTTGAATTTCTTTTCATAAACGATGCTTATTTCAACCTTTTGTTTAAATGTTGCATTTCAGTCTCCTATCTAAATAGCACATTTCACAGTGTTTGAAGACACGGCTTTTGATTTGAATTGCAAATTTATCTTGTCTTCATGGTGTTCTCACAGTAGTTAGTTTGGGGAGAAGCTGTATTTTCTGTTTGTGCAGAGCACTACAGTGGTATGTGTTGTGCCAGAGCTTGCTGATTGGCCTGTATATAGCAGCTGGGGAGATGCTTAGTGGTCTAATCCACTTGCAGTCCGCATTAATTAAATCCAAACCTAGGTAATTAAAGACAGTAGCCAAATATTCTCATTATGATTGAAAATAGCATCAACAACAGACAGGGGCTAAAACTTGAACCTAATTAAAGTATAGGGAGAACAAAACTGGTCATATATGTGTTTTGGAAGAATCCATAGCCAAGTTAAAATTCCTTCTGCCGAAGTGCATGGGGAGTAGCTTAAAGCATCATTACTTGTGGATGAGACAAAGGGCTGCGGCAAGTGTATTAAATTGGAGAATTATTAAAAAGGATAAGCTGTTCAGTTGTACTTTAGTGGCACGATTTGTTAACTTTTATTGGCACAATAAGCTCCCAGTTAGTCAATATTTACATATAACAACCTGTTCTTTATTTGAAGTACATATAAACTCTGAAACTTTAAAAATATACTTGAGGCTTGGCCTTAAAGTAGTCTTTTGTGCAACATTTTGATTTTAAAAGACAGACACTTTCTGTACCTAACAGGCAGCACTTAATTGATTTATGAAGTGTCTTCAGTTGTGCCCTACTACAGTTGGGAATGGTATTAATATTGGGAATACAGTGGCAAATGCAAATGTCATTTGATGTGCCATTGCAGAATCTGGTAATGTGGGAAGTCCAAGCAAATGGTGATGCCTGTAATACTCATATGCCTGGGCCCTTTTTCTAGAAGCTAAGAGTGTGTGTGTTTGTATTCAGTTTATTCTTCAGAGATAAAAGTATTCCTTTTCTGATTTATCTGTGGCAACTATGTCAACACTGAACTTTTTCCTTTGCCTTTTCCACGTAAAAGCTGTGTGCAGCCCTTTAAAGCACTTGAAGTACAGATGACAGCCAGTGAAAACAAATGAATTCTTTTGACAGCTAATACCTTGGTGAAGTAAACAGATTGTGAAACTAATACCTGTACATGTTTTTTTTCTCAGATTGTTAACTTGTGGGACAAAGCTTTTGCAACTGTGGACGTCATCACATCCGCATCATGTGTCAGGGACAGCCAGTAAGAAAGGAAACATGGAAAGAATAGTATTGCAGGTTATACATAATTCTGATTTTTTCTTTGTTTTGTTTGAATATTGTGACTTGTAAATCATATTAGATGAATGTTTTGGGTAGAGGGAAAATACTGCTAAGTAATATTTAAGAGTCAGTATAGAATAGTGATTTCTAAACTGTAAGGGCAAAGAATGGGAAGCTCCTGGAAGTCTACACAAATCTATTAATGAATAACTGTATTGGAAGCAAGGGAAATCAGAGGTACCTTGGCATTCATTACATGCTGTCATTACTAGGAAAGAGTGTTTTGGGAAACAATCCACAGAAATGCGTGCTGAGATGGGAGTCGTCTGGACCCAAACAGTAGCAATTCCAGTTTCTTTATAGGACATAAGCTCCTCTCTAAATTCAGAGTCCAAGTTTCTCTCCAAAGAGAAGGCACCTTACTAGGCATGGCTCAGCAGCCCCAAAAGATGGTCTGAGTTGGTGGTTGGGTTGAAACCACTGGCATGGGTTTGAACAGTTCTGTGATTGTTCTCTGCTCTAAGCATTCTCACTTCTCTTCTGAGGAGTGCTCCAGCCACTGCATTGTGCAATAACATGGCTGTACATTTAGAAACCGTAGTTACGTAGAAGAATTGAGATTGGAAAAAAATATTCAGCAAACAATATCTGAAGACTGTTATACGTGTAGAACTGAAGAGTTCAGGTACACAAACATCTGAGATTGCTGGAAGGGTGACCTTTCTCTATTCTGCTTAAGAATTTGCCTTGTCTTTATTCCTTTTTTTTTTTTCCCAGATTGACTTCCCGTCCCATGCTTTTGATATTGAATATAAAATTCCTCAAGCTGCAAAGACCTCTGTGCATCATTCTGTAGAAACATTAGAAAAACCATTGAGAGAGCGTCTCCTTGCCGTTCTCTCCAAGGACAGCACTATTGGGTATGTTCATCTCTTCTAGCTGTGCTCTTTCTGCACATGACAATTTGTAGCTAGGGTATGGAATGCTTATATATTCTTAAGTTTCTGTAATGTTTTCTTTTAATATTTTGAAGACCTGTAGAGACTTAAAAAGAGATTGAATTAAACGTGAAATAATGCCACTGACTTAATGAATTTCCTTGTGCATTCCATGGCTGGTGTTAAAATAGTCTCTTGCTACAAGATTGTTGCCCCTTTGCCTGCCTGTTATAGTTGCCTGTTCTTGCTTGGCAGTTTCTCAGTTATAGGGACCAGTGGCAGTCTCAACAGTGGCTGTTCATGCACCATGGAAGCTTTTCTGGCAGCCTTTCCCACTCATCTGCACCAAACTAACATGAACATTTTTTGTTTATTTCAGTTTATACTAAAATTTAATTTTGTCCTTCCCAAATTATAACTTTGAATAACTGTTTCCTTAATGTTTGAGGCTTTATTTGGATTCTTGTTTTGACTTTTGTGGAAGAAACAGTCATTTCAATGTCATTCCATTTTTTGTGTTCAGTTATTTGTATGTATACAGTGACCAGTGGCATTAGGTTATTCAGGTGGTGGTTTGTAATGTGTGTTATAAACTGAAATGCTTTTGTCTGCAGGCTGTCGAAAGAAGAGAAAGAATTTTTGTGGGAGAAGAGACATTATTGTCATAGTCATACTAATAGCCTACCAAAAATACTGGTTAGTGCGCCTCACTGGGACTGGGCAAGTCTTCCAGAAATATATTCATTACTTCAGCGGTGGCCTCCTTTATCACCCTTAGCTGCACTGGAACTACTTGATTCAAAGTAAGAAAACCAGTGTAAATAAATTCTCTGTGTGATGTTGAGCATTAAATGACTGTTCTTTGGTAGAAGATCCTGAAAGGTGTTCTGCAAAAAAACATTGCTGAATTTCTTGCAGCAAAAGTTAAATGTTCTTAAAATGTTAAAGAACTCCGTGCTTACTTTATTGATGTAGGCTTAACCAACTCATGTAGTGCAAACATAGCAACAGTGGTTCGGGTTCTGAAATGTAACATTCAACAGGACAGGAGTTTATAGAGCCAGAGTTTAGAGAGGTTTGGAGTGTGCTTGTCCTAAGCAAGCACATGTGATTGCATCTTAGGTGATTAAGAGCCTTGTACTTGTAGGTCCCTTATTGAGCTATTAAAGACTTTATATGGTTTCTTTTCTATCTAGCTGATCTCAAAAAAAGAGTAAGAAAAAAATCCTATATGAAAAGAGAACTTAATGTAGATTTGTGGTGACTTTCTAGGTTTGCTGATCAGGAAGTACGAAATACAGCTGTGAATTGGATAGAGACGTTGAGTGATGATGAGTTAGCAGATTTCCTTCCTCAGTTTGTACAGGTAAGACTTCCTGCCTACACAGAAGTTTGAATTTCTATGGCTCTTGAAAACCCAGAGGAATTGCTGCTGACTAGTAGCAGAAGTGCAGTTGTGCGCCTCTAATAACTTGAATGCACAGTAGGGGAAAAAATTTGAATAATCACTTTGTGACTGTCCAAAGTATATGTGGTGATTCTGTCTGTGCATTAGTCACAAAATCTGTCTTCATCAAGAATTAAATCCAGACCTGATTTATGTTATTTTTATTGTATTTAGGCATTGAAGTATGAAACGTACCTTGACAGTGCTCTTGTGAAATTTCTTTTGGCTCGGGCACTCGGAAGCATTCGGATTGCGCACTACCTGTACTGGTAAGGTCTTCTTTGTTCCATTGCTCATGTAATGTGTGTGCCACAAGATTCATATTTCCAGAAAAAAAAAAAAGATCCATTAACATCCTCATTCAATAACATAACAATGACTGTTATGAATAGTGATCATACAGAATGTAGATCCTTGTTGCTGGTTTGTTTTTTTAATGAAAGAACAGATAGTGCCTCTACAAAGCACAAACTTCTTGCCTTTTCTATCCTGTATATCAGTAAGTTCAGACACATGTAGTACTGATTCATTACAATATTTTAATGTCTTAGTATTGCATTGTTTGCTGTGTTTTCCTTAGGAAAATTTAACTTAAATCCTTTATTTCAGGCTTCTTAAGGATACACTGTATGATACAAAGTTTGGTGTAAGGTATGAGCAAATTCTTGGAGCTTTTCTTTCAGTCTGTGGAAAAAGGCTGAGGGAAGAGCTGGAGAAGCAGACCAAGCTAGTGCAGCTCTTTGGAATGGTAGCAGAAAGAGTAAAGCAAACGAGTGGATCTGCTCGGCAGGTGTGTATATATTTGTAATTCAAAACTAATCCACTTAATTGTTGTTTTAGTCTAAGTTCAAAATTTTATGTAAATGCATAGGAAGATTTATGAACCTATTGTTCTGCAAAGCTTAATGCAGTTGATGTTTTTGTCAAATGTGTTACCTGAAACATGTGGTGGTGAGGTGATAGGGTAAGAAAGTAGAATGGTTCCTGTGTATGATAAACTGGAAATGAATTTAAACCTATGACTGCTGAAGAACGATCCGATTATGCCAAAGAATGGGATATCTGTTTTTATGCTAATAATAGAACTTACAGTTTGATGGAGTGGGATGCTGTCATCTGGTTTAGTCAAAAAAAAAAACCCCCACGAATGTGTGTGATGAGTGTTACATTGCTAAAATTAGTATTTTAATAGCTAAGCCAGAAGCTATAGTTTCTAGCGTTCCTTTGACATTGAGAAGTTAAAATAGCTTCAGCGTAGCTTTGTCCAGAAAGCTTGTCCAGTTTTCTGTAGATGCTTCAGTAAGGAAAATGTCAGCTGAATTTTCTTTTTGTCTTCAGGTTGCCTTGCAAAATGGTATGGAACGTGTGCAGTTATTTTTCTTGAAGAACAAATGCCGTTTGCCTCTCAATCCCAGTCTTGTGGCAAAGGAGTTAAATATTAAGGTACTGCACATTCACAGTTTCAAAACCTTTTTGTAAAAATTACATCTAGGTAAAGCTTTTACAAATTAAAAAATCAGTTGAAGTGCTTGAAAGCTCTTTATGCTGTGGGGGTGGGGTTTAATTAAAAATTCTGATTGAATAAGGCAGTGAAATTAGCTGAGCAAAGATAAAATGTGTACAAATACAGTGTAAAACCAACAAAGGCACTTGTGTTAAAAAATATATACATATATCTGTAATAACATCTTCAGACCCTCTCTCTTGAGACCAGCAATCCTGGTTATAGCAAAGCAGGGAACTACTCATAGTGCGTGAAAAGTCCTGTGTGCATTAGTAATCAAAAGAGGAAATTGGCCAAGAATATCAAGTTCAAGCAATGCGTAAATCGTGTGAAATGCATGAAGCTACCTGTTACTGATTGTGTCCAGAGAGGCCAGAGGGGGAGGCAGTAGCTTTACTTTATTGTGAAGGTCCAGCAAGTGATACTGTAGGAGAAGAAGGTAAATTATTTTTCCAGAACTCTGCAAGGTTTGACAATATCTGCTCAGCCACAGTCTTGATTATATCATCATGCATGACTGAAAACCTAAAGGTCTGTTAACGCTTGAACTAATCCTGTGTTGGAGAGACAGCTCATCTTGCTTTCCTTCTCTACTGTAACAATTAATCGTGAGCACGGACTTGAAAGCAGGAAACTGAGAAAATACTGTGAAACACAATACACAGAAATACACATTTTTAAATACATCTTCTAGGTTTCCAAAAAAAAGCTGCTGATAAAATATTTCTTCATGTTTTATTTGCTCTTCCCTTCAGAATGTATAAAACATCACTGCGCAGCACTATTGGCTTTTGTACAAGAATTCAGCAAATAACAGCCAAAGGGCTCGTTATTCAAAGGAAGCACGTATTCACCACAATTGAAATGTTAAAAGTCTGAATAGACACATTGTGTGTCAAACCTGCTTGTTGTCAGAATGTCTTGTTTTCTGGGCTAGCAGGACTAGTCCTTTCTGACTATTAACACTAAATCTACTTGCAGGCATGTTCTTTCTTCAGCTCCAATGCAGTACCACTCAAAGTTGCACTGATAAATGCAGACCCTCTGGGAGAAGAAATTAATGTGATGTTTAAGGTAGGCCTTACATGTGTATTGGAGAAAAGAAGTTGAATGATAATTCCTATTTCATTGGTATCAGTTAACTTCAGCATAGACCAATAAGCTTTGTTATTCTGTGAATTTGCTCCTGTCTCCTATCTAGAAAGCAACACGTGAACAGGCTGTAAAACATGAAAGTCTACCACTTGTGAAAGCTTAATTGTAGCCTTTTTCTCTTTTAAGCTTATTGTGTCTCTGCTTAACTTTAACTTTTTTCATTTAAGGTTGGAGAAGATCTGAGACAAGATATGTTGGCTTTACAAATGATTAAGATTATGGATAAGATCTGGCTGCAGGAGGGGCTGGATCTACGGATGGTTATCTTCAAGTGTCTCTCAACTGGAAAAGACCGAGGTGCTAAACCAGATGCTGCCTTTAACCTTTGCTCCCCCACTTCAATTTCTTGTCACACTGATAATGAAAAATGTCTGTGCAGAGGGGACCAAGGAACAGTTCCACTGCAAGGAACTTCAGTACTTGAGAGCATAATAAGTTAGATTGTTCTGAATTTCCTCATGGCTGAGTGGCATCTAAATGTGTTTTTTCTCTTGAGCGTTCTGTTGTCAATGAACAGTGGTACAAACAAACAAATGCAGTGATAAAAGCTCTTGATGCTCTGACTGCAACACAGGAAAATAATGGTGCTATAGCAATCCTTATTCTGAAAGTTTAATTATGATGAAAGAAAGTATTCCAATCAAAACTGAAATGCTGAAACATTTGGAATCTGGTGCAGTTGAGTTGAGGAGTATAATTCTTGTATTGAAACATGCAAAAAGAAGAAAAATTTAAACCACCCCTTGCACACACATTATCCCCCAGAATTAGTGTCATATGCTGGTGAAAGTTCCTTCGCAATATGAGGCTGTCTCTGTGGTTTGAAAGTAGGTCACAGAGCTACTGCCCTGCACCCTGAACATGTTTTTTGCTACTTTTAGCTAATTCTCTAGAGCTAGCCAATAGAAACCAAAGATATTTAAGAGAATAAACAGTAACTTAAATATTTCTTCAGTCAAATGAACAGTATGATCAAAACTCTTAAATGCATGGAAAAGATGGAAATTTAGGTTGGCAAAACTAAGCAAAAAGCTTCTGTTTATGTAAGAATTGCTTTTTAGAGAAACAGATTGCTTTTCCTCCTACTCTGAAATGATGACTTGATTTATGTAGCACTTTTTTTTCTTGATAATATTAGTGTCCCTGATGTACTCGAAAGATTGAAGGGGAAAAGTAAAATGGATGTAAATTTCAGATGTACCTTTAGTAGCTCTTGCCAAGATAGAAGTAACATTCCATCAATCAACTAAATGTTTTCCTTTCATGATTTAGCTAGACACATATTTTTAGTAAATTGTATCTCCAAAGTAAGGCCACATATGAAGCCCACTGTCTGCTCTGTTTCAACACTTGACAGCAGTTAAAGTTACTAGATTAATTCAGTGTCAGTGTATGAGAATTGTCAGCATCAAAATATTCTGTCCCGTTTAGATCAATAGTAGTTTATATGGTCAAAACTAATTATTCAAAGTATAACTTAAATATGCATTCTAGCAACTGTAACTAGTTGTAGTAAAGTAAGCTAAGTTGGGTTGCTACATGTGTTTCATGGTTTGCTTTGTCTGTGGAAATGCTTAGTGGACTAAGAGAATTATTTTTGCACCTAACTGGGTTTTGAAAGAGATTAGTCTGAGACTGTAACATTCATCATTGTTAGGAAAGTTTCTACTGAATAATAAAAATGCAGCATAACTTAAGGAGATCACTAAATACACTTCATTTTATTTTGTATCAAGGCATGGTAGAGCTTGTTCCTGCTTCAGATACACTGAGGAAAATTCAAGTGGAATATGGAGTGACAGGTTCTTTTAAGGACAAGCCTCTGGCAGAATGGTTGCGAAAGTATAATCCTACAGAGGAGGAGTATGAAAAGGTACCTTTTCAGCATTGTTCTTTTTTGAAGAGGGCTTTTTTAAAAGGGCTAAATACCATCTGATGAAAGAATGAAATTCATATGCCAGGACTTCGTTTGAAATTCTTGTTTTGTATATTTAAGAAACTTAATTTTTTTCTATACTTGAAAAAGAGCAAATTAAAATTCCCCCTATAAAGAGGAGCCAGATGGATTCTCAGGATTCTCACCAGCAGTTTTTATTGGATATAGAAAAAATGTGCTTTAAATTTAAGAGAGGGGAGAATAGTGGCTGCTCTTAATTGTAGTTTAGGAGCAGTGACCTCTTGTATACATGAGATATAAAAATTAAATATCTCTTTTTTTTGGCTACAATTCTGTTACAATACACTGGAAATATAAGTCTTGTACCTTTTTCTTTCCTAACATAGTTTTGTGATTTGTCTTCAACTCCTCTTTTTTATTTATGTAAAAACAAAATGACCATTTTTGCTGGAAAGTGTGATATCTAGAGATTTTGGCAAAGCTATCTGTTTGAAGAACAGTATTTGGGGAAAAAAACCATGTTTAGGGTCTCTTTTGCCTAGGTTGGCCTTTGCACTCATTGAGATTGACTGTTGAATACATGAATTATGTTTTTCCACTGATATTTTATCTCAAGTCACTTCTTTTCTCTCCCTCCCAGGCTTCAGAAAACTTCATTTACTCTTGTGCAGGATGCTGTGTAGCCACTTATGTCCTGGGAATCTGTGACCGCCACAATGATAACATAATGCTCCGGAACACTGGGCATATGTTTCACATCGATTTTGGAAAGTTTTTGGGACATGCACAAATGTTTGGTAGCTTTAAAAGGTATTTTCTGTATCTAAGCAATAAAGAGAATGAAGTGTTTTCTTTTTTTTTTTTTAAATAAGCATTATAATTCTAAGCATTAACTTTTAAATTCCTGCTATTTGCAGTTCTCATTATGAAGTCAATATCTGCTAAATTAACCAAAGAGTTTCCAAAATTCATTCAAGCTGAAATGTATAGAATTTATTTTGAAAAGCTTCTGGTTTTCTATTTCCATATTCTGATATATGTAGCTCTCTTAAGGCAAAGCACATATTCATGGCTATCAAATAAAATTATTGTTGCAGCTACTGGTAGATTGATGTAAGCAGTTTGGTCTCCTAAATATCATTTAACTTCAGTGCTTCCCAGCTGCCATCAGATTTTAAGAACTTTGTGCTATACACACTTGGCAGATTTCAGTTACAGTTTCTTTCCAAGTTATGAACGACAAGTATTATGGTACAGGAAAAGATTAATATAACTCTTTATTGATATTTTGGAACCTTACATCTAACACAGTTCTTGGTGTTATACTTTTCCAGGAATGTTGGGTAAAGCTGTAGTGTAGTTTGACCTCAATAGCTGTTGTCACACCATGTATGTATTGCCTGTTGGGTGAACTTATTAAGGGCTGAGAAACTGAGTGTCACACCCTTTACACTGTCAGAATATCTGAGTGTGAAACACACGAGAATGGATTCTGATTCATAAAACCAGTACTGAATGTCAAGGTTATTTTGTGGACAGTGAGTCTGTATTTACTACTCCTCTGTTTAGGGAAGATAATCTATACCCAGGGTAGAGTTATATCTTAGTCTGGTGATAATAGAGTCGTTACATTGCTTGAGTGTGTTACCGCTTTCAGAGGTGAGGGCGGGAGGGAAGGCACTGTGAGGTGGCCTCCAAGGGTTGCTCTGGGAGATCTGCTGTCAGTCCAGTACCATGTGTAAGTGCTGTGTAATCTGAGATAACACTTGGGACAGAAGCCCAACCAAAAACCGTGAAATGGCATTAATGGAATATTTAATATCATTACCTTGGGTGGGGATGGAGGGGAGCAGGAAGCACATGACAAAGAATAGACCTTATAATGAACTTATGAATTCTGTACTTTTTGAACAGGGATCGAGCTCCTTTTGTGCTGACATCAGATATGGCTTATGTCATTAATGGTGGGGAAAAACCCACTATTCGCTTTCAGCTGTTCGTGGATCTCTGCTGCCAAGCTTACAATTTGATAAGGAAACATGCCAGCCTCTTCCTTAACCTGCTTTCATTGGTAATCATTTTTCAAATTCAATTGAAACTTGATAGATCTGTCCTGCTGGGTTGTATTAAAAACTGTGCTTTTTTATGCTGAAGAAACTCTTAATGCTGGCTTTTTTTAAAAGCCAGAAACATCTGATCTACTTTTTGGAAAGCTTTATTTGGAATTTTTTAAGCTTTTTTACTGTCTACCTCTTTCATGCAAATTTAAAACTAAGATGATACCACAAATTACACTGCAAAGAGTTTTAAACTGCTTTTAATTCAGCAAAAGTAGTGAATAATTGCTGATTATAAGTAATTGTTGTCTCTTGCTGTTAGTGTTTAGCAATGTAGTGCAGCTACAAATGAATTTGAGGGTCTAGCTTTTAATCATTTCAGTATAAAATCATACTGGGTTTATTACATTAAAACTAAATTTCAATTTCTTGCAGATGCTTTCTTCTGGGTTACCAGAACTAAGTGGGATTCAGGACTTGAAGTATGTCCAAGATGCTCTTCAGCCCCAAACAACAGATGCAGAAGCCACCATTTTCTTTACAAGGTACTGGAAAAGGGAAAACAAAAATATCTCTCAGTATCAACCTCTTAATGGAAGATTTCTGACATGACAAAACATGCTAGGGATGGTCACAAACGCATCTGTACAAGTTGAACAGTTACATTGTACAAAATATCAGTTAACTACATAAGTAAGATCAGTTCCATGTAAGAGTAATGCTTGTGCTAAAATACCTTGTAGATTTTAGGAGTGACCTTGTGTGAAAAACTGGCATAAAGTACTGACAGTAAATAATTTTGTCTGGTTGTTTAAGACTTACATTTTGAATACATCCTAAAGTATTTAATAGCAGAGTATATGATGTCATCAGGGAGCCCTGTGATGCATTGTAAAGAAGTTCTGGGGAGGGAGGAATGATGCTCCAGTGTAATTGGGGAGTGCATATAGTGTAACCAAGTTGCTTCTGCATGTTAGAAAAGTGTTACTGTAGTTCAGTTTAAATATATGGGGGAGACTGCAGTGGTGTGCATGCAACTTTAGAATCTTGGAAAAGTTTGCGTTGGGAGGGATCTTTGAAGGCCATCTAGACCAATACCTCTACCATGAGCAGGGACATCTTCAGCTAGATCAGGTTCCTCAGAGACCTGTCCTGACATCTACAACCTCTCCGGGCAGCCTGTTCTGGTGTTTCACCACTCTTACTGTAAAAAAATTTCCTTCTTATATCTAATCTATATCTACCCTCATATAGTTTATCCCTTGTCCTCTTGCAACAGGTCCTGCTAAAAGGTTTGTCCCCATCTTTTGTATAAGCTCCCTTTAAGTAGGAATAGCCTCCCCCTGAAAGGCCACAGTAGGATCTCCCCAGAGCCTTCTATTCTCCAGTCTGAGCCATCCCAATTCTCTCAGATTGTTCTCAAGGGAGAGGTGTCCATCCTCCTGATAATTTCTGTCACCCTCCTCTGGATCTGCTCCAACAGGTCCATGTCTTTCCTGTTCTCAGGGCTCCAGAGTTGGATGTATGTCTAGAAAGCCTTCACTTCTTCAATAAAAACCTATTCCAAAGTTTGGATATAGAGTCTTATATTAAATGTTGATATTATACTCTTTATATATCCCATTGATTACTCTTAAAAGCCTTTTCTTTGTCAGTAAGAAATAAGAGTTTATTTTTCTTGGACTTCAGTCTGATGCATTGACAGAACCACCTTTGTGTGTTTTGCTGTTATTTTTTTTTCCTAGGCTGATCGAATCCAGTCTGGGAAGTGTTGCCACAAAGTTCAATTTCTTCATTCACAACTTGGCTCAGCTGCGTTTCTCAGGTCTGCCTTCTAATGATGAGCCCATCCTCTCATTTTCTGCTAAAACCTATTCTCTCAAACAAGACGGCCGAATCAAACAAGTGTCTGTGTTTACGTATCAGAAGAGATACAACCCAGATAAACATTACGTAAGTATGTGGGATCTGTTTCCACACAGGGAAGATAATGGTGTATTTTCTTCCAACAAGACACAGCAGGGACAGCTGACCAAAACCAGCCAGAGATATTCCACAGCGTATAATGTCACTGTCAGCAATAAAAACTGGGGGTAGAGGAGGAAAGCAAGGGTAGGAGGGGGTTGTCTTCCAAGGTAGCTGTTTGGGAACTGGCTGAACGTGGATCTGCCTGTGGTGATTGTCTTGTGTCACCTTCCCTCCCCAGAACTGTCTTTATCTCAGCCCACGGATCTTCTCGCTTTTGCTCTTGCTTTCCCTACTGTCCGACTGGTGAGGGGGTGGGAGTGAGCAAGCAGCTGTGTGGGTGCTGAGCTGCTGGCCATGGTAAACCAGCAACGGGACTGGCATTTCTAGCATCCCATAATATTCTTCAAAATGAAAACACTTCTTGAAAAGGAAGTAGAAAGGGCAGAAGTAATGTTGGTGGAGATTGTTTTAAAATACGGGAATTTGAGTCATGTTCAGAGGCTTTTCTGTAGCTGCCTTCTGTAAAATGGCTCCTTCCTGAGTAGGAGTCATTAAGTCAGACACTCTGGTTTTGGTCTGACCTTCCATTAAAGTTTGATTTGTTCCTCCTAAGTAAAAGCATCATTTCCTTTACTAATGCACGTACACTCCTAGTCAGTCCTAGAGGCACCAAGCATTGCGCTTTGCCTTCAGGATTTTAATAGACCTGGGTTACACTTTAAGACTTAATGTTCGTATCCCTATGCAAATGTGCAAACATCTTTAGTTTTTTTTAAAATTGTTTTCCTTCTATACTGCTATTTGCTGGGCTGGAATAATCAGCTCAAGTTGCGTTTTCCTGATCTTTTTAGTAGAGTGAGCTGTATTGATAGATGCAAATGTACCATATCTTTCCAATCTGTGTTTGCTGTAAATGTCTTAATCTGGTAAGACAACAGCAAGGGAAGGTAGAACAAATCTGACTAATGCTGGAAGTGAAGAGCTTCATACCAAATTACTGTAATGTATTTGAGTACTCCTGGTCTAAGCCAAAACAGTCTCGCCTCTTCCATGAAACTGTTAGGATGGTCTAGATTTTTAAAGTTAAATTATACATTATCTGTTTAACTTCTCTACCCCTAAAATGAGTCCACTAAACTGAATTTTCTGTGCAGCTTCTCAGCTTCATTTCCCTTGAATAATGTGAGTGTATCCTGGGACTGTACCCCCATACTTTGAAAAACTCTTTTTGTATAATGCAGTGCACTTGCATCTGCTCACTGAATTATCACTTTAAAAGTGGAATCCTTTAGAACCAGGAGGGAATTCAGTTGAAAAAAATTACACCTGAAAGGTTCTGTGGTAGTTGTGGCCCCACAGATATATGTCTCGATGTTAACATTTTGTATACCTGGTATGAACTTCCAATGAGGCTTCAAAGGGAGAGTGTGCACAGCTCAGCCTTAGCGACCTTCATCATTGCCCTGTCAGGTGTGCATCTGCCTTATGGGAGGACCATATGGCTTTGCATTAGGGGCTATTTATAATTCTCACTCTGCTATGAAATGCAAATGCTGGGATATAGGGTATAATAATGGGATATGTATTCAGGATAAGGATCGCTATAGGAAAAAGAGTTGATTGTGAAGAAAATTATATTGTTAAGTCATTTTATAATATTTTTATATAAACTGCTTTTTTGTGTGTGTTTTGGGCAGATCTATGTAGTGAGAGTTTTGAGAGAAGGACAAGTTGAGCCAACATTTGTCTTCCGAACATTTGATGAGTTCCAGGAGCTCCACAACAAACTTGGCATTCTCTTCCCTCTTTGGAAGTTACCAGGGTATGTGCCTAACTCGCTCATCACTATTAAAAAAGCAACAAAACTTCTCCCAGCTGGGTGGAGGAAGAAATAGCTTGAAATGGAGACAAAACTGCTGAGGGGTACACTAGACCTCAAAGTTCGCAATTAAGGGAGAAAACAGTTGTCTCTAAGTTTTAAGGAGGAGATCCAAAGGAGCATCTCAGTGTTTTGGGCTGTGTGTCATACCATGTTTAACAATTACCTGTAAATATTTCCTTGCCTTTCTGGAGTGTCATAACCTTTTGGCATGCTGTGTTTCCACTCTGGATTGGCAGAAAAAAATGGATGTGAGCATTTCAGGAGGGAAATGGCAATGGAATCCTACTGTACTTACTTCTGATAAATGAACTGAAAACTCTGTTGTTCCTCTCATGTAGCTTTCCTAATAAGATGGTTCTGGGAAGAACACATATCAAAGATGTAGCAGCCAAAAGAAAAGTGGAGCTCAACAGCTACATACAGAACCTGATGAACAGTTCTCCAGAGGTGGCAGAAGTGAGTACAAATAATTTAAATCAAATGCAAGTTTTCAAGTTTTGGCGCTTTTGAGCACTTAAACTAACATGTAACATTTCTTCCAAATGTAGTGTGATCTTGTTTATACTTTTTTCCATCCATTACTTCGTGATGAAAAAGTGGAAGGAATAGATGGAATAGCCAGACCTGCAGGTAAGGGATGCTTATAAATGGGTTTAATATAGTATGATACATTTACAGTGTGAATCTTTTAAATCTTTTTTAGTTAACTGTAGTTTTTTCTCATTGAAAATTGCATCACTGTCTTTCCAAATGTGCCTATGTACAGTTTCAAGGAAATACATACCAAAAATTGCAACAATATATGTGATCACTTGGGCTTTTTTATGGCTTGATTAAATTATTCAGGTTTTCACTCCAAACCTCCAAGCTGGTTCTTGCAAGAGAAAGCAAAAACCTTTAAAACCCACAGCCTTGCCCCTCTTAGGGAAGTAGAAATAAAATCGGGAACCGAACTTGGTCTAAGGCTTGTATTTTTTGCCATATGTGATAAGTCAGTGTAGTACTGATGAAAGCGTACCAATATTACAGAAGAAATAATTGTCTAATTTTTCAGATACATGTCCATCAAGTCCTACCTCAGGCAAAGTGGGAGGAGAAGTGAAGCTATCCATATCCTATAGAAATAGTACTCTATTTATCATGGTGATGCACATTAAAGACCTGGTAAGTGGAGATACTGCACTCACTGCCAAAAACTGTTTCCATCTTGTCAATTTTGACTTAGATTTATTCAGGAATGCTGGAACTGTCTCTTCGTCTAAATTTTCTGACTGCCAGCTTAATTACCTGCTGCTTTTCATTAGCTTGATTGCAAAGTCTAGACATTTGAAATATGCAAACAGTTACGCACTAATTAGTTTTCTAACTTGTCTTGTTTCTTTGACTGTAGGTTACAGAAGATGGTGCAGATCCAAATCCCTATGTGAAAACTTATTTACTTCCAGACACGCACAAAACATCCAAACGCAAAACCAAAATCTCCCGGAAGACAAGAAACCCAACTTTCAATGAAATGGCAAGTTAAAATCTATGTAGTAACTTCCTATAGCTTGCAATAATCTTATTCTAAACAGTAGTTAAAATATTGTCTAAAAAATCTGTGAACATGTATAAATGGAAAAGGAACTGTTTCGAAAAACTGTGCCCTGTTTAAATATAAAGCAACTGAGTAGGTCAGTGTGGTGTTACAAGTAAGCAGAAATTTCTCAGACTGAGTCTGAGGGGTGATGTGGAGAAGCAAAGGAATCTTAAAACTCAAGATCCCCCTGCCCTGGATTCACTGACTCATGATATGGAGAAAAATGAATTCAGAAGTCTTGGCATGTAAACAGTACTTCAGTCAAAAAACACCAGTCCTTTTAAACACTTTACATTGGGAGCATGAAATAAAATAGGGATGTCCTTCAGCCCACTGTCTGAGAAGCAGATGTACTGAATGGTGACAATGTGCAGTTCAGACACCTGTCAGGGGCTGGGCAGTCAGAAGAAAGGGCAGGCTGAGTAATGTCTTTTGGCTAACCAGAAAATTCTTGACTTCTCACCTCCTAGCTCGTGTACAGTGGATACAGCATGGAGACTCTGAAACAGAGGGAGCTTCAGTTAAGCGTGCTCAGTGCAGAATCGTTACGTGAGAACTTCTTCCTAGGTGGAATTACACTCCCACTAAAGGATTTCAACTTGAGCAAGGAGACTGTTAACTGGTATCCACTGACTGCTGTACCCTATCTGTGAACTCATTTCTGCGCCTCACTGAGACCAGAACGGTTGTATTCACTTGTGCTTTGTGCATCTTCCTACTTGAAGATAACCTGTACATCTTTAAATAAGAGACTCTCCATTTCAACAGATATGTTGGACCAATGTTCAGGTAGCCTAATTTGGAGGATTGCAAAAAAAACTGGGTAATGGTGTTATCAAAGCATCATTTGTAAAAGTTTAAGAGTTATGGATAAAGGAAGGGGTTTTTAAACCATCAGTGAAAGTGAGATGAGCAGTTTGACCATGCTGGTTGGTTGAACCATACCTTGATCATTAGGCCTGTGGATATAGTGTATTTTTGCTTTTAATTTGTTGCCGCTGTTGTGTCATCCATGACATGATGCTGGAGAACATCAAAGAAATTGCATATTTTAGGATTACATTCCCACTACTAACGAGACATCACAGAAGCAGCGATAGGTCAGATTTTGGTGGCTGCACACACACCTGTAGACATGAAGGTTGAAGGGCTGGAAAATTCCTTAGCATTACATTTAATCCCACATTCATGCTTCCCTAAGACTTATTGGAGTGAGTGCCAATAGTGGAAGTTGTAAATAATGGTGCCTTATAATTCAAATGCTTCTCTTTTACCTCATTTCTGGTATTTAAATATGTATACATATTAACTTTCAGCTCCTTATAAAGGGGGAACATTCTCATATTTAATACCTTGCAGGTCCTACTGGAAGTTTTTTCCCAAGATGTGTTATTTACAAATAGCATCACTTATACTGATCTTCACAATTTGTTCAATTTAGATACATTTTTTTCTACCCCATCTTCTACGCATGGTCTCCAAAAATTGAATGAAGACTGGCTGAATGTGGTACCGTAGGAAATGTGCCCAGCTTCTCAGTGGGGGTTTTTGTTGTAATTTCTAGAACTTTTCAGTACTGCAGTGATAAAGTGTGGAACAGATTCAGACACTAATCCAAAGTGGTATTTGCATCTGTGCTTCCAGGGAAAGAATGGCCTCTAGTTGAAAAGCACCACTGCTGGATGAATTGCAGGCCAGAAATTAGTTCAATTAACAGCTTTGAGAGAGGAACTTGGCTGCTTTTTTTTTTTCCTTTAGCAGTTCACAGCAATACTGTTTCTCATTCGCAGTAAGAGCTACTCCCACTAAAATACTTCATTCCAAGGAACGTTAGATTTGGACTATATTGTGATAGTGGAGTGCAGATGTCACTATCTCCCGTTAATACCACTGGTTACTTAATGAGGTCTTTTCTGCACTACAGGTGTCACCTTTTTGTTCACCTTATTTGGGGTTTAGGATGTTCATGTTCTGTGTAAACAAAGCTCTAAAGTTGCACACTTCTTTAGTACAAAATCTTGAAGCAAACTTTAAAAGTGAAATATGCAACTATGAACAAAGACATAATACAGGGTAAGCTTTCTATCTACCCAACACTAAAAACCTATTTTATAATCCAATTTTCTTTCCCCTGCTACTGACCAATCTCCCTTCAATACAGAAGAGAGAAGTAAACTTGAATCTCTTGGTGCCTAAACGATTCACGGTCCAATTTCGTAGGAATTACTGCAATTAAAAAGCTAATGATATCTTGAATGTTAGAAACTGGGCCAATACTAATGGGCGCTAACAAATCCCAGTTGTAGTAGGCATCTTCCGCATATTTTTCATTTAGTATATAGCCTGTAAATAATAAACTATATAACTAACTAGATATATTTCCTGCTCACTTGATGCTTTTGAGACTTACTCCATTCCATCATTAGAATCACAAGTCACTTAAACACAGGAAAGTAGACTACTGTTTTTGTGAAACGTTCCATTGTGAAATAAAATGAAAGCAATATGGACTGCCTTTTTTGCAGTTTGCTGTTAAAGCACAGTGTCTTACAGCACAAAATACAATTAAACTAAAATCATTTAAAAAATGATTTGCAGTTTTAACAGTTGTCTGGACTGAAAAAAAAAAAGCATAGTACTGTATTATTGTTAGCACATGTCCTGACTTCTGATTTAATCTTCCTCATAGCTTAACTCATTTTGTGCCTTTCCCTTCCTTTTCAAAATCGTCACTGGCTGGAGCTTTTTATGGTCATGGATTTTATGTTGTCTGTGGGATCTGGCCTTGGCCTCTCCTCACGTGTAGAGGACCAGCACCAAGCTTGCACCTCTTTGCACTATTCTCAATTAAGAAAAAACTGATTGTTGCAATAAGAATTTACCGTACTGCATAGAAAAACCAAGATGGATGTGAAAGAGGGAAATATTTGATTGGGATGGAATTTACCAGTATCCTAAGTAGCTTGAAAATGTAGTTTTAACAGCTTTTTATATCGTGTTTAATGGAAAGAAAAAATCTTTTATGCACCGTTTGACCTGCAGCCAGAAGTGTAATTGTCCCTCCAGACCTCGTGTTGGTATCCGAGAGCAGCAGCTTGCGCTAGGACCTCTTCCTCTACTAACCTCCAACTTTGCACTGAACTTTTTATTACTGCCTACGACCTACAGCTGCCTGTCTCTGGACGCATGTGCGATCTTTGGTAGACGCTCTTTTCTCTATTTTTACAACTGTAGGGTTGTGTAGACCCCCCGTCACCTGCCTTAAGGCCGGGGCTCCCCCAGGCCCGCTGTGTCCCCCCGTCCCGGGCGCTCCCTGAGGCGGGGCAGCGAGAGCAGGGCGCCTCCCTTCGTCTGTGTATCTCTAAGAACCAAATACTTTAATGAAACGATAATAAAGATGTACAATGTGGCCCCGCGCCGGGCGGGTTCGCTGTGACTCCGTAACTCTTGTTTAGTACATTAAACACTATTCTGGAATAAAACCCAACGCGTGGCGTGCTCTGTGCCGGGAACCGCCGGGGTTGTGGGCGGGGCGGCTGAAGGGGCGCGCTCCGGCGCCGCTGATTGGCTGCCGGGCGGCGGGGGCGGGGCCGCGCGCGGGGCCCGCCCTTCCTGCGGAAGCGCGCGGGAGGGGCCGCTCCTTCTCTCCGCGCTGCCGCCATCATGGGTCGCNGCGGGAGCGCTCCGGCGCCTGTGGAGATGGCGGAGAAGGCGGGCGGCCGTGGGGACATGGCGGCGGGGTGGGGAAGGCTCGGGCCGCGGCCCAGGGGCCGAGTCCTTCAGCTCGGGCGCTGAGTGTCTGATGTGCTTCCTCCCGCAGAAAGGGCCTGTCCCAGTCGGCCTTGCCCTACAGGCGCAGCGTGCCCACGGTGAGTCCCTTCTCCAGAACCTTCCCCAGAATCTTCCCCGCGCCGAGCGCGCTCCGGGACCCACAGAGCAGCTTAGGGGTGCCCACGGAGCAAAAGAAAACGAGAACTGCAGTATTTGGCGTCATCACTTTCAAATTATGGCCTGTCTGAATGCTTCCGTGGCATGTGATGGAGGAGGCTGCCCAGGGAAATCGTGGAGTCGCCGTCTCTGGAGGCATTCAAAACCCACCTAGATGCGCTCGTGTGTAATGTGCTCTAGGTGACCGTGCCTTGGGGGGCGATTAGATGATCTCCAGAGGTTCCTTCCAACCCTAACGGTTCTGTAGTTCTGAGATGATCGTTAGGTTATTGAGGAAACAAGTGTCTTTTTCTGGGCAGATGGTTCGTTTGGCATAGAAGTCTCTTTTCCTCGTTGTACCTCCTTTTATTTAAATGCTTTTTCAATTACTTCTAGTCTATAGTCTGGTAATATTTAGAGACTAAATTATTCTCTTCGCACTGAGTTTGCTATTGTGTAATAAGCAATTGCTTTCAAAAGTATTTATAACTGCTTTGTTCGTCAGAGGGCTGAATTAGGTAGTTTTGGTGTGCTCTTAGTTCTTTCAGGGTACTTTCACTTAAAAGGGCTTTCTCTCCTCTGCAAGACTATTTCTTGGAGGATCTGTTTGTTGGCAGAAAGAACGATTTGTAGTACATATGGAAGCATGGAGTGAAAAACAGTGAAATGAGAACATAAAATTAAGCACCAAATATGAAATTAAATAGATACAGTTTAAAGTGTGTCTATGAAGCTGCTTGAAGTGCTGCTGATGGTTAAACAGTTCAATAACATGCTATATTTGTTTTTAAAAAAACCTGTGGTGTTTTTCTGCTTAGGGGTATTCATATTCTGTTTTAAATTATAATCTTCAGAGCACTTCCAGTTTACTTTTGCCAGTTTACTTTTCTGCTTCATGCTGTGACAGCATTAAAAAAGAAAAAAATCAGGAGCTTTTGTAGCTCATGGAAAGTCAGGATTACGTAGCTTGTTGGTGGTGTCTTTCCATTAATAATAGTGGAAGCAGTAGCTTTATCAGTACTGTTTAACATAAAATTAATAGAAAAGGTACGGTCCTATCTCGGTAGGTTTGTTTCATTTTTTAATTAATTAGTGTACTTAAAGTCTGGTTTGTTAGTTATCTCTGTAGGTACTTTACTGAGAGCTGGCTAATGGGTTTCAGTTTTGTATTTGTCAAAAGGCCTAGGTAAAGTGTTCCTTCTCAATGGTNGTCCTATCTCGGTAGGTTTGTTTCATTTTTTAATTAATTAGTGTACTTAAAGTCTGGTTTGTTAGTTATCTCTGTAGGTACCACAAGGATCAGCAAGTCCTACCTCAGAGCCCCATCCAACCTGGCCTTGAATACTTCCAGGAACTGGGGCAGTCATGGTGGGGCGGTTTTTTGTCTCTGATTTTGTGCTTCTGGTGTGGCAGTTAAAGTGAAATAATGATAAAGCAGTTGGTTGGAGGCTTTATGGAGTTTTTAAAATGGAGACTCATCTTTAGCTCTGCCTTCCCCTACCACATTTCACTAGCATTACAGGTTTCTTACATGTAAAAAAGTTTCTGTATCATTAGAAGTACAATTTCAGTTCTCGACTGTTTTTTTAAGCATTGCAAAGCATCAATTTCTACCATTTATTGAAAGTTTCCATGTAGCTAGCCTGTGCCTCTGTATTAAGAAGTGCTAATCAGTTTGACTTTTTTTTTCTAATTTTCTTTAGTGGCTGAAACTTACTTCTGATGATGTAAAGGAACAGATCTACAAGTTGGCTAAAAAGGGCCTGACTCCCTCCCAGATTGGTAAGAATTATAAACCACTCCTGAATGGGGACAAATCCGCATATTTCTGACTGTAATGTTGTATTTGTTCCTTCAGCCTGTATTGAATAACATGCTAAGAGAACACAGCATTTCTGGGGTACCTGTGTTCACTGTGGATTCCACTAGGAGTCCTAGGATAATATCGTGAGCTGGAAGGGACCCACAAGGATCAGCAAGTCCGACACCAGGACATTATATACCTTGTTCTTGCAAGAAGCATATTTGGTGAGGTAGTGTGTTGGTTTTGGGGTTTTTTCCACAGTGGAAGACTTGAAGCATCTGTTTAATCTTATAGCCTGTCCTTAGGAATGGCCAGTAATAGGTGTAACAGGGAGGTTTGGTGTGCCCAGTTTCCTGGAGGAAATTTTTCCAATACCAGCAGCCCTGTGCTTAGAGTTTACTGAGACAGGCACTGCAGCTGCATCGTGGACTAATTCTAGGGTTTGGCCCCTTCCAGAGCTGAAGTGTTTGCATGACACAGCTTTATATGCTCATGAGCTAATGTATGCAGTATAATTAGGTGCTGTGTACATTAGTTTTTTATTACTGTAATCCTAAAAGCATTAATAATCCCTTCTAGAGGGATCAATAGAGTGATTGAATACATAGCTTTAATGAGTCCTGTTGAAAATTATCCAATAGTATTGTAGCACCTCATTTTACCTGCCTAAGTGTGATGGGTTGGTCAGTTGTCTTAAGTGTTACCAGATAAAGCATTTCAGCTTCTCTTAAGTTTTATTTTGCTCACTTCTTGTCTGCCATTTCTGCAGTTGCCACTAGAAAGGTTTATAACTTTGAGAAGACCTTCTTCTTTGATAGCTTGTAACTGTAAGGTCAGTTTCACAAGCTATGTTGGTGTATGTTTTTTCTTTTCAGTGTAAGATATAAATGTTTGTTTCAGGTGTGATCCTGAGGGATTCCCATGGTGTTGCCCAGGTTCGCTTTGTAACTGGCAACAAGATTCTGAGAATCCTTAAATCGAAGGGACTGGCCCCAGACCTCCCAGAGGATCTTTATCACTTGATCAAGAAAGCAGTTGCTGTTCGCAAGCATCTTGAGAGAAACAGAAAGGTGAGTGCTCTTTAATTAGATAACTCAGTGTCTGTGGTTTTAAATTACACAGTAGTTTAGGTACAGTTTGACAAAGCGAAGACTCTTTGTGCTCTTCCTATTAGCTCCCCTTTGAGTAAACTTAGGAGGTGGGGGAGATATTTTCATCAAGGAGAATGGTCTTTGTGAAAAGGATTTTAAAAGCAATGTTTAAACCATGTATTTCTGGTCCTGTTCTGACTTTACTGAAGCTTTGGAAATGGAAATGTAATGTTTTTAGCAGTAGCGGAGGATTATTTGCTTTACTGAAACGCCTCTGAATTCTACATTGAGAAATCCGAGTAGTGCTTGGTTGTAATGTAACTTTGTTTTCAAGGATAAAGATGCCAAGTTCCGCCTGATTCTCATTGAGAGCAGGATCCATAGGTTGGCTCGCTACTACAAAACCAAGAGAGTGCTGCCACCCAACTGGAAGTAGTAAGTCTTCTGCATTTCTCTTGGCACTGAAAACTAGAATGTCTTGTAGACTGTGCTGGGGTCGTTATTCAGAGGGTGAAGAGTGTGTTGTGGTTGGGTGTGTAGGTAACCCAGGCAGCAGAGAACAGGTATTTTCATAGATAACCAACTGTTAAATTAGTGAAACCAACAAATGAAGTCACTACTAGACAATTTATATAACACTTCAAACTGTGGTCTTGGTTCTCAAACACCTTTATAGTTCACGTTACTTTTAAAACTTAATGAGAAATGGTTTAGTAACTTGGGAAAAAGGGAAGTAATTGTAGTTTATCTCTAGGAGAAGTAACCACCATAGAATTCCCATAGATGTTAGGATTAGCCTTGTTTCTCTAAGGAGACTCAAGTGCAGCTAGTCGTATTTTTAAATACATGGTTTTGTGCAGTTACCCTGGAATTTGTATTGTAAAAGTACCAGTGAAATCTTAGGCCATAAAACTTTTTAAGCCGTGATATAGCTCAGGACTAGTACTTAAAACTTGTAACTGAAGCTTTGTTTTTGACAAGAAGTTTGAAATCTGCCTCTGCAATAAATATTTCTCTATTTTCTCTCTCTTCTCTTTTTAGTGAATCATCTACAGCTTCTGCCCTGGTCGCATAAGAGCTGTCTGTGACTTACTGAAAGAATAAATTTTCGTTACCTGACTTTGTGTTGTCTCTAAGTGGTTGGTATGTTAGAAGCTTCTGCTTGTTTCAGGAAGCCGCATGTAAATAGGAATGTTTCCAGGTGGAGCAGGCATGTGGCCATGGTTTCCATATGGCTGTCATGCAGTATCAAATCTGCATTGTGGTTGCTGCAGTGCTAGACCAGCTGCACAGTTGGTATCTGCTTAAACTGGCTTGGTTTTTTGTGATCTGAGAGCCTCAAGTTGGTGAAGTGCCCTAGTCAACTACTAATGGATTTTTTATTCATGTGGGGCTGTGCCTCTGGTGTCCTGCAGAAGAACTGGGAGAGAAAGCAGTGACAGCAGAAAGATTTGGAAATTCAGAAATTGCAGAAGGGATTATGCGGGAGGTAAGGGGTTAGGGAAACAGAATTGGAGAGGTTAATTAATTCACTGCAGGTCATGTGGACCTGTTGCTTGTGCAGAAAGCTTAAGCTGACCTCAGCCAGTTCCTGGCAGTAACTTGCTGTCATTTGTAAGTAGTCTTAAGAATGATCTTTGAGATACAGCAGTTTAGTTCTCAGATATTATGTCTTTACTGGAGTAGTTTTTCCTAAACGCAGGGGGCAGGAGCTATTGCGTAGTCACTGTTGCCAAGGTAGTGCTTCCAGGTTTCTAATAGCTTTGACCTGAAGAGTCGCCTTTCTGCTGGAGAAACAGACTGACAGTGTTCAAGTAGAGTTACTCTGAGTTGTTGTGACTTGCTTCTAAGTCTGTGTGCATTACTTAATCATCTCAGTTAAGCAAGTCCATCTAAGCTACACCATTCTTGTACAGTGAAGTAGCTACTTTCCAGATTGTACTTTCCAGTGGGACCTGGATTTCACAGAAAAATGTGATTCCTCTGGCAAATTGGCACGCTAAATACAGACATGTGATTCAGAGTTTTGAAAGATAAGTGCAGCGTTCCAGCTGAACTCCGAAGTGCGGTGCCTTGAACCCCGAGAAAAGCGCGGGGTCGCGCTCCGCGTTCCCCATGGCTGTGTGTGACTCGGGGGAGCCGCCGGCAGGTGGCGCTCGGAGCCAGCCGCGCTGCGGGTGCCCTGCGGCGAGCAGCGCCCCCTGCGGGTGGCGGCTCGGGAGCGCCGCTCGCAGCTCGGAACGGGAAGGGTTCGAGCCGTGCCCGCTGCTCCAGGGCCTTGGGAGCTTATGGAGCTCACACACGTACTGGATTTCGATGGGATCTGCCCCGCAGGGGTGCAGGAGAGGAGTGTGAGTTACTCCCTTGAATGAAATTACTTCTGGGAATGAAAACATGTCCTGGACTTGCAGTAAGATCAGATCCAGGGGTTGAAGGTATTCCTGAGGATGGAAAAAGAGAGGTACCCCATATCTGTTGTTGAGGAATGCTAATGGTTCTGCAATTTTACTGTTATGCACAGAGTTCTACTGCTTATGTTGCTAAAGATTCTGTATTTCCTCTAAATCATACAGGCTTGCTTAGGTAACTTGTTCTCAGTAGGATTAATCATAAAATCAGAATGGCCTCTATTGAAAGAGACCTTAAAGATCAATCAGTTCTAACCCCCTGGCGTGGGCACGGACACCTCAGAGCCCCATCCAACCTGGCCTTGAATACTTCCAGGAACTGGGGCAGTCAAAACGTCTCTGGGCAACCTCTTCCAGTGCCTCACCACCCTCACAGCAAAGAATTTGTTCCTAATACCTAACCTAAACTTCCCGTCTCAGTTTGAACCCATTACTCCTTGTCCTGTCACTACAGCTCCTGACAAAGTGTCCCTCTCCAGCTCCCCTGTAGGCCCCCTTCAGATACTGGAAGGCTGCTATGAGGTTTGTACACAGCCTCTTCTCCACACTGGAAAATGCCAGCCCTCTCCTGTCTGCATAGGGGAGGTGCTCCACTCCTCTTTACCAACTTCATGGCCCTCCTCTGGATTTGCTCCAATCCTTTTCATGTGGGGGACCCTGGAGCTGGATGCAGGACTCCAGGTGGGCTCTCACTGGAGCAGAGCGGAGGGGCAGAATCCCCTGCCCTGACCTGCTGGCCACGCTGCTTTTATTTTGCTTTTATTTTCGTGGATTGTCCATCCCTTACCACTTGGGTTACCAGAACAGCCGCAGCAGGAGTTGAACTTGCCCCAGGGCAACCCCAGAGCTGTCTGCTCAGCAGCTATGGGAACAGTGGAACCAAACACCAGCAGGGGTAAATCCTCCCTGGGGAGCAGAGCCCTGGAACCCATGAAACCAAGCTATGCATTGGGGGATGTGGAACATGGTCACTTGGAAGCCTCAGGTAAGTTCATCATTTGTGCCACAGGGCTGCACCTGGGTGAGAGTGAAACTCTCAGGTAGTCTGCTTAGTTTTCTGCCATGTTCTGAGCACCAGGAGTGCTCTGGGCAGCTCAGGACTGGTGATCCAGCTGCCCAAGAGAGTTAGTGGAGTCTCTCTCCTGCTCTGTGTAAAGGTACTGTAACTTCTCTTGTATGGAGAGGTGTGATAATGGGGATAAATCCAGATGTGCACATAGTGGCTCAAAATTAATCTTTTTAAGGGCTAGGCAAGCTGTCCCTGTTCCATGGTTATGTCCAGGCACCTCTCTGGCTTCCCTCTCCCTTAGCAGTGTGGGTGTTCTCAGGCTTTGGGCCCCACTGCCCTCTTGCTTTCTCCTGTCACTGTCACATCTCTTTATGGCTTCTTTGTGTTGATTTAACCTCCAGAAGATGCTGGTTTTGCTTCATTCCCTGCAGCCTTTCGCAAATTTCCAGCATTACCTTTTCCTCCTGTGGTACTTTTCACTCTCCCAGCAGGTACAAATCTGAAAGATGATTATTTTATATTTTTCCTCCTCCAGTGTGAGGTTTTTGCCTGCACTGTGCCAGGGCACACATCAGAAAGGAGCTCTCAGTTTCCCCCAGTTCCATCTCTCTTGGCCCTGCCTTCTCCAGAGAGGAGCAGCCACAGGGCTGTGCCTCGCAGTGAGCTCTGCTGCTCCATACCAGGCTTGCTCTCATGGCAGCCCTGCTTCACAAAAGCCTCCCTAGGCTCAAGTCCTTGCCAGCTCTGCAGCTCTTCCAGGGCTCTGGGGTGCATGGCAGAGCCTGCTTCCCCTTGGCCATCAACAGCTGGGCTTGAGGCTGCCTGCTGAGGCACCCTTTCCTCTGGCAGAGCCTCAGGGTTGCCTGCCGTTCCCTGGGAAGGCTTGTCCTAGGGTTTCAGGAACAATGATGGTTCTTGCAGTCACTGCTGGATTGCTGAGCACCCTCAGTAAGGAGAGAAATTGTTTCCTTAGGTCTAAAGAACTGAGCTCTGCAATGGATGGGGCACAGGGAGATGGCATATGGGCATTCTTCAGGTTCTCGGTATTCTTTTCCACACAGATTTTTCTAATCCATTTCTTCATGGATTAGAAAAGTTGATTTTTTTTTTTAATAATCAATTTTTCTAATTCCACACATTTCCTTGTAATCCATGTTTTTTTTTCTCAGGAGTATGAAGGGCTTCCCTCTCTTACCTTTCTTGGACCTTCTTCCTTTACTCCCCCGAGTTTCTGTGCACCGTTTGCCCTGACAGCTCTGGATGTGTGTCCAAGTTTTCTTTAAGAAATTTACCCCTTTTTTTGGCATATCAGTGAAGCCAATTTTCTTCCTTTCCTTTCGGTAACAAGAGTTTAGCCTACCCTGCTTTGGGTCAGCTAGGGCAGCGCTCAAATGTATGAACACAACTTCATGTTTTCTTCACTTCTGCACTTCAGCCTGGAATGGTAAGTCCAGGAAGGTCTTTGGTTAAATCAATAGATGCCATGTGCATTTTCTACCTCTATTTCTAGGAAAGCATTTGAAAGGTGACTGTTAAGTATGAAAAGGATTAACCTTGACAGGGATTTAAGGGAAAGCTTTGATTCAGTCGTGGCCAGAGGACTCTCTTAGTGCTAGGTATCTGTTTATTTTGAAGGGTTTGGTAGTGTGTGATTAGTTCTGTTGTGGAGGCAGAAAAAATTGCCTCTGAATTTTTCTGATCAACAGTGCCTGTTTACAGGTACCTCTGTGAAAAATGTAAAAAACCTTAGTAATTTATTTCATGTAAGGAACCTTAAACACCAGCTATTTGCTGTTAAGTCATTGCCACTGCTGGAAACCATGCATTTCTTTTTTGCCCCTTTTGAAAAGGGGCAAAAAAAGTAAACCAGGCTATAGTAATGAAATCAGAAAAGGCAAGAAATTATTTGGATTTATAAAGGTAGAGCTGGAAGTATGTGCTGCTTTGTTTTTTCTAAAAAACAGCTTGTTTCCAGTTGCATTTTCTGCCACTGAGCTTTTTCATTTTCAGCTCAAAATCACTGCTTGCAAGTTAATACCAAATAGCAAAAAGTGAATGAAACATGCACAACAAATCAGGGGATTTTTCCTGGGCGATGGCTGTGTGTCACTTTCTTCACTGTTTTCAGTGTCACTTACAGATCATGAAAAACAGTGATGTTAAAAAGCACCTCACGTGTTTCTCGGGGCTCAAGAGCCGGTTCCTTTCGCCGTTCCCATTCCAATAAAGAGCAGTAGAGCCTATGGAATTCTCCAAAGGCAGGTTCGGTGCTCGCCGGGCTCTGGGTTAGCTGGTGATTCTGGCTTAGGCTAATGCTGCTTCACGTTCGTGCAGTTGTTTTGTTCCCCTTTCAATGCTGGGATCAAACTCGTGAAAAAATGCGGCTGTTGCTGGGAAGTGCCTTCAATAACTCGGACCATTTGCATGACAATGGGTGGCTGTGCCCTGGTAACCTCCCTCCTTCGCCAGCACGTCTCTTGGCAGCGGGAAATGCTTCCACAGTGTTTGCTGCTCCAGTGCTGTGTCCGTGAATGTCCTTTTCTTGCTTCCAAGGATTTCTGGACATAGTTGCGGTTGGATCAATGAAGGCTTCCCTCTTTTTTTTCTCCCCCCTCTCCTGCTTTGAGGATAAATTTTACCTCTGGTTAGAAATCTATAAACTTTGTAATGAGCCGTGTTGCTGATGAGTGTGAGCGCTTTCCTCTCACCGCAGGATTTATTAGAGATGGTGCCCAGCACTGATGCTGCCGGAGCTGAATCGATAGGAAAGGATAATGTTAATGGCATGGCAATATGTATTGGTTGTGAGGATAAACTACCCATTGTACATTGCACATTGGGCCTGGTGACTAGAGAAGGACTGGCAGCCACTTTCCGGAGGCTTCTCAGCGCTTAGGGCAAAGGAAGTGAAGCACAGCCTTTAGCTCAGCCCCTGAGCTGAGTATTGGGTGGCAGTAATTATGTTGGCTGTGCCTGAGGCTGGAGGTGTACCTACATTAAAAGATCACCTGAGTTTTCTAGTGACTGCTGGTTTTACAGGCTGATATTTTATTCCCTTTGAGGCTGCTCACTCAAGACCCCTTTTCAGGTCAGAATTCTCCTTCTTCAGAGCCAGGAAGGAGCTTTCAAGTTTAGCGCAGCTGTCAGGGATCAATCTCTTTTACAGCTCCTTCAAGTTCTTTCTGATGCAGATGAATAATTTCCGTAGATCCTGAGTCCTGTGTTATGCCAGAGTGGGAAGAGGGTGACTGGTGTTTTGAACTGTAGAAGCTGTTGACTGACTGGGTGAAGAAACCAGTGACAGCCATTAAAAATTAATCAGGTTAAATGAACTTGGGAAGGATCCGAATCTCAGAGGACCAGTTCTGATGGTGAAGGCATTTGAGATTTTCAAGAAAGGCGATGGAAACATCTTTCAGTACAATATATGTTAGTGGACACAGGGGCACACTGAAAGCTGTCGTGAAATAGAAGCTATAAAAGGAATTGTTTCCTTGTGAGCTTTTTTTCCTGTTGTTTTGTTGTTACAGAAAAACCATGGCATCTGCTTTCTTGTTTTGGTGGGGGTTTTTTTGTTGGTTTTTTTGTTTTGGGTGGTTTTTTTTGTTTTTTGGGTGTTGTGTTTTTGGGGGTTTTTGGGGGTTTTTTTGTTTGGTTGGTTTTTTATTGTTTGTTTTTGTTTTTTTTTAAATAAAGCCCATCCTATGTTGCTCAGCTCTGCTGGCCTTGGCAAAACTAAGACTATAAATTGATACATTTTCAGAAACTGCTGATGGAGCAATATCTATTATATTGAGTATTCCATTTATACCTCAAACTCATGCTATAGATATCCCCTGAGACATCAGTTAAGTACCTTTCTTGTTAACTTTCTTCAGCAGTACATTCAGGTCTGGATTCTCTTTTGGTTTAATATTTTGTTATTTCTAGTACTGTGTCTGACAAGCAATACATTAATAGTATTTTAAAACAGTATTTAGGTAGTCTCAATCAAAACCATATATAATTAAGAAACAGAGCCTAATAACATTCCTGTAACGTGCAAGGAGGTGACTGTTTCAGTGGTCCCAAATTCTTTGTGAGTGTTGTGTAATGACCTGGGAATAGTCACTTTCTGAAGAGTTGTTTACTTCTGGAATTCACTAAATGTGTGTGTTGCAAGTGGGATGCTGCAGAAACACCATTTCACTGATATCCAGCTCTTATGTAGTAATTTTGAGCCATAAATCTCAGTGGTTTGTGTGAAAATAAGATTTGATACCCCCAGCTTTGCAGGGTGACAGAGGCATAAAGCAGCAAAAGTTTGCTTGGGGCAGCAGGAGAGCTTGGCACCAGCTCTGAGGTCCTGGATCCCAGCGTCGTGTGCTGCCTGTGAGCTGTGGTAGTTGCACTTTAAACAGAGTGTGTGTTTGTATGTAAATAGCCTGTGTCGGGGTGGTGCTGAGCTGAGCATGGAGGCAGCACCCAGGGGCTTCTGGGGACACAGAGCATGGCCCTGACTCCTGGCACAGCATCCCCGAGTGTGGCTCTCAGTGGGCAACAGTGGGCAGTTGCAATAATCCCTTTTTGCACAGATGTATGTACGAGGGAGGGAGCAGAAGGAACTAATCCCCAACTTCTTCCTGCCCAGAGTGGGGAGTGGGCTGGACCTTCCTTCCTTAAAGGAGCCCCGGGAAAATGGAGCCATCTTTGTCTCTGAGATTTGCCTACCTGATTGTGCTCTTGTGGGGCACATAACTCAATGCTCCTGTCGGGTCAGAGCAGATTGTGATCTGGTCTCCTGCCGTCAGTTTGTCTTTCTGTGTATGGCAACTTTGGATGTAGGAAAGGAGGATATAAAAATCAGAAAAATTAAGGAGTTTGGCCCTGTTGTATAATTGAGACACTGTCACTTCTCAGTTTTGAAACTTCGTCACTTACAAATTCTGTGGTAAATTGCTGCACAATAATCCCCTCAATTAGGCTGCTGCGATTATCCTTAAAGCATAGGTAAAGCCTACGTTTCAGTGATCTCTGGAAACTGTGTGTGCTCTTCTTAGCAAAGATCAGTACCTTCTGCAGCTGTTTAATAAAACTCTGAGTGTTGCAAATCAGTCAAGTAAGAAATTCTGTTTCATGGAATGATTCCTGTCAGCCTTGCTGCTGATTCAAAGATCCAACTAATAGGGTTAAATCTGAGCAGTTTAACGGAACAATGTTATTTAAGCAAAGCAATCATGTCCTGCTGCAGTGTTGTTTGGTATTAAACAGCAATTAGATTTGTCTGCCCAACAAAATTGCAAAGCTCCTCTGAAAGCAGCTGTAATCGGAAATGTCACACTGCAGATACCGATGATAGATATGGTCTAACAAAACACAGGCTTTGGCTGCAGTTCCTCACATTGATGGATAATCCCAGGGCATGCAGCAGTTTAGGACTGTTTATGTAGCTTGCAGTTTAGGTTGAGGTTATTCCTTCCACAGTCCTGTACAAGCTCGCGTTTTTCGCTGCAGGGTGCCACCAACAGCCAGGTTAAACTGGAGGGTTCTGCCCCATCACTCACTCGGTAGTGAAGGTCAAGTGAAACAGTGTTTGGGATGGTGAACCTGAGGCTAACCCAGCAGTACTGGATATAACAACGCTGTGTTGGACAACAGCAGTATATTGGAGTCCACTCTGATCATTTTGCAATGGCTCACTCTGGAAGCACAAGGAACTGAGCAGTAGGTTTGGAAAGCTGCAGAGGTGGGTAACACAAGAGTCAGCACCAACAGTAAAGCAGATGTGCTGAAGTGCTGATTTAGAGGGGTGATTCCACAGACACGTTACTGGATTTGGTTGAGCAGCCTGCATAGGAACTTACACAAGGAACAATTTGTGGATTGCACAAAGCTCCTGGTTTCTTGGAAATTTGCAAGAATTTTTGCTTAAAAAAAGACCAGAACATGTTGCATGTGCATCAGCCAGTGTTAAAATGCAGAACTTTTATTAGGCAAAATACCCTGAATAATAAGCATTCCTGCAACCACTCTGAGTTTTAATCCTTAAACATTTGTGTTAAGAAGTGTTAGAAGTGCGAGAAAGCTGTATTAGCATCAGACTACAGAGTAGGTGCAAGCACACAACGTGTGAAAAAGAGCTTGTCATTGGTGTACTTTCAGTCTTAATATTTCCTCTCCTGTGAGCTGGGAGATAATAGGATGCTCCCTCTTGGTGTGTATTTTTCATGGGAAGATGTGGATGCTGTGAAGAAGTGTAAAGATGCTAGAAGTCTGCAGCAGTGGCATCACTCCATGTTATGGCCACAAAACCCACACTAGAGCATGGGTTAGATTGTGCTGGGTATTTGAAGCAGTGGCCTTTTTTCCTGCTCCCTAGTCCCTGTGTACTCCTGCACTTATTAAAGCACAGAAACTCATCAGGGAATACGTTCAAATGGCTGGAGTCCTGATGTGTGTTATTTCTAACTTTCTCTGATCTGTGCCAGTTAGATGAAGCTGGGATAGTCTGAGTGCTGTCTCTTCCATCTCTTCCCCTCCAGGCCAGTGTATCCTGGTGATCTGCTAAAGATTCCCCTGTTCCACGAATGGAGAAAGTGCCCAGCCTCATGCGTGTTCATTTAGGCTTCAACCTGCTCTAGGGGTGAAGATCTCACGAAGAACAATGACGGTGCACTTCGGATATATTCCCTGTTCATCAGGTGTGTGGCTGTGTTCTGTTATCTGATCTTGTCCCCCTCTCCTGCCACTGGCACCTTGTTTGGCACCCCCGCAGTGAAGGGGACCCAGAATTTCTCTCAGTAGCTCTGTAGGGTGCAGTTTACCCTTTGAGCAGCATTGGTGTCGCAGCCTAGTGCCGCTGAAAGTGCAATCCAGCCTGGAGCTGCGCTTGGAGCTCGCGCTGCAGCCACCAGATCTGCCACGAGGATGGATCGCGGAGGCAGCAGGGGATCGCTGTCAGCGCACGTCTGTCTGGTAAATGCTCTTTGCTGTCATGCCGACTGCAGGTTCAGCCCTGCCTGACAGCTGGCTCAGGGCAGCCCAGAAGTGAGTGGGTGTGTGGGTCACGCAGCTCGCGCCGTGCCGGAGGAGGCTTGGCACTTCAGCAGCTTTCCCTCCACGCCTGGCTGGTGTCACCAACCCAGCAAATCTGGGAGACTGTGCGTGAGATGAGTTTTTGTGGTCCTGTTTTCTGGGAGACTCTCTGCCCCTCCCTGCTATGTGACCCACATAGGTCTGTGACAAAAAGTGGAAAAGCCAAGAGAGAGAAGCTTTGGCACAGAGACATTGCCCTGGCCTGCCTTGAGTGGATAGAGGCCACAGCCCAAGCAGCTCAGTGAGGGGCAAGGCAATCAGAAAATAAGGATAATTAGTTTTATATGTGGCAGAGTCATAGTTCCTCTCAGAGGGACCCCAAACTTCTCAGTAGAGTTCCCTTTTAATTATTGTTTAAATGTTTCTTTCCTCAGTCTTGAATTACTCAGAGTGCTTTTCATGTGTTAGAGGTAGTCTGCCTCTTTACCCTTGAGGGTAAATGAGCAGTCATTGGCTTTGCATTTTTTTTCTCTTTATCTTTCAAATGTCTATAAGCTATTGTCATTTTTTAATTAATTAAAAAGCTCCTACAGTTCTTTCATGGTTCAAGTTTGCTACAAAAGCAAGATTCAAATTGCACCATTCTCTGTGGAGAATGATGAGTGTATTAGGTAGGAGTGCAGCTCCTGTTCTTGATACAATAACTCCAGTAACAAAGAGACCTTTCTTCAGGGTACCTTCCTTCAATTACCCTGTTATTTTTCTTTCTTTGCTGATGTTAATAATTCAGTATGTGGAAGCGAAGTCATAAAGGGAAATAAACGCTTTGTGTCCCGACATTTTGAGTTTAAGTTCCTTTGGAAAATGTAGTCCCTGGGGTGAGTTTGGGCTGTGGTGCAGCCTCAGTAATTCTGGAGCATTAAGTGAAGCCAGATCGCGCTGCCTTAGGAAAGCCATGAGAGGTCAGTGCCATGAGTCAAGGCCTCAGAGCAGTTTGTCTTCACTTTTTACATTCATTTATCCAATCCCCTGGGAAAGCCTTTTAGCACTGCTCTGTATGTTATAGTGCCTGCTTTTCCTGTTAAGTAAGGAGTACTTAGGGAAGGCAAGGGGGGCAGTAGGTTTTGCACAACGGTAATTATTTCAGGCTTCAATGCCAGGGACCTTTTAACCTAATGCCACTCAGGCTGATTCTGTTGTGTTTAATCCCTCGTGCCCCATGCGTCCCTGCGAGCCTGCAGAGGTGTCCTGTTCTTTGGCCTGAGCCAAAGAGCTTCTGATACTCATCTATAAACAACGTCGAAAAGGTAAAATTCATGTGCTGTTTCACTTTAAATTATGCACTGAACCCTTCAGGAATTGCTCTCAAGCTTTGAGGAGAAGCTATGCTTTTGTCCGGAGGTTGAGATGGCTGGTGGGTAAAGCCTGAGAAAGGCTGAGATTATGGATTGCTTCTGTTCTGCTCTTGTCTTGCAGATTTGCCTGGAGCTGGTTGCTAATTGCTGAGCCTTTGAAAACACTTTAACGTTTTGGCTACACGTTTTTGTTTCCTCGGGGCTGGCTCTGCCCAAACAGCACCATTTAGTTATTGTTTAGTTTTCAGACTGAATGCTTCATGCAGGTGTGGGTAGCCAATGGCTTCCTTTCTGGTTGTTAAAATCAGGCAGTTTGGTCAGCCACTGTTTTTCATCTCTTCATAAATTCTGGGTGTAGAAGTACAGACACAAACATGCAGAGTGTTAATTAAGAGTCTTTTGGCCTTATTATTTAGTTTGTCCTTGGATTGGCCCACTCTTAATTACTACCCCGTTACTATTGCTATTATTCTTGTTTAATGAGATAATCCAAATAATCTCATTTCAGTTTCACAGATCATTAGATCCAACACACTTATTAATAAAGCATTTGTGAGCTCTTTACGTCCACTCAGCTGTTTTCAGTCCTTCTCTTATCCTCTATGACGGAGGGAAGGGATGTGCTGAAAATTTTGTGGTTGGATATACTTCCTCAAAGTATTAGCACTTGCCACTGTATATTGTTTGAACAGCTGCTTCTTTTTGTTAACTGCAGCAATAAAAATGTTGTGCATCTTGGACAGAGGTGTTGACTGTGCTAGTGAGGAGTGGCCCTTGCAAAGAGGGAGCTGGGGCAGCCTCTCTCCTGCCAAGAAGGGTCACCTTTCCCATTTCCCAGTCAGGCAGGACTATGCAGCAGGTGCGGGGCGGCACAGCTCTGCTGGCAGCAGGGTGAGAGCGAGCAGGGTTGTTCTCCTGCCAGCTTCCCAGTGACAGCCAAAGGCAAGGAAGCACTAGGGGGACCATCCAGTTCATTGCTTCCTGACCTGTGTAGCAGCACCTGACCCATGCAGCCGATTACCTGTCCTTCCCCGCTGTCCCCAGGGCAGAGCGCCAGTCACAGACCCATGTCCCATGCCTCGCTGGCTGTGTGTGAGTGTCTCGTCGGTGAGATGTGCCTCTGGAGCAGGGCATGCGGATCAGGTGTGTCTGCTGGGACGGCAGGGAGTGTAGGTGTGCCCTTGGCTGCAGTGTGTGTGGTGTCCTGTTACCCCTGCGTCTCCCGCTGAGACCAACCCCTACACCTGCCCTCTAATGCTGTGGCTCAGATCCAGCTTTTGATAGGGCTCGTAGAGGGGTATTTGGATATCTGTTTGTTTGCCGGGACCATGGTATTTAAAACAATGAAAATTCTCTAAAAATTGAAATGAACAGGTATATGTGGCTGCGCTTTTGTGCCAACAATGGAAAAAACGCCAGTTTTTGTATGCACAGAGAAGAATTAAATGTGAAGAGTAGCACACATTTCACTGCTCTTGATAGAGTGAACCTCTGACTCTGCAGGACGTGTGCTCTCCTGGTCCTGTCGTGTCAGTGTGCTGCTCAGGGGGGCTTTGTCACTGGGGTTCAAAGCCAGGCACACGTTGTGTACTGTTCCGAATTGGGACAGTGATCCGACAGGGAGATAGCAAAAGGAAAAGGGTTAAAATGTCCAACAGTGAAACGAGGTTGGTTGAGCTGGCACAGGCTGTCTGAGCAGCTGAGGTTCCATCTATTCTGCGAGACTCTTCTCCCTGCCGTGTCACCTGCGTGTGCCTGTGATAGAAATGGAAAGGGAGCGGCCAGGAAGGACTGTAGGCCCAAGCTCTGTGTGGCACACAGGCCATGATTCTTTCCAGTCTGTATCTTGCCATAAAGGCAACACCTAAAGGGTGCTACACCGAGCAGCTGGTGAGTTCTCAGTGCCCAGTGAAGCTGTTCTTCACAGGTGGGGAAGCTCCATGGTCACTGTGTGCCTGTCTTCACCCCTGCACCACTGCAGAGCCCAGCCAGGCTCCTGACTTAGCCTGCACTCACATGCAAAAGCCCTTAGCCTGATTAAGTATTAACTCTTTGTAAGGAAATGTGCCTTGAGGCTACAGTGGGGATAACACAGGCTGTGGATTTCTCATGTGATACCAGCCCTGCTTAAGCAGGATTTAGCAGTCTCCTCCTCAAGACCCTCTTCCTACCCCTCCACCCTTCCCTGGGTGTCAACAAGGGTACTGCTGCAGCAGGATGGTGAGCTGGGCTGAGAGATTATAAAGTTTAAGAAGGAAAAAAAAAATCATAAAAGAAGTAGGGGGGTTATTTGGTTGATTTATAAAAAAAAAAAAAAGTTTTCTTCTCTGATCTGTTTTCCCATGTTGTGCACAAACAGCTCTGTCAGGAAGTGGAGCAAAGGCGGGAGCAGATCTCTGACCCAAAAGTGACAGGGGTTGCATAAGATTTGTTTTTGTGTTGGATGGCAGGGCCAGCACCAACGCTGAGCTAATGCCATCTGTGCTGTGCTGCAGCACTGTCACCCGGGTCGTGCCAAGGCAGCTGGCTCAGGGCTGCACCCATCGTCACCCAGGGCTGCTTCCCGGCACAACATGCCGTGTGCCAGGGCTGCCGAAAGCACCGGGCCAGCCGCCGTGCGCTTGCTGCAGCCCGAACGCAGCTCCTGGCTCGCCTTACGTACTCTTGGAGAGCAGGGAATGAGCTTAAGGATGGATAATCCACGCTAACTCTGCAGTGAAAACAAGTCACTTACCTCAAATATCGCTGAAGTCTCGCCTGCCTTCCCAAACCTCCGACTTCCCCATCCTTTAGCAGCAGCCGATACTCTCCTGGTGCAGACTAGAGCAGGGAAAATTAATTGTGCTGTAATGACAACCCCCCTCTCAGAAACCCGGCCTTCTGTTTGGTGTAAATGAAGGGCAATCTGTAGCCTATCAATACACTGTTTCCTTTGGGGAAACAGCCTCACACTTCTCAGATTTCCCTTTACACTACTGACTGTTGGCATCTTTTCCTACCTCAAGATCTGCTACATTGCTGCAAAGGTTTTTTTTCTCTTTAATTAATTTCTTTCAGCTCTGTCAGGATAGAGGGTAATTAAATGCTTCAGTATCTTGTCATAAAAATGCCACTTTTCAGAGGAATTGTCTTAATGAGCCTGTTTTTCAGTATAGCAGAGGCTCATCTATTAGTCCAGTGTATATTTTTAGAGCATGGCATTAGCCAGAAAAGCCCATTAGATCATTATACAAGTGGCTGAATCAGCAAACTGTATCTGCTGCTATTCTGTCAAAGCAATAACGTTAACATTATCAAAGTGATTAAAAGCCATTCATTCATTTTGCATCTGGGTTGACAAGTTCATTCCTGCAGAGGCATACAGTGCGAAGCTGTAAGAAAGGCAAACTAAAAGCTTATCATATCCCTCAACCTGAAGATCTAGCAGTGTGTGACAGATGCAATCAAAACATGACAATTGAGTGGAACACCGGACGCCTGTGTTCTGTCATACAGTGGGTTGTCACTGACAGAGCAGAATCAGCCTCAGCCTGGGACCCTTTTTAAGGATTTGCATCTTTCTGCAGTGAAAAAAGCTGTGTGTGCTGGAGCAGGGCAGGGTTTTCCACCACAAAACCCTTGTAGTCCTTCAGCTCTGGCTCATTCTTCTGGAGTTTCAGAGCAACGATGGTGCTGCTGGCCTTTGCCGTGGGGTGGCTGCAGGTGTGTTTGGCCAGGGGCTTCCCTGGATCTTCAGCCCCCCTCAGGAGCTGCGGGCTGGGTGCTCCAGCTGCAGTTCTTGGCACTGGCAGGGGTGTTTGTCCAGTGTTCATGTGCAGAAGCTATGGGAGGGATAAACAAATGTTGGCATCGCTGTCATGACCTTCTGGAAAAGCTGAGTAGACAGAAAGGTTTGATTCCTGGGGACTGCCTGGGGTCGCTGCTCAGTTAATTTGCTTGCAAAAGGTGCAGCATTATGTAAATCCTTCCCATGGATAGGGCACAATCCAATGGTGAAGGGTGTGGGAATTGCAAGAGCAGTCCCTGTGCCTGAGGCTGGGCTGACCTGTTGGCCAGAGTGGGAGATTTGCCTGTAGAGGTGTCTGGTTTCTGCTCACAAACATAAAGCAGCTTTGAGTTCTGCAGGTCAAATCGTGCATCAAGGAAGGAAAAGGCAGAGGAGAAGAAGGGCAAGCTGTTACTTGGCAAAAATCCACCACCTGCTTCCCCTGGTGATCCCACCTACTCAGTTCTGGTCAGTACCTGACTGAAGGTGTTGAATTGCATTAAAAACCAGCCCAGTAATGATCCAATGAGGTATCACATTGGGGTATCTGAGTGTAGCAAAGGGTTTTTCCCAGGTTTATCTAAATTCTGATTCTGGTTATTACTGATTCATTTTAATGCCACGAGCCTGTCGTGGCAAAGTGTCACTAGCGCTATGTGTCACAGCACCTATGTCACTGTGAGTGTCACACTTGTGTGCTGCTGCATGCCTGTCCAAGGGGTATTTGCTTTTTGATGGCTGATGTCTGTGCTACGCACGAATTAGTCTTTCCCACCATGGCAAAAATGAAAAATTTTTTGTTTGTTTTGGTTTGGGTTTTTTTTTTTTTTAAATCTGCAAATAATAAAAAAGTAGAAAATCTGATGGTTGATGTTGGAAGAATTGTTCCAGATGGGCATCAGTGATATTCTCAGAACCCACAAAGATGAAAAGAATCCATTAAAACTATGGATGATTTAGATGCTTTTGTTACCTAACTGAACTGCAGTCTGGGTTTCTCTTTCCCATTTGTAGGCAAATTTCTAGTCACTTGGCCTTCTGCCCATTGAATTTGTGTCCTCATCACACTCTTCAAATCAAGGAAATGAATTAATTTAGTGGTTTATTATCTTCCCTAGCCTGCTAATATGAATCATGCCTTGGAAACAGTAATTTTTTTGTAAATAGTGAATTCAAATCATCAGGTAACTGTGAGAGTTCATAGACAGAAACAATGGTGTTTCATTTTGAGAAGTGGATTTGAATTTCTGAAAGATAGTTAAAAATTCACAGAATGGTTGTTAGGTTTGGTTTGATAAATGTATCTCTGTAGAACAGGTTTGAAAAGAGAATTGCAAAAGCTGCACTCTCTCTGCAAAGTCTTGGCAATGACAGAGGAATGAGGATGAACACCTGAATATTTCATATCCAATAAGACAAACATAATGATCTGCTGTTGCTTTTTGTCGGTTTTGTCTTTCAAAAATGCGAGCATCCATTTTTATTGGTGGTTGCTTTGTAAATACCTTTTGTCCACTGGATTGTATTAGCTAAGCTGTGCGTAGAGCGTGGATCAATAATTCCCTTTAAGTGTCTGCCACAAGAGAGCAGTGTTGGTGTAATAAGCTGGGAGAGTGTGCCTCGGGTAGTGGAATTCTTCCATCAAAATGTACACTGAAGTACTGCAAGAGAAATTCAAATGCAGTAAAACAAATCTTCTGGGAGCTCAGCAGGATTAAGGGATAAAAATAATGAATGGGGCCTAATTTCTGGTATTGAGATTTGAGTTTCTTTAAGGCATCATTGATATGACTGTGGATTCGTTGGAAAATTTCAAGGAGTTGACGATTTCATCATACTGCTGATAATCTAAATGTGTTTTTCCCTTTTTTTCCCAGTATAACTCCATTGAAAACAGTGCTGTTTAGTTGGTTTCCCTGGGAGTGTGATCTGGTGCTGGGTATTTGTCTAGGGTGACCTCATTGTGCCCTTGCAGTACCTGAAGGGAGCCTACAGGAAAGAGGGAGAGGGACTATTTACAAGGGCAGGCGGTGACAGGACAAGGGGGAATGGCTGCAAACTGAAGGAGTAGGTTTAAATGATATGTTAGGAAAAAAATCCTTTCTGTGAGGGTGGTGAGGCACTGGCACAGGTTGCCCAGAGAAGCTGTGGCTGCCCCATCCCTGACAGTGCTCAAGGCCAGGCTGGATGGAGCTCTGAGCAGCCTGGTCTAGGGGAAGGTGTCCCTGCCCACGGTGGCAGGGTTGGAACAAGATCATCTTTAAGGTCCCTCCCAACCCAGGCCATTCTATGATTTTTCAGAGCTGACTCCAGGCTCTGTGGAGCCACAGACTGGGAATTCTCTGTGGATGTTTTATGCTGGGTCAGGCTCGTTAGCACCCAGAGTTTGCTTCATTTTTAAACACATAACCCAGTCTGCTGAGCTCTGTGTTTTTGGAGAAGCACAGCTCTACTGCTCTGCTGCAGTTGCCCAAATCCCAGTTATATGAAACAATTAGGACTGTGCTTAGTAGATTCACTGCACCTGCACTTTCCTAGCTGGAGACCAGAGCTGCAGCAGTCCTTGAAACGTATGACTGCCAATTTCTCCTCAAAAAAGGAAAAATTAAAGTTTTATTTTGAGAAATTGGTATGGATTAGTTTGGAAGTAATTAACCTTAATTTGTGTGCAGCTTGTTAATGAAAATCTGTCTCAATATTACAAAAAATAACTGCATTTAGTCTTGATCAAATTACTTATTTTCACTAAAATGTATTAAAAACATTTTTCTATCAATAGAAGACAATACTAAATTTTTTAAAGCATGTGCCTGATAGCTCCTGACTTGAAAGCCTGGACTCTTAACTTTAAAACTGCCACTTTACTGTGTGGCTGTCAATGATCTGTTTCCATGTGATAGAGGACTTGCTCTCTAGAAATGACATGGCAAGTATGTGTCAAAATGAGATCCTACAGAAGCCAGGCTCAGGCTTAAGAAAGCAGGATGGATTACTCTGAAGACAAGATGTGTTTAAAGGAGAAATAGATGTAAATGGCTAGGGAGTGGAAAAAAAAATAGATGAAAAATGATCCAGTCATGGAGCAAAATTTTAAGCTTGAAGTAAGTGGAAGAGAGATAGTAGACTTCACTCTCTTGGTGCAATAAAATGCTGAACTTAGCAGAAATGGATCAGCAGATAATTTGTTCCATTTGGAAGAGACCAACAAAAGCGGTTGGGTGAGAGGAGAAAATTGTGGGAGAGCATGGCTGTACTACATCAGAGTATAGTGGTCTAGACAGGTCGCTGGCCTAGCTCCAAGTATCTGCCACCGGATGCTTAGGCAGGGGTAGCAGAAATGCCATGTGACAAGTTTATGATTACTTTTCTCCTGCTTTACTCTTTAATTTTTTAAAAGCAGATAGGGAGAAGGGGTCGCAGTGTGCAGGATCTTGCAGGTGAGAATGGGAGCTGAAATAAAGTCTATTTGAACTGATTAGCCAAATTAGTGCACTTGCTAAAGTAGCCAAAACTGAGCTTCATTTTGCCTAAAAATAGTTCTCTATCTAAATATGTCATGTACCCACTATGCCTTCCACTTCCGAAATGTTATCGCAGCTGCAGTGTCCTGCATCCTAAATTTAGAACCATTCATACCACTGAATTTTCCAGTACAGTAGATGGATGCAGCAGCTTTTTTAGAAACTAAAAAATAGAAAAGGTTAAGAATAACATAACGCAGAACAACCTTACTGAAATATCTTTGCTTCATCTTTGGTAGCTATTACTCTGTCCAGTTCCTTAAGTAATGCTGATACAAAAGGCATGGGGATTTTAGTGTCTGAATTATCAGAGATGGTTCTGTTTTTTTCTAGAACACTGACGAGTGTCCTTGACACCCCTTTTGTGAAACAGTGTATTTGACTATAATCTGTGAGTCACACAGGGCATGAACTGTACTGGCTGCTTTATTGCTGTAAGTCAAATTTGAATGTGAAATATATCCCTGATATGCAGCAAGATGAGACAAAGGACTGCCAGAGCTTTATAGATCTATGGCTTTCCATCAGCCCTCAAAACTAGAGGTTGTTTGGGATTTGTTTGGTTTTGTTGGTGGTTTTTTTTCACGGGTACATGCAGAAACAAGGTCACAAAATCTTTTTTTTTCTCCTGCTCATATACAGTTGTCAGCACAACAGCCCACATTGTATCTGATAGCCAATATATTTTCATACTTTAGGACTTTCCAGAATACCTTTCACCAAATTCAGGTCTGAATGAAGTGTATCCTATTGAATAGTTTCTGTTACTAAATGGTTGGAAACTCTTCCTTTGTGTTCTGTCTAATCAAAATTTCTTTGAGAGAGAAAAAACCCCACTTTCTTGACAGAGTAGGTGAGTAAGCCTTTATGTTTAGATTAAGCCTTTATGTTTAGATTACTGATAAGGTTGCTCATCAGCTGACAAACTGAGCAGAGTTCTTGATACAGCCTGAATTGCTGTTAGATCTAGTAAAACGCATATGAAATGTGTTTGTCCTAATGTTTTGCCAGTTCTTGCCAGATTATCACTTAAAAATTTGGCAGTATTATGCTTGAGTGTAAAGTATGCCTTCACAAAAGGATGTTGCTTTTTGTGTCTGTCCAAAGATGCAGAAATCTTGAAGGATTTGTAGATTAAGAGTAAATCTACTGATTTCATATAATCTTTACAGCTGATTCCCTTTTGGAAACTCTATAAACTCTGGTGATAGTGAGAATCAAATCCTAAAGTTGGATTATTAATGTGACTTAGAACATAAAAATCCTATGAATGGTATGGGGGGGGGAAAGGTGTTTTCTGACAGTGTGAACATCAAAATGCAGCTCCTGATGGTGGCCAGGCCAAAGCAGTCTTTAGACTCAGCTCTGTGGAGCGAACAGTGCTCAAAGTGGATTTCATGCTCGCACGTCCTCCTTTGTGTTGGTGAAAAGAGAGGCTCCTGCCCAATGCGGGGCGGCGGGACTCGGATGCCATTCCCAAAGTGGGCTGGCTGTGAGACTGCTGCTCTCCCGGCACTGCCTGTTCTCAGAGAGACAATTTTGTTGTCATCTGCAATTTCAATGCTCTTCAGAGCGTTGCAGTTCCCTTGTAGGAAAGTTGTTGCCATAAAAGTAATCTTTGCAGAGAGCAGTGGTAAGAGCTTTCAGGCTGGTTGTTATTTCAGTCACCTGGGATTGTGTGGGGCTCCTGCAACAGCTGGTTTGTTTGCAGGGTCTTTTTAAAATTCAGACCTTGATATAATATTTTAAAAATATTTCTTCTTATTTTTCAGTTAAGAAGAAATAAAGGGAGGGCTGGACTGAGCATCTTCCTTAGGAAGTAAAGAATTTTGTGTTTTAAGCCAAGTTGTTCTTATAAAAAATGGACTTAATGTCAATTTGCTTTCTAAGGGACCAGATGGGTTCGATGCCTGTGTGAAATGTCATTATCTTCTAAATCTCCAGGTGTAACCTCTGACCCTTGTCTGAGGCATCTCTTTGCGGACAAACCTGAAATCCCAGTTGTTAGCTCCCTCACCCGGGTTGTTTTCAATCCTAATTCCTCAGCTTTTGGGTGAGCCAGTAAAACCAAGGTCCCTTTTGCTGTTTTCGGTTGAGGAGGGCACGCTGCCATTTTCCAGCAAGTTGGCATTCCCAGCAAGTTCTGTTTTGTAATCACCCAGGCTAGCACTCTGGAAAACAGACTTGACCATTTCTTTCTTAACAAACAATTCAATTTCTCACCACAATTACCTCAAACAGTTCAGTGGCAGTTTCACAGCTATGGCAATCATTAGGAATGTTCATTATTTCGTTCTTTATCGTACTTGCCTTTAGTCACACATTAAATACACATTGCTCTCTGAAGCTCTGCAGCTCTCTTTGTGCATTGTGTGACCCCATACCTGGACCTTTAATCAGGCTGTGGGAGTGCTCCTGTATCGCACTTCCTGAGGCAAAGAATAGGGCTCTGTAAGAGAAAGTGACTCAGGATCAAAGATTAATAATCACCCTTTCATTGTTGCTTTTGCCATTTTTCCATTTCAGAATAAAAGGCATAAAATTTGAGGGGAGGGAAAGTAGAATTTCAGGCAGCATGATTTATTCCTCACTGTATTTTTAGATTCTTTAAGTATTTTAGTCAAAAAGCTAAAGGTTGCTAGAATAAGAGCTGCGGGATGTCTGCTCACAACTGGCTCCGAGTCTGTTTACAGCAGTAATGTTCCTGCTCCTAAAGGCAGATCCAGAGCTGAACTTTTGCAAAGGTTTGAGGTGGGATTTGGTTCAGATTGTGATTTGCTCTTACAGCAGCTACAGGCCCCTGCTGAGATCAGGGCTTCCTTTTGCTAAGTAGCTGATATCAATTAAGAGGCAGATTCACAATACGAAGAAAAAGGACAGAACAAGAATGCAAGAAAGGAAACATTATTTTCCTTTGTATATTTGTAAGATGACAACTGAGTCTGGAACTTAATGAAATATTTGGGAACTGAACTCAGATGTTCCAGGCCAGTGTTCAATCATAAGATATCCTTCCTCTGGTTTGTTGCATGGCTGGGATGAGAGTAGAGTGAAATAAACTCTGGAGCTACTCTGCTTGTGTTTGGCAGCTCTTTCATGAGCTTCCGCCTGTATGTGCTTCTCTTTGCCCTCGCTTCCCATTCCCATACATTGAAATTTCCCTGCTGAAAAATTTCAGTCCTTCAGTAACAAAGATGTTCCAAAAAATGTCAAGTGACAGATGAAGTAAAGGTCTTTGCCTGGCCTCTCAACCTGCCAGAATGTTTGCAAGTAAAAAGCAAACCTAAGGGATTTTATTAAACTTCGCTTTCTGCTGTGTTAGAATAGTTCTTAGAGTAATTTTGGCTGCTGCCTTTGTAGATTACAGTCCTGAGTTGGATATTGGTAGCTTTCATGCTTTATTATGTATTAATACTCTTCTCCACGCACCCCCCCCCCCTTTTTTTTTTTTCTTTTAGCAGCCTTGAGTCATGGGATTAGGCCAGACTGCCAGATTTTGTCTGAAAATTAAATGCTTACAGTTTTCCTGAGGGTGATTAGGGTCTCAGGAGTGTGAACCTAAGGCTGGAAAACACCAAGGATCAGAAAACAAAGACCTTTTTTTAAAATCAAAATATTTCCAAACTGTTACTGTTCCTTTTAGGGACTGACCCACGTTTGAAGGTGCAGGTTGGTTATGCTGTGTTGTATATCATCTGAAAACAATGCCCAAAGCACAGGGCTGTGTGCTGGGCTGTGACCCCTTTATTTCATAACACCAGAGGCTTGGAGCAGGCATGGGGCTTTGCTGGCAAATGCCTTCAGCACAAAGTTCTCCATCACAAGGTGCTCGAGCTGCTCCGTGCAGCAGGTCCAGGCAGAATGGGAGAAGGAGCAGGAGAGGTGCAAGGAGCAGCCTGGGTGTGGTGTCTTTACTTTCCTACGCACAGCTGACAGAGCCAAACTGCAAACTGTGTCAGCCACAGGGGGGGATACCTGGGCTAGAGCAGACCACGGTGTTTGTATAAAAATGAGGGAAAGCTATGAATAAGTGTGTTCAGAGAGCAAATACAGGCTGTGCCTCTTGCCAAGGCAGTGGAAATACCATTTTGGCCTAGATATCTTTTTAGTTGAGTGATAAAGGCAACCTCAGGCGAATGGTTTCTGTGTCCATTCATCTAACATACATATTTTAAGACTTACTCCTGTGGGAAATTTTACCTGCGTTAATAATGTCTCTTTTATTGTTGTCTTCATCCTCTGTCGCTTGTGACTGAGAGCAGTGTGCCAGGAAAATGGGAATTGGAACATGGATTGCATTATAGATAACAGTGGGAATTATGAGCACGCATCAGAGGGAAAACTTCAAAATGTTAGAAACAAAGGTATTCTTGATCTTCAGTACATAAAAAATGCATTGAATTGAATTTAGGTGGTCAACTCACACTGTCCTCACATCCTCACAGTATCAATGAGGGATAAACTCTTCTTTCAAATTTCCCAACCTAAAACCACAGTAGCTGTGCTGGAAGTGTGTGAAACTTGACCTAGAATCTGTGCTAGTGTTGCATCTCCATTAGCACACTGCGTGCTGTATATGACAGCAGTTATAAGGTAACAGCCTTGTGACAGGGGAGCTTTGCTTAGAAAAGTTTTAGAAGGTCTTAGTCTTATCTCCTGCTGCTGGTTTTCCCAGAGACTAATATCGTGGATTGTTGAGGAATACCCTGAATTTCGTAGAGGTCAGCAGGTAAACTAACTTAATTTCAATAAATTAGCTTAGATAAGCAGGAACAGCAGGCAGTATCCTTTGCTAACCTTGGAGCTGATTAGTATGGAAACTATGTATTCATCTCAGAAGGTGCCTGATAACCCAAAATGGATTCTCACTGTCACCATTAGGGAAGAAGTAAGATCTTGGAAAGACATTTTGAGGTGGTCAGAGGCAGGCATAATGATAGACATAGGTGACCATGTCAGCTGTCCCTATAGATTTATATACATACCCCAAAACCCAGGCTTCGTGTTCCATCTCCCCTTGAGCTGGTGACACTGTCTCTTCAGTTTGAGAACATGACAGCTACATCTTCTCACCAGGACCCCTCAGCAAGCCCTACTCCTTTCACCAGGGGTTTCCAGGACGTGCAGTCTGCCTGCCTGCCTGTCTTCCACAGCATTTACTGGAGCACTCGGTGACACTGCAGGCCTGCAGCGTCTCTTTCAATGTGATGCGCTCAGCTTTGCAAGGAGTGCACAGGCTGGGAGGAAGCTCAGGTTTCCCCTTCAGCAGAGGGAGAGCTGGGGACTGTGCACTCGGCAGCATTGGGACAGCTACCCCAGGGCAGTCTCCACCCAAACCAAGGTGCCAGGACTCTGGACTTCTCTTAGAAGCAGACAGATCAGATATACGTAATGAGATTTGATGGTGTGTTCATGTTCTGTTGAGAAGAAGGATGAGCTTTGGGCTTCTAAAATCACGGTACAGATCCACATGTGGGACAGGTACATTGGCAGCTTAAGCTGTTATCTTGTCAGCCTATTTCACGGAGAGGGAGGGTGTTTTTCTGATGACTGCATGAGCTCTGTTTTGCCAGTTGATCTGCATATCCACTAGAAGTGTTTTGCTGTGGCAGTTTCCTGGAAGAGCCAAGTGGCTGAGTTGTACAGAAATCCTTGAACCTCCTTGTCTCGCAGCATGCAGTACTTTATTTTTCCAGGAACTCCTTTACGAGTGTGCCTGCATTGCAGCTATCAATCAGCTGCTTGGCTCTCATCTCACCTCTCCCTTCCTCACTCAGAGGGGGTGCTTGGAGTCTCAAATTTGCTTCACAAAGGCAAAATCACCATTGGCTGTGGAAAGGAATTTCCAGACAGTGGCTGAAAACCTTCTTGAGATTTTCACTGGGCCCAGCTCCTGCATAGCTGCTCAGAGCCCATGATAAAGAGCTGTTGGCCAGAGTTTGTCCATGTTAGTTTGACCAAAAGCTTTAGCTCCATGGAATATTGCTACTTTATTCTCTCTCCATAAGACCCAGCGGTGCGATAAATCCACATTCCTTAGTCATCTGATTTGCACGCCAAATTTTTTCGCATAAGGGCTGTTTTCCGTTGGCTCATTAGAAGCTGCACTTCAAAACCTACTTGTTTTGGGAAAAGAGGATATGAAAATTAAGACTAGTAGCAAATCAGGATTCTGGGCTCTTCTCTATAAGGGTCAGTGCATTCCTTTAAAAACAGACATTGTGAACTTCAGGCATAGGAAACTGGGAATGATGCCAGTACAGGATAGAATGAAGATTAATGCAGGCAGCTCCTAGGCAAGTCTTCCATATTTCCTTTCCAGGATGTCAATATGCTAAGATTATTTATGAATTTATATAGGATATTGTTATAAAGGCTGCCAATAAAGACTCTCCCTCTTAACCCAAACTGTAGCAGTTCTGATGTTTCAGTGTGAGGCTTCTCCTGCACAGAGCTGCTACTGTGCTGAGCAGTGTTCATGTGAAGAGAATACATTTCTGAAGGGATTATGCTGAAATCGCCCAACTTGTTTCCCTTTAGGCTTAAGTGAGATTTAAATTTTGGCTTGTGGATGTGAAAAACAAACACATTGATTTGCTGAATTGCTTCCTGTTCCCGGGAAGCACTTTCAAGTAAAGATAAAATTCTTGTAACGCTCTTTTGCTCACTCACCTCAATATAGGGGTGAGCTCCTATGAACTGAGACAAAGCTGCCACATTAGGATAAATATTAGCACCTCACACATACCATGTCCCAGTTTTTTTATGGATGCTCCAGTTTTTCTATTGTAGCCAATTATATTTGAAAGTAGCAGTTTGTCCCAGTTTCACTAAAATAACACCTTACGTTTATGAAGTGCCTATTATCACAAGTTTTCCCAGCATTTTACAAATGACAAAAATATCCCTTAATACCTGTGCGAGCCAGTGGGAGATGGAGGTGGCAATTGGAAATGAAATTACAAAGACAATAATAGCAATAAGAAAAGACAAAATGCAGTACTTTGAATTGTTAGAATTAATGAATAAGTTTGAATCTGCCTGCGTTTTACTCTGCCTGAGATCAAATATTGAGTTGAAATCTAGAAAAGCAGAAAATGTAAAGATTCGCTCTTTTGTCTGTCAGAAATACCTTTGATTTCAGGAGAAAAAACCTTGTGAGCATTGCCAGGATTCCCTGTGGATTTCTATTACGTCTCTTAGTAAAAATCCATTGTTCTAATGCTTTTTGACTCTGGGATTTCTTCACTTTTGGTCGATTTTATCAGCTTAATAAGAAAGCTACTGTTCTGTCTTTATTTGGCAGACTGTGTCTGCCAAATGAAAGTTCCTCACAAATTAATTAAAGATTATTTCCTGCTTTGCCTGGCATTCCTCAGTAATAATGCCATTTTTTTCAGAATTCATGCATGACCTTCTCAGTCAAACTCTGTCGTGCAAAAAAAACACCGAAAACTTGTCATAAGTGTGTCTTTGACTCAGTGCTATTCAACACTACACAGTTCCATTTCTTATTTTCTTTATTCATTGGTGAGACAGGATTATGCTTAATCCTATCAACAGCCTCATATTTGTGATGTGCTGGCATCTTTTCTAGGTTTTGTGCTCTGTCAATTATTACAGAGGCTATTAGAGAGATGTGTATAGGACATTTCAAATTGTTGAGCTGGCAAATGTTTACTCCAAGTGGCTTTTGATTCCAAAGAAAATCCCAGGGGGATTTGAATTGGTCTTTTGCTCTTTGCCTTGCATGTTAATTTTCTGTCATGTTTTTTTTTGGCAGGGGTATACTAAACATTTATGCCAATGATACTGTTAGATGAAAAATGCCACCAAATGTAAATCAGACTGTTGTGCAAAGCAATTTTAGTAAAGCACAAACATACCTCACAAACAATCCACAGGGTACCCATTCTTTTATGGCTAAATTTCTCTCTGTCACACAGAGGAATAGTGTTATCCCACTTCAGAGACACTAGCAATTGTAGGTGGCTTTAATGCAGCTATAAAAGTCACATCCAATTCTTTTCAGCCTGAGAGTTGAAATCTCATTCAGTGGAAATGATAAGGCAAGTTGCAGAAGGCCATCAAGGAGGTGGCATCCCTTTCCAGGGGAAACAGCAGAAATGTTGCTTGTCCCAAAGCAAGAATCTTCTCCCTGCTTTGCAGAATTTCCCAAATCTGCAAGCTGGTTTTTAGCATGTGGAAAACTGTTACTTCCTAGAATGAATTGATTATTCTCTTTCCTTTTCCACCCGCAGGCCTGTGAAATACTTCGCTGTGCAACTCTTTGCTGGGGATCTGTGAGCACGGCCCCTTTCCTACAAAGGCTGGGGTGATGTTGCACCCTGTGCAGAATGAGGCACGCACTGCTCCTTGGCTCACAGGCTCTGGGCTGCTCTGCATCTACCCCTAGCTGCTGAGACCCACCAACATCTGGCTGAAGTGGACTTCCATTGGACAGGCTTTTTTTGAAGAGTTGAAGGTGGAAGGCAGTAAGGTCAGACAGAAAGGTCACCTAGCAGACAGGGCATTGTCCTTACACACATTCAGGAGAGTGCTTTTGCTCCGGCTGTTGACTCACCCTTTGGACAAATTACTTTCCATCTCTTTCCCTGCTTTTTGTCTCTCCTGTCTTTTTCAGGGCACATACACTTCCAAATAGGAATTATCTCCTAGCACACGTTTTCCTGGCACTTTGAGTGCAGTTAAGGTCTCTCTGGTCACTGCAGCACCACAAGTAGCCTGCTCAGATTGCCTGCTGCTAGGAAGTGTGGATGCATTGCCACCCCTGAAAATATTCTCTGCCTTCTCCGTCTTTTTCTGAGATTGCTGTGTGTCTGGGAAGTGGAGTGGCGATAGAGAGAGGATGCTTTTTAAAATATTTATTCCTTTTCCCTTTGTTGGTTTGGAATATCTTTTTATTCAGCGTGGCAGAGGAGACATGACGTGGCAGCGACTGCCTTGGCCCTGCTGGCTCATGCTCTTCTCTCCGGCAGCTCCAGCAATGCAGCCAGGGAAGCCACCCAGGAGCACGTGTGCTGGCTAATGTGTAACTACCTTTGTTCTGCTGTTGTTCTTTCTGAGCCTTGACTCTTTTTTTTCCAGGACTTCGGTGTGTTGTTTGTTTTTTGGTTTTTTTTTTACTTAGAAATGTAGGGCCTTTTGGATCATTGCATCCAGCCTTCTGCTATCGCAGGTGCAGCCGCAGTCGGTCTCTTTCCCAAACCTGACAAGTTCTGTCTTAAAACTGGTTACAATTACTCCCACTGGAATGCTGTTATAAAACCTGCACATCTCACACTTGTAAGTATTATTAGTTTGCCTGTGCTGGTGCAGCCAGGATAGCAGAGGCCCATATGGAAGGTGCAGGATGTCACACAGGGAAGTTTTTCTACTGGGCTTGTTTCCCCGCTTCTCTGAAAGCCACCAAGTAAGCCAACAAAATATTCTGTCATTTTGCCAATGTGGCGGTGTAAGATAAGGCATGGATTTCTTTTCACATTCTTATCTGGCAAACTATGCTATCAGAGCTTTGTAGAATAAGACTGCAGATAGAAATGGTACGTTTTGCAACTGCATTGGTTTTGGAAGATGCTTCAAAGGGTGGGTCAAGTCTGGAGGCAGGATTTACTTCAGGTGAGGTGAGGGGAGGAAGGAAGGAAGGGGATAGCAGGTGGAAAGAGAGAAATGTTCGAGTGCCTCAGGTCATCTGAGAAATGCCACACTAGAGGCTTGGGGAAAGAACAGCAACTTTTTTTCACTTGCAGGTAGAGAGGAGATGCTGTTTAGCTCCTCAAATCTTTTCACTGTTGCTGCGCTGCTGACAAGGGCACTTTGACCATGTGGGACTGGTAACAATCTGGACCTGTGCCCTCAGCCTGCCTCAGCTGCAGATTGTACTGCTGCCACAGACAGATCCTCCTCAGTTGTGTGCCCTTGCTCTTGGTAAAAACAGCACATCTGTCTAAATAAACTGACATGCCCTCACAGGAGGAGCATAGCACTGCGCCAAGTAAGTTGCTAAAAGAATTTAGTTACATCGATATTCCGTTACGTGAACAAAACCTTAGTAGAAGCTTAAGCTTAAAATTTTCTAGAAAACATTGACAGACTCTTGGTATGCATCTGATTTTCCTTGTTCCCTGAAGAAGCCTTTCAGAACTAGTTTCTTAAGGGAGCAGGAATGCAGGAAGTTGATCAACAAGTTTTCTGACATTGATTTGCTGCCTCTTTAAATGACAGCTACTTTCTCTGAGAGACTTTCCTGCAGGAGCTCAAAAGCAGGTGCTAGGAATGACATTCCTGCTTAGGCAAATGTCAAAACGAGAGGGTTTTTAAATTGCAGAACAAATTCAGGACATTTAGAACTAGCAGAATTCAAAGAATGCTGGAAACCTGTCCTGATCCTTGTTGTGTTAGGGAGGAGCTGCATTTCTCATTCTGCTCCCCCTTACCTGTCTGAGGGTCCTCTCCTCAGTTTCCATGATGTGCCTGCTCTTTGCTCGCAGGTCACCAGGCAGCCTGGGTTAGACCTGATTACAGATATTTGCACTTCTTGTGCCACTATATTGCATTAATCACCAGGGACAGCTAAGCTTGTGCCTGAGCTTGAGGAGGCTTTAAAAAGCATCTTTAAAAGCACCCACCAGAGTGAACCCTGGACACAGAACCGCAGCACGTGCTGGTTCCACAAGATGCTAATTACCATAGGTGCTCAGATTGCCCAAAATTCAGAGGAATTTAACTGAGTAATCTTTAGGGTGTGCGAAATTGGTGTGACATTCCAAAATTCCTCCCCCATCACAGCACTGACCACTTGTGTTTAATCGGTTAACTCCCTTTTGTTTGATCCCTCTGTGTACTCAGGTCAGTAATGTGATTAATTAATATTATTTAGAAGGGTTTGAAACTTATTAATATTAGTTAGAAGGGTGGAATGTGCTGTGTCTTATGTGCTGTGGTACTAGTGATATTAGGCACTGATGTATTCGGAACAGATTCAGGACAAAACACTGCCTTTTATTGAAACAGATAAATTGGTCCTATTTCTTTGTGCCCCTGCCTGTCCATGTAACCACTCTGCTGTTCTCTCCAGAGTTTCTGCATGCTTCCAAAATGTTTTAAAAGATGTGATTTCAATACATTCTCTTGACAGTGATCAAGATGTTTCCACTCCCCAAGGCATTAGAGTGAAGGTGGAGGTTATTTTTTAACTCATATCCGTTCATCGGGAGAACTTTGCGTACGTGGTTTTCTGTAAAATGTCATGAATACTTTAATATGCTTTTACTGCTTTTAATTATTCTCAAGGAATTGTACATTTGTGCCAGCTGTAAAGCACAAACGCAATTGTGCAGTGAATGCAGTGATGATGCAATTGAGAGCAGTACAGGTCTGTTACAATAATTTATCCTGGGTATCTGGAGTATCCTGGTTATTTGGACACATGACTTTTATTCTGGACTGGTGCAAAATTAATTACAATTCCTGATGTTGTATGTGCAGCTGCTTTCCCTCAAGAAAAAGAAAACCCCACTGGGGCAAAAACTTAGAACACCGAAAGATCAGGGAATTGGCACTTGTGTTTGCGAGAACCTGAGTAATTTGACAAGTAGAACAAGAATCAAAATCTTTAATGGTCTGATTGCTAAAACCAGTAACTACAGGAGGAAATCATTAGACATGACCTTCTTGCAAACAGGAATTAATAAAATGTAATCTTAGGCTACAACACATTTTAATTAACGTAATGCCTATTTCTGAGAGATGCAGGTTTCTATAAATATTATCTGCATATACAGTACTGCTAAGGAAATTGGTATAATCTGGGATTTCAGTCATGTTTCTCCTGGGCAATTTTTTTTCTTTTTAATTTTTTCCTTCCTAACAGAAAGTAGTACCCATATTGACCCCTTATTAGATTATATTTCAGCCAAACTAGATACTATGCTTGGTTAATGAGGAAAAATGACATTAAACTTCCAAGCTGGCTAATATAATAAAAAGAATGTGACAACGATATGTGTTCTTCTGTGTCCAGGAGGCTGCCATGAACCACTGACAGCTTTATTTTTTGTTTGTACATTGGCATCGGTGTATATAAAGATAAACTGTACCCTCTCCTGTGTCCCATGTATGAGGAAAGTAAGAAAGTAGAAATAACCACAGGTGTGGGACAGATGAACTAATGGGCAGAAAGGTGTGAGACATTAAAAGCCAAGGTTTTGCATTTTCTGGCTTCTCATTTATTGTGCACAGCCAGATGTAGAATTAAAGTGTCTGGACAACAGTTAGTTAATGTGGAAAGAAGGATTACTTAATCCCAGAATCTTTATTGTGCCTGATCTTTCTCTTGTCCTACTAAAATCTGGTCTTATGAAGTCTTTGATTTACTTCAGATTTACTGGGACTACTCTTTACCATCATTAGTATTACATGAGATTTTATTAATAATGATAATGCAACTATCATTGTGTAGAAAGAAGAAAAAAATACAGTTTAAGAAAATTAACATTTGAAAATTTCTTTTCTTTTTCAATAGACATTTATCCAGTTTAAAGAGCATGCAGCATCTCTAACATATGCAAGAGAATCACACCAACAAGCAGATAGCACATGGAAGCATGAGATCATCTTGTTTGCCACTTCTGCTCATGCAAGTCTGTTCTAGCTCATACACTTTGAGACGTCTCTGATTCAGAAAGTTGATCCTCCAGGAAGAAACATGGCCATGCAAAGAGATGACTTTAACTCTTCCCTGTGAGGGCGGTGATGCACTGGAACAGGTTGCCCAGAGAAGTTGTGGATGCCCCATCCCTGGCAGTGTTCAAGGTCACATTGGATGGGACTTTCAGCAGCCTGGTCTAGTGGGAGGTGTCCCTGCCCAGGGTGGGAGGGTTGGAACGAGATGGTCTTTAAGGTCCCTTCCAACCCAGACCATTCTATGGCTGCTTAATCTTGTTTATTGATTCTCCAAGAAGTTCTCTGAGATGTGATACGAGATTGCCTCACATAGGGAAAATAAGGGTGACATGGGGTGAAGTAAGAGAAGAGACAAAGTTCCTCAACTTTTCCTTTGTCTCTGATCATCTCAGAGTTGATTCAGTGGGAAGGAAGCACACTTAGCCTTTCAACCCTACGGGACTGTTAGCAGGGGGCTGGTGAAGTAATACACCCTTCAAATGCTCATGTTGATGAGCTTCAGTGGCTTTTTAAAACCAGTAATCTACACTACTTCATTCATTGTAAATGGTTTAATGTTTTGCATTTTGAGAGTGCATTTCAGTCAGAGCTTTACAAATACTCATTAAGCCCCGAAACACTGCTCTGGAATAGATGAATAAATTATATGGGGAAAGTAATCATTAGAAACCTTGTTGTTTTGTTGAATGGTGTACAGTTTTCATGTAACCCAGGACTTAAGTGCAGCAAGTCCTTGACACCTATTTTCACTTTCCTATATGAATATTCATTTGGCTTAAGTTAGCACTTCATCCCCACATCTTATCAGAATTAAAATTCATCCTCCTCTAATGGAAACTGCTGTTTCACTGCCACAGACAATGGTTGGCATCAAATAAAATTGTTCTTTGTTCCAAAACTATGGTTAGAATTCAGTGGTTAATCAGATGCTGATAGCAAGCACTCTCGGTTTCCTTTACGTCCATGTGACAATACAAAAGACAATTGATCTGTGGCTAGTGTAAGATTCACTCTCAACATTCCAGGCACATTGGGCTTTGTTAATGCTCCAATATACAGCTTGGCATTATGTGTTGCCTTACTTTGAGTTGTACTTCTTTCCCCTAGTGCAAAAACTGTTCTATTTTACGAATTCTATCATAGATTTCTCTAAAAAACATATATATTACACATATCTATGGATTTCACACTTGGTTAGTGCTACATTTTGGTCTTAAAATCCCTTTAGAATGTTAAAATGAAAAGTAAGGACACTCTAAGGGACATATGGCGAGTTATTAAATGGTTCCTTCTAAAAATCCAGCCTGAATCTGATCCACTTTGTTAATCTCCAGATGTTTCTCATTGCATTAGTATCAACTTAACTGAAACAAGTTTAGTCGGGGTGCTCATAACAGGAAAAAAATAACCATAATGGTATTATTTTTGCTAATTTTCTCAGTGAAGCTGATATTCGAAAAGCTGGAGTTGTAGGTGCACTTGATCCTGCTATCAGGTCTTATTACATCAGAGCTTAGATATCCACAGAGCCAAGGGTAAAACCTGCAATATCCTAATTCATCCTGTGACTGCTTTATGAACTGTCTGCGCAGCACCTATTCATCTTGATTCACAAGCCATAAAATAATCTTAGAAAAGTAAATATTCTCGAAACAGTTAAAACTGAAAATCGCAAAGCTGATTTCCCGTGTACCAAAATAATTCTGTTCCGGAGTTTATATGACGAAATCATCAATACCACCAGCTGTTTTTTCAACACTCCAAATGGATATAATTCTGATAAATTGCAGAACTTTAACGTGATTTTACTTGATTTGCCTTAGCAGTAACAACCCCAAAGGCAAGGTTAAGTGGAATAATGACCTTCGGTTGAGGTATTTGTTGTGAAATGCACTGAGGGTGGAGAGCATGGCCTGAAGTGCAAATGCTGGCTTGTTATCAATCTCTGGAAATGCCTCGGGCCACTTCTGCCACTACTACAGCAGAGCTGCACCCTCCACTTGGGAATCAGCACATTCCCTACAGATTTGCATATAATAGAAGTAGTTGTGATAGTTTCTCAAAAAAGCCATTGTTTTCACCATGCCTTTGCCAAACCTGAGCCAGAAACGTGTCATCAAAGCAGTCATTTATGTATTTAAAAAATGAGCGCTGTTTTTACGCTGTTGCCATGGGACAGCTATAGCAGGAAATGAGCATAACACCCACATAATTATTGTTGACAGAATACAGTTTCAATTTTATCAAGTGTAGCCCCTACGTGATATGCTGTTAAGGCAGCCTTCAACATCTCAGCGAGCGAAATGCTGATTTGAGGAGCAGGCAGTGCCCAAAAGAAACGTACAATTGTTATGCTTGAAAGACAGAACATGTTAAAGATGTCTCCTTCACTGACATGATATGGGAGTAATCATTGCTAAGTCTCCGAGGAGCAATTAGAGTTGTTTTTTATTAAATTTTCATGTCTTGATTGACATTGAAACTGAATGAATCAATATGTAAATCCAGATTACAGTGATCTAATAAGATATTGAGAAAGATGATACTTTATAAAACATTCTGTGGAAAAACTCTACAGCACTGAGAGAAAAACCCCATAAATTTATAATTTTTCAAATTGCCTCGCCATTGTTCTTGCTTTTGAATTTAATCTGCTTAGCTACTATTTAAATTAGATTTCAGAGGACGCTGTAATTAAGAAGTGGGATATAATTCATCATTTGTAGAGATCACATCCATTATGTATCTAAATAATATAAGTTATTTATAACAGTGTTGTATAACAACCTTAGAGAGCTTTAACCATTCATCAATAACAATGGAGAGATGTCAATGTGTAAAATTGAATCGGGTGTAGTAATATTCCAGTTTGACAAATATCAGGCTCTACCTTGCTGAAATACAGAATTCTCTCTCCTTAATTGCATGGCTACTTACCTCACTGATTAAAAGGAAATCTATTTCAGGTGGGTTTTATTTAGAATAGCGACACATTTGTATGTATTTAAAAGATGTATGGAATAGCCCTACTCCCTCAAGAAAGGAAGCGTCAAATAAGAAAGAAGAATTTTTTGTAAATAATACTGCAAATGAGGAAGGTTTAGTTTCTTTTAATCTGTATAAAATAATGAAGGCTTTTTTTGTGTGAATTAAGTTTGTATTTTTAATCTATTTTGACCTCCATATTAAAAAAAGCTGGAATCAAAGATGTGACACAGGTACAAGTGTGTTAAATGACCGAACGATGTCTTGCTGACCTTGCTGACCTTTTGAGTGGTAAAGTAAGCTGAGGCCCTGAGTCTATTTTGATCTTTTCTGTGGAAGTCCACCTACACAGGCTCTAGAGGAATGAAGAATATATGACAATTTTAAAAAAGCCTATTTTCTTTCCCACCTTGACTCAGTCCAGTTAGATTCAAGAGCTCTTCCCAAGAACTTGCAGAAGGTTTTTCTCATTGTATCTGTGTTTTAAAAGTTACCTGTGCTGTTCTGCATGGTTAGATATTGCTCCCCAGCTCCGTGTGGCAGTGAGGTTGGTCACAGGCGTCAACGTGTGGCCTGACTGCTTCAGGGTGTGAACAGCTGTCTTTGGACAGCATGCCCTCTCTCCAGCCCCTGCTAACCTCCCAAAGTCCTCCCAGGGCTCCCTGAGTTCAGTTCACAGTCCACAAGTGTCCTAGGGCTGATCCTGTATCAGAAATTAAGGCAGAACTGGGATAGCGAAAAGTTTGCCTGTCCTGGATTTTCAACTTTCAGACGTATTTTTTTTTCTGGGAAAGAGACAATCTTTTCCTAGTTTTATTGTATGTGATTATTTATTTATTTTTCCTCCTTAAGCCAAGCAAAATAAAGTTTTATTTTTATCTCACTGTGTTTTGGGCTAGGTGGAGATACAATCAGGCAAAGAAACCCAGGAGGATATTTATGGAACTGTGCAATATTCGGGGATGGAGGAAAAGTTGAGCGATATCCCACAGGTTTTTTTTTAGTTTTTAATTTTTGTTTAAAGCATGTTTTCCTGTTACTATAGCTACTGGTTGTGTCATGTTCACATATAGATGGTTTATCACACTGCCTTTGGAAACTGATTGCTGTTGCAAATCATTGGAGGCAGGAGTAGAAGGGATACAGGTGTGTAGCAGGAGACTGCAGCAGGAAAACCATGGAAGGACTTCAGCCCAGCATAGGAAGAGACAAAAACAGATGTGGAGGATTGTCAAGAAGGCACACGTGCTAGGACTGTAACAGAAAGCAGGAAGAAACCGGAACGAAGTTGGCTATTGGAAAGCTGTGATGAGGTGTGTGCACTTCATGTCGCCAGAAAAGTGAAGAATTATTAACCCTCAGCTATCTCCTTCTGGAGCCAAGCAGATAACCAAAATCTTAGATTCTTTTGCAAAGGGGTCTTTGAAAAAGGATCTGGGAGACCACAGCGGGAAGAGATTGCTCTGCCTGGCAGAAGCTTATTTAAGGAGGGGACTGAGACCTTGGCAAGTTATAAGCCGACTGAGGAAGTCACATCTCTGGAAAGGTGGGGCAGAAGGTGCTAAAATTGAATCTTGTCTGGAGTCTTGTGTGGGGATTGCTTATTAGTATGTGGGGACGCGTGTTAAGTGATCTACAGAATAGCAGCAAGCTGTTTATTGGTATTTTATGAATAATTAGGCAAAAATCCATTTTATCAAAGGCTTTGACACACACAAATTTGAAAACATCCTGCTGAACAGGTTAGTTTCTATCACAACTAAGGGGACTCCTTGAGGGTGAAGTTTTGGGTCTTCCAAAGCAAACAGAGAGCAAACTTTGGGAGGAGCCTAGAAAGTCAATTCAGGGGTCTTAAATTTCTTTAGAAAAAATGTCCTAGTGAGGATTATTGGGATTATGTGACACTCTGCTTGCCCTGACTGTGGTATGTAGTTCCAAAATATGGCAGTTGCAAAAAAGGGCTGGAAAAAAGGGTAATACCAATCTTGGAATAGTGGACTCAAAACTGGGGGAAAAAGCTTTGGTGGGAATAAAGTGAGGTATCTCATACTGGGGAAAGAAATCAAATGCATAATTTGTGAGGAACCATCAGAGAATTGAACAGTTTGATTTGAAATGCTGAAGATTTTAGTCTTAAAGATCAGTGATATCTGTCTTTCCATTTGTCCCATTTCTTAAAAAAGGATCTGTTCATACTCAGGTGTCATGGAATGACAGGGAGTCTGTTTATGTTCATAAATATGGAATTGGCTTCAAGCGTCTACTTTAAAACAAACCAAATGTTGATAGTCACAGGTATATCAATATTGAAGAACTGAGGGTTTCTCAATGCTGCCAGGCTTACAGTGTCCTTTGGGAAAAAAAAAAAAAAGGAGAAAAAAAAAGAAAAATACCCTCAAGCGATCATTATAAAAATGTAAGTTAAATTTCTGGAAATGATCCCATGACTTTGGCACATAATTGTCCTTTTGTATTTCTCCCTTCTACAAATAACTTGAGTGCTGTGCAGACATTTAACTATTGCCACCTCTGTTTAGAACGATAAGACTTGTCAGGACAAAAATAATGACTATTTGTTATTTGGTTTAATTTTTGATTACCAAATATATCCTAGTGTGAGGATTTTAGGTGCTGGGTATGTAAATTATTGAGACTTTGTGAAATGCAAAAGAGAGAAAATGGAGAAGAGATGGGACTGGGTTAAATATAGTAATCATAAAAGCTTGTGTGACAGGAAATTGTAAATTGACTTAGTAATTAGGGAATGCATTCATTCATTTTTGCTTTTGTGTGCATTTTTTTGCATTTCAGGGGACATGCTTAACTCGATTCTATGAATATAATTCTTTTGGGCAAATGGAAATGCAGGTGAGAGAGAGGTAATTAGACATATTCAGATATTTGCATCTAGAAGGTAAATCAGTAGGATGCCTTTAAACATGAAGGACATCTGTAAGGAAATTAGAATTATTTTGAAGATATCTTCTGCATTTCACAAAGGATGCTTTCAGCATGAACATACTTTTAAAAACTGATAGTGGTTTGGAAAAGAAAACCTTTTAACTAAATATGATTACTGTGTTTTTCACTCCTAGGAGAGTTCAGCATGTTTTGGAAGGAGAAGTTTGGATTTGTTATGCAGCACCAGTGTTGCCTTCTCAATGTCATTCTCCCATCTGTCTTGCTCAGCAGTGTCACTGTCTTGGCTGATGCCTGTGTGCAGTCACCAGTCAGATCCTGCTGCACAAGGGAGACAGTGAGCCTCCAAACTGTTCTTGTACAATGTCATGCTCCATATCTTCCTCAGAGGAACTGTGGATACAATTTGAACTTGTTTATATTCTTTCCAGTGGCCAGGAAAATGAATAATTTCTTTTTCCGTATTTGGAATTCCTTCAACAATAGATTTACCGTTATTTAATCTTTCTTATTTTATCAGCTATATTTATCTTCAGGTGCTCTTAGCATTCTATTGCCTGACATTATTCCCATGGAAATTTAAGGAAACTTCTCAGTCTGTTGCAATGAAAATACACTCTAAAAATCTTACTTTGTCTAAAATTTGCCATCACTCTCCTCACAGCATAAACTGCCCTGTATAGAAAGTGTAAAAGATGTTTCATTTAATGTCAGCACATATAAAAAGATAAAACACCATCTATTGGTGACAATACCTTTTGCTCAAGATTAATTTGGCATTGTATTAATATGTATTAATTCTGTTCTGGAAAGTGCTTAAGCTGGAAATGGGTGATGTCTCACAGATGGGGTGGCTAATTTTTGTTCATATCTTGTGACTCTTGTCACCCTTCCTTCTGTCTAGCTCTCCTGACTTCTGTAGGTTGTGTTGTTCAACTGAAAACACTCCAGATCAGGAACGAGTATGTGCTCTATATTTAGTCACATCATCAGCAGTACCATCGTGCAAGTTGCTTATCTTTCTTAACTGTATCAGGGATTGCCCTTCCTCCCCTTGGAAATAACAGAAATTTTTAAATTCAAGAGGTTGCCATGAATTCTTCCTGTCAACTAGATAGCCACTCAATAAAGGTACTTTTTAGTACCTATCATGTGATGACAATTTTTGATATTCATCTACTTTTAAAATCTTAACATTTTTAACCAGTATTTCTTTTAATAGAAATATAGACTAAAAGGGATCTTGTGAGATCATATTTTCAAAGCTCCTGACCTGAGACAAGATAAGTATACCCAGAATTTTACTGGCAAAAATTTTGTCTGAACCAGTCTTTAGAAATTGGTGATAGGGGAAATACCATGACATACCTACTTAGGCTGCTTTACTGTTCATTAGATTTGGGAAAATTTCTATGTATCATCTGTCTTCAAATTTATCTTGGCATAAATCAAGCTATTTTCTACTTGTGCTGACACAGATGAACAAGGAATAAAATTGATTGATATGCATTAAATCTCATCAACTGTATTTTAGTTTCGAAATAATGATCTTTTTGTTATCTTGTTTGCTTTCCTACCCACTAAGGTAATCTTTGGTCTTTGACTTGAATCTTTTTAATTTGTCCTCTTCTTGTTTTAAACAATTTTAAGACTTCAGACTGGAAAAAATCTTTCTGCATGTTTGATGAATTTCATTATAGTGCTCCTTCATCCTACAGCATGACACTGACTCTAGCTATGTATGGCCATTTTTTTTTTTTTTAATTGAAGAGTTCTGTTGTTACTGTTCTCCTGAGATGGCTTTTTCCCATGCTGTTTGATAATCCAACAGCTAAAGTTGTTTTCCCCAGTTTGAACAAATACACCATAGTGATTCCTTAGTGTAGTTCTTCCATAATCTGAAGGAGTGTTGCAGTTTTGGAGGAATGGCACTGGAAACTTTCCAGGAATGTGGATTTGCCTAATGTCTCCAAGATCTCTTCCCTATTTCCCCTACTGTCTGTTTAGCTTACTCTTCTACTTCTAAGAATCAATGTATTAATTTCTGGTCCCTTAAGCACTTGCCACTGCCAGATGGGAATCACACTGCACAATCCTGAAGAACAATGTGGTTGCACTGCTTATATTTCAGTATAATCAGAAAAAGAACTGCTCTGAAATTGTCTTGCAAATTAATCCGTCTCACCATGAAGCCTTTCATGATTTTAATTCTCAGTTGTTCTGAGCAGAGCTGGAAAATCATGCTAAAAGGCATAATACATGTTTTGCATTATGGCTTATAAGCTTTCTTAGCCAGGATTTAATAATTCAGATTCATTACTCCTCAAATGCTCTGCCTCTGTCTGGCCTCACACCTTTTATAGGTTGTGCTTATCCTTTATAAAATGTACAGGCTATATAGAAAAAGTCATAACTAGAAGGCTTTTCTATGCATTGTACCTCATTTAAAAATGTTTCCTGAACTAGCAGCAGCTTTTGACCTCTAAGATCATAAAATTCAATTGTATTGAATTCTGTGAAAAATAGGAAATAGATCATTAGGGTATACACCATCCTGAAATCCAGCTGTGATTCTGTAACCTTCTAGACACTGGATCTAATTGTGAATGATGGAATTGATACCTTTTTACCTTTTTACCTTTTTTTTTGTGGGGAGGGGGGTTCCTATGTAGTGTCACCAGCATTATTTGCAGATTCCTAGTCCGTGTTTTGTTGAAAAGTTATAGCACATAAAGAATTGAAAAAGTGCAGGGAAACATGCAGATGTGAATGGTGAAAGAGGGGGGGATGTGTGTAATGAAAGTGGAAAAAAGAGGAAATGAGAAGAATTGGATGTTGCCACTGCCAGGGTGAAGCTGGGTTGTAAGGGCAAGGGCTGAAAAGAAAGGGATGAGGTAGAAACGGTGTTCATATTCAGTGAGTTTATTCTGGAAATAGCAAGGGCATGCGGTGACAGGAAAAAGGGTAATAGTTTTATACTGAAAGAGGACAGGTTTAGATTATATATTAGGACAAAATTTTTTAGTGTGAGGGTGGTGAGGCACTGGAACAGGTTGCCCAGAGAAACTGTGGATGCCCCATCCCTGGAAATGGTCAAGGCCAGGTTGGATGGGGCTCTGAGCAGCCTGGTCTGGTGGAGGGTGGGAGGGGGTTGGAACAAGATGATCTTTAAGGTCCCTTCCAACCCAAACCATTCTGTGATAATGTGTTTCTATGAAAGTGTAGATACAGATTTTGGCATGCTTTAAAATATATCACTGCTCTCCCAATTTAATGAAGTCATCAAAAAAAATTGTTCCCAGAGGATGCAGACAGAGCAAGTAACATTAGTGACACATTCCTATAAAGCTGTCAAATGTGAGTTCAGACTTGCAGTATTTAGGGACCTCGTGATGTCTTCTTGAACTGCTGAGTTATCGACAAAGGGAACCTCTATCTTTTATTAGACCCTAATGTTGAAGAGCATATTTCACTTCCTTTAGCCAAGTTTCTGATATTGTGGCTTAAAGTCCTAGATTTACCCCAAACAACTTCTTCCAGACAGTACCTCTGGAGTGCAATGAATGATACATAATAGAAAAGTGTCTGCCATCAGTCAGGGAGGACTGGAACCAGAGCCTGATAACAAGAGCGGAAAAATCAGAAGAATCTTATTAATGAATGATGCCTGGAGGCATTCTTCCTCCAGGGCTCTGAATTACAAACCTATCTCCCGATGAGCCTGTGAACTTTTATGAATCTAAACTAAGTTTTCATCTGGATCTTAATTTTGGAATAGAACTCTGCAAGTTACTGTAAGAAGATATGCTTTTTCAATAATGCATTTGTCTGTAATTAGCAGGTGTATTGTGATAATGTGCTAATGCCTCGGGCACCACGATGCATCATCTCAAGATTTGGTCATATGACAAGGGTGACAAATTGAAACAGAGAGCTTCTAACTTGAGATAATGAAAATATTTTCACCACAGGCACATAGGAACAAGTTGCTAAGAGAGGCGGTTGCATTTCTGTCCTTGGAGCGTTTTCACATCTTTGTGTGGACAAAGGCCTGAGCCACCTGGTTTAAAATCAATGCTGACACTGCAGGAGGCTGCACTAGATGACCACCATCTCTTCCATTGCAAGAACTGAGGGAAATCAATGAAATAGGATCCAAGTTCAAAACAAACAAAACAAGCTGATTCTTCATACACAGCACAGGTAAGCTGAGCACTAGGAGAACTTTGCTATTGCTGGATGCTAGAAGTTACGTGGGCTCTAGTCTGGACAAGTCCACAGAAAAGATCCATTAGGAGCTACATATGAAAACATCGTACTCAAGAGCTTTCTGAGCTCACAGCTTCCTCAGGCAAGCAATAGATGTAGGTACAGGCGTTAAGGGAAGAAGCCGGGGAGTTGTCTGGCTCTTGCACTCTTTCCCAGCACCTGCTCCTATTGGGACACGAGACAGAATGTTAGGCTAAGCAGACATTTAGTTTGACCCAGTTCAGATGCTTTTAGGACCTGAAATCCAAAACACAATAATGTTTATTCAAAGAACTTACTATTCATTTGAGGTGGAGAAGCCTGTTTTGTCACAGTGGTTGGGTGGCCAAAGCCTGGTGGAGTTACACGCTAAATTCAATGCATTCATGCAGCTGATGGAGCATGGAAGACTTGCTTCAGATCACCATGGCAAATTAATGCCCCCAGAGCAAGAGTTGGTCTTATCTCTTCTGCACAGCCCTAAACATGCAATGGCGCTAAGCAACTTGTATTTGATTTACTTTGGAACTGCGCTAGAACTGACCTTACTGCAAGTTCTGTGGTAACTCACACCTAACCAGAATGACTCAGAATTGTTAGGGCTTCTGTGGTGGGTTGACACTGGCTGGACATCAGGTGCCCATCAAAGCCATTCTGTCATTCCCCCTCCTCAAATGGGCTGGGGAGAGAAAATATACTGAAAGGCTCATGGGTCGAGATAAGGGCAAGGAGAGACCACCAGTTACTGTCACAGGCAAAAGAGACTAATTTATTGAGTCTATATTGAGTCTTTATTGAGTCTATTGAATTTCTCTATAGGGAGATTCATTTATTACCAATCAAATCAGAATAGTATACTGAGAAGTAAAATCGAATCCTAAAAACACCTTCCCTTACCCCCCTTCTTCCAACTTCATTCCTGATTCTCTTTCTCTTCCCCCTCAGTGGCACAGGGGGATGGGAAAGGGGGCTGCGGTGAGTTCATCACACATTGCCTCTGCCACTCCTGCTCCTCAGGGCGAGGACTCCTCACACTCTTCCCCTGCTCCACAGGGTGCAGTTCCCTTCAGGAACAGGTTGCTCCTGTGTGGGTTTCCCTCTGGATCACAACTCCTGCCAGCAAATCTGCTCCAGCATTGGCTCCTCTCTCCATGGGGCCACAGGTCCTGCCAGGAGCCTGCTCCACCATGGGCTTCCTATGGGGTCACAGCCTCCCTCAGGCATCCACCTGCTCTGGAGTAGAATCCTCCATGGGCTGCAGTGGGGCAGCTGCCTCCCCATGGGCTGCAGGGGAATCTGAGTTCCAGCACCTGGGGCACCTCCTGCCCCTCCTTCTGCACTGCCCGTGCTGTCTGCAGGGCTCTTCCTCTCACAAATTCTCACTCCTCTTCTCTGACTGCAATTCCTCCTTCATGATAACCTTTTTCCCTTCTGAAATCCCTTATCCATTACACTGGACAGTGGTGAGTCCATCCTGGCGCTGGACAGCGTCACCTCTGCTGGACACAAGGGAAGCTTCTGGTAGCTTCTGTCAGAAGCCACCCCTGCGGCCCTCCCTGCTACCAAACCTTTGCCATGGTAACCCAATACGGTTTCAAAAAAACAGGCAGCACACAGAAGTTTTAGTATTAGAAGTTTTAATCAAGATATTCTCTCCTGCTTTGTAACTGTGGATAAACTAAAATTCTGTGGATTATTGGAAGATGCAAATATCAGTTAGTCTGCTATGTATGCCACAGTTATGACCATTCTTGGTTAGATGACACTAGTATAGTATATATATAGTACAGCATCTTCTTCTCCAACAGTGGTCAAAAAGGGAAGTCCACACAAAGCTATCCTGATACATACCTACAGTGTTGTCTGAAACTGGCGTGAAATAGAGCAAAGTCCTCTCTCTTCTGACTGATGCCGCTTTTCTTGCCTCCTGCTTTCTTCTGATGATTTATTTTGGTTATTTAGAAGAAAAAGCAAACGTTATCATTTTCTCTGTACTGCAGCACTCTCCCCTTACACTCTCCCTGCTGCATGCTGGCGTTCTCCCTCTCCCCCACAGCCGTGTCCTCAGTTGGTCTCCTCTGTTTTTCTTTGCCAACCTGTCCCCAGTCAGACCCACCCACCCTTTCCCACCCCTCTTTGCAGCTTGTCTTTCCCCTATTTAACACTCTCCTTCTATGCCAAGCTAGCAAACGTCCCATTTCCTGGCTTTTTGATCCTTTTTGATGCTTACTCTTCCCCAGTATCAGAACAGCAAGAACTCCACATAGCCATGCTTGGCTCTGCCACTCATTGAAAAAGCAGGTGGACATTTTTGCACCCTGAACCCCTTGGCTTTGTCAGTCCTCCTCTTCTGCTGCAGCTACCACTATGGCCAAGCCAAGGCACTGGCTTGGACTCCCCTGGCATCCATCCTCGCTCTGCTGGCTGGCGCTAGGATGAGAGTAAGAAACCTACGGGCTCTGCTCTACGGCAGACCGCTCCTCGCCTGTCCCAAAACCATATTCTGAGTGACTGGAGCACTTTACTCTTATGTTTAGCTGTAGCATCCCCATGCAGCAGCACCAGTAAGGATCTTAGTGTCACAGGTCTGACTGGGAGCCAGCACAGCGTCACTGAAATGCACCGAGCGGGCTCTCTCACGTTACCGTTCTGCCTTTTCTAGGTCATTGATGAACACAGGGGCTGGCACGGGTCCCTCGCGGTGCCGGTGACAGCTCTGCTTTGTGGGCCGGCTGCTGCGCTGTCTCTAACCCTGGTGCCCTCGTGCCCTGCGCCCAAGGTCCAAAGTGGCCGCGGCCTGCGCGTCTCCCCTCACCGGCTCCGCTGCCCGCGCGTCCCGGCCACGGCGGCGGCCAGGTGCGCTCACACCTGAACATCCCCCGCTCCGGACGCGCTCGGGGCGCGTCTCCCAGAGCTCCGGGAGCGGAACACGAGACAAGCACGGTCCCTCGGCCCCGCGGGGATGCGCGGCTCCCGGCCGCGAGCAGCCGCTGCCCGCGGGGGTGGCCGCGGGGTGCCGCTGCGCCTC
>VZRL01007093.1:443511-580425 GCA_013397895.1 Origma solitaria
TGCCTTGCTGAGCGCCGGCCGAGGTGGAAGGTGGATGGTGGTTTAGGTTTTTTAAATGGCTCGTGGCTGTGGACGCAGGAAGTCCCGGGAAGTTTTGCAAGTGAAAGGCTCCCAGTGTTTCTTCCCAGAGACGGGGCGGCACGGATGAACTTGCCTCGCCGGGGCTGGTGGTGGCTGTCGGGATCTTTCATGTGGCGTTTCTTGTTCTGAGAGCAGTTACGAGTCGGGATGTGCTGCTTATTGAGGTGCTTTTCTTCTGTGAGATGCAAGCGTGTTGCAGTGAAGTAGGGTAATTAAGAGAACTTCTTTCAAACATTGCAGATATAAGGCTTTTACAAATATAAACACTGATGTAAAAGTAGATTTAATCAAATGAGTAAAACTCTAGTACATCTTGGATATAGAGTCATGTGTCACTTGTGATGTCTTTGCCTTTTCCTTTGGAAATTTGAATGCCTGACAGATTTAATGGAACTAGCAGAAGAGGACTGGGAAATGCTCAGACTATCTCATTGTTTCAGTGCAGGATTGGGATGGCTAACCCAGGTTGTTAAGTGCAGCCCCAACAACTGCTGACAGCTGTGTCACAGTTGTCTGGGTTTGAAATGCATGCAGAGCATACCCCAAAACCTTTGAGTAACTTGAGGTTTTAGTAAACACCAAACTTCCAAACCATACCTGGACCAGCTGAAGAAGGAATTGACTGAAGGTATCACAAATGCCTCACACATAGGATGCTTGTTAAATAAAATTCTAGATGATCCTTAAATGTCCTTTTTTTCACCTACAAAGGAGAAAAAAAAGCATTCAAGCTCCATTTGTCTGAGCCAGAGAATTCTGTACAGTGCTGGGTTGGGCAGTTAGTTTAGCCCTTGACTCTTGAACAGGAGGTAGTAGCAAAGCATTGGAGAGCAGCTCAATGCCACTTAGAGCTGCCACTCTTTGTCTGTGGCCAGTGTGTTGAAAGGAAGGAATAAAAGTTCTGTTGGTTACACAGGCCAGAGATGGAACTCTAAGATGTCCAGTCTGTAAATGTACTGTAAACATATCCTTTACATAAAAACAAACTTCTTTCTTCTTCTAGATATAGGAATACATCTTTCTGTTTTTCTGTGTTTTCCAGAAACTTACTAGGGCAGTTTTAGAACAGCTTAAATTCCTTTTCCCAACTGCTCTGTTTGGAAGCCCATCTCTTGTCTTGTTTGTCAGACAGTTGCAAAACTTTTAATTTCTGATCCATTAAATTAGAGTTACGAGCAGTGCATTTTCCTAATTTGTGCTAATAGTGTTCTGTATCTTGGACTGGAACCGCTGCAGGAAATGAAATAGGGAATGAAGTATGTATTTTACTGAGCAATTTGATAAACTCAATCATCTTTAGTCAAGCAAAGTTTGGTAAGGAGACAGCAATATTTTAACATAAATCTGTTCAGTTGTACTGCTTCACACCAAAGATTCTCCTGATCCTGAATGCAATATTTAACTCTTCAGTTGTGATACTTCCCCCAGCACTGCTCCAACCTCTCTAATTTCTGCTCAGAGGCTTCCTGAGGCGAGTGGAATTCCTCATTTTTTCTTCCATGAACATACTGAGCTCTTGTTGTGCTCATATAAACATCAGTGTCCTTAGATGATGATTTCCATACCTCACTGCTCTGTTCATTCCTCCTGTGTCACTTCCACGTGATGAGTTCTCAGCTTACAGAAAAGGTTACCGGTCCCTAAACGCATGATTTCACATGTTGTACTATTAAATTCCATTTTCTGGCATTCCAGCTCTCAAAACCCGTGAACCCTCCTGGATAGCTACCCAGTCCTCTTTGTACTGTTGACAGTTCCAGTCTGGTGTCATCTACAGAAATTTCACAAGCACATTGTTACTCCTTGGCTGCTAATTCATTGAAGGGTGTCAGGAGGAACAGTCCAAGTAACCCCACCCTCTTGTGATAATTTCCACAATTAATGCAGCCTATTGTACTTTTTCCATGTTGGCCACTTCCTTAATGGATCTTATAAGTCTTATTTTTGTTTTAAATATTATTTGAGTATTGGTTCTCTAATGAAATTAAAAGTATTACTAAGTTTTATTTATATTTTAAATAACTTCAAATGTTTTATTTAAATATATACAGGCTAACTCTACTTGCACAAGTAATTTCTGGTACAGAGATAATGAAAATATTAGATAGAACATTGGATGTGAGCTGTCTTTGACGTAAAAAAAAACTTAACTAATCTTAGGTCCATTTACTTCCATGTCTTTATTACTTCTTTCAATACTGTGGACAAACTTGAAACATCATATAGTAACACAAAGGTTTATAAGATGGTCAAGCTTAATATCAAAACCTGGTAAGCTTTTCTCCCCTTTCCACGTAACAGGAGCTTGAAAATTTCCAAACCTCCACCTCTGTTGGATAGAAGCTTTGAAATTAACGTGCTGTGGTTTAGAATGTTTTTTGCTGTTCTAGAGTTGGGCAGCTCTCCTGTAGTAGGAGGGGGACTATTTTCCCGTTGGTTATTTCCTTGAGATGCTTTTCTGAAGTCACTTTCCCTCCTAGCCTTGTTTTGCTCAACTAAGCAAGCCAAGTTCTTTGTCCAGCCCTTTAAAAAGGGCTCTCCGTCTGTTTGGTTATCTGCAGTTCTTCTCTGCACCTCTTGCAATATGAAGTCATCTTTGTTGCATGTGAGTGAACAGAATTGTACACTGGAGTGAGCTTTTGTGAGGCTCTCAAACAACAGAAGTGCTTTCTTGGCTCTAAAAATTTCTCAGTTTTCTGCATTTTGGGTTGTTTGCCTATTTAGGGAAGATGCCCACAATGACAGCACTTGTGAATGCTGCCAATTGATACATGCAAATCTTTCTTTTTCTTTACTGCTTTAAATTTTAAGACTGTAATTTATATTAGGAAGCCACATTTCAGTCCTTCCCATTTGTGCTCATCCATATCTTTGCAAATACTTTTCTCTGTTCCAAATATTCTTCTGGTTTTCTTGACAGTGGCAAACCCTGTTAGGGCAGTGCTACCTGTTATCCTAAAATCACTAAATAAAACATTAAATAAGTGATATATAAACTAATTTTTCTGGATTTCCATTCAGTAGTCTTTAGATCTCTGTTTACTAGGCAGAAAGTATCACGGATATTGCATTCTCTGACTTTGAGTGCCTAATACAGCCTGCACCACACTTTTCCATCTCTTTTTTTGTTTCTCTTTGTTTTTTTGTTATGTTTTTCAAATACCTTGTGGTATCATGGCATTATGGGAGAGTCTCTGCAGCAAGGCTGCTGCTGAGCATGTGTGGAATTGAATGAAGACCGGACAGCACTGGCTCTGGTTTGTTTCTGATGGTTGGGTTGCTGATGTGAAATGTTAAGTGTGGTTGGCAAACTCTTTGTGGGGAAGGAGATGGGACATGCGGGGAAGGCAGTGATGATGGTAAAGCAGTGCATATATGCATCATAGTGAAGTCTTTTCTTTCCAATTGCTTCTCTTTTTCTGGTCAACCAAAAGACTTGGGGAAGTTGGAAAGCTTGGAAAGTGTGGAATGCTTTTTTATTACCTTGTTATAGCTTTCAAAGATTGAGGTGGCTATTGATGTGAAAGGGTCTGTTCTTCCAGTGTTAGATACCTAGCTGGCTTGTATTTAAATATGTTTTAAAAAGTGTACTGTTGCTACAGAGATTCTTTTTGAATGCTGCAGTGGTGTTGCACAGCTCAAAGGTAGTCTTGCATTCAAATTGTAGCCTAGAATTAGGAACAGAAAAGTAGAAATCAGCACTTAAATATCTGAAGTTAACCTTCTGTTTGTTTCCGAAGTCAGTTTCTAGTTCATCTTGGCCTCTTCTTTGCATAACAAAGTGGATGTACAAGAAACAAAGCTATGAAGTTGGCATCGTAATAGTCAGTAACTGTTTGCAACTGTTGTTTTTTAATTCTTCTGCTTAGCTTGTACTGTGTGCAGGAAATATGCATGGTATGTGTTTCAAGTGTTTGGAAATAGCAAAAGAGCAAAGCACTCTAAACAGAAGTCTGCCTTTTTAACTTTGATTCTGCTGTGCCGAGCCTGTACATTCAGACACAATGTCACTGAAAGCCATACAGGAGCTCGGATTCACCCACAGTGGGCTACAGATGATACCCAGTTAATCATTATTTAATCACAGAAGCCCAAAGGGAAGAGACCATGTGGATTATTGAATTCAGTCCTTTTGATTATCTGAGAAGATTGTTTTATAATCTCATTAATACATTTAATCAACAAGTTTCTTCTACCCTGCAGAAATTCCTGTCTTTCCCACTCCTAGTAGGATGTTGAAAACTGTATCTTTTTTGTGGCTGTTTAGGTGGACTAAAACACTGTATACTGTCTGTGTTCCTTGACCTGCTGCAAAGACAAATTATTGTTTCTTGCTCTGTTTTCCATGATGGTTATTACTGTAGAAGTAAAAGATCCTGTAGCACTTAACTGCTGTGAGGAGTAGTGCTGTCCCTCATAATGAGATCTTCTATATGGATTATGTCCTTTGTGGTTCTTGAACCCATGCTTAGATAAAAGTGAATGTATAAGTGAGTATCTGAACTGACAGGAAACCCACCTGTGAGGACCTGGCCTGTGAACCACTTCATTGTGTCATTGCTGTGCATGGCCACTTTGAATTGGGGACAGTTCCTGGAGCGGAATAAAAATTGGGTAGCTGGAGCCATGTGAGAACTTCACCAAAAGGGATATGTTCACACCATCTCTGGAAAAATTGAGGATAGTCTCTGGTGAAATGAAAGGGTTTTGTGTGCTGTAGTGCACCATGGGGAAACCCATAGGGAAAGCACCCTGGAGTGGTTCCACAGCAAGGGATAGAAGATTGGATCATCTTGAGAGCACCACATGAATTTTGGTCACCAGTGATTACCTGCGGCCAGGAGCTGCCCTTGAGGGTGGCCAGACTTCACTGAGGTAATTTGTAGGGGTGGAAAAGTGGGTGCGAAATTGAGGAGTGGGAGCAAAACGCCAGCACCGGCTGTCCTGTTGGGAGGCGAGGGTCGGGAAGCTGCTGTCCCATCCCGCAGTTCTGCGGGAGCGATCCATGGTCTTCAGCGGCCTCTGCTGGCTCAGGGCAGCAGGAGGAGAGCTGCCAGGCTGGGGAAACTGTTGGTTCTTCTGGTTTTTAATTTTCTTGGAAGAAAGTGTTCCATTTGGGCTGTGGGAAAGCAGAACTATATAGAGGAAAAGTAGATCTCATTTCTGTATGAGTGTCTCTGCGTCTCTATCTTGTCCTTTGTTCTCTGGCTTTGGGTTTCGTCGACAGCCTGTTAAATACATTTTGTTGTCCTGGATTGTGAGCAGAATTGAGCTGGGAATATTGGATGTGCTGGTTGGATACAGTAACTGTGCTTCATTCCAGCTGGGGAAACAATTAAGTGTCCCTTTTGATGACAGTTAAAATGAGAGATCATTCATTAATTAGTGAAGTAGATGCTGATGGATTTGTGCTCGGGCAGGGCTGGCTGACAATGGCAGAGAGCAAAGGAAGTACTCTGTAGTTCAGCTCCCAGAACGCGGGAAAAGGCTATGTTGTTCATGGTACCTGAATTTCAGAGTGCCCTCTGGAAGAGCAAGCTTGGAACTGTGCATACGGAAAATGCCGTGTGTGGTTTGGTTCAGCGAGGTATGTGAATGAAGAGGAATATTGTGTTCATTCCTTGAGGGAAGGAGGAGCGTATCAGGGGAGATGCTGGGTTTTGTTTGTTTTTAAAGCAAGGCTGCACCATAAAGTACTTAGCTTGGTCTGTCAGTCTGTGTTTGCCTTTATTCCAAGATACACCCATGTTGGAAAACTGAATTTTGACTACCTGAAGAGACCAGCAAGGATAACACACACTTGGAGTGTGGTTCTCATTAATGTGAGACACTTTTTTAGGTGTTGAAAACTTGAGGAAATTAAAATTTTCTGGGGAATGAAGCAACATTCTTTTGTTCTGTTTGGGGTTATGTGGCTTCCTTGTGTTGTAGCTCAGAAGCAAGGGCATGAACTGGTTATTCAAAGCTGCCAGCCTCCACATTTTGTTTACTATACATTCCAGCTTTTGGAACATTAATGTGTAAGAAAGAGTGCATTCATTCAGCCTTTTTCCTAAAGCAGTGTCCACTTCTGCATTCATTGGGTCTGTGCAGGTGAACATATGTGCCTGCTTTAAGAAGGTGTATATGGAAGTGAGGATTTCAATATTTCTGCAAGTTTGTCTAAAGATTAAGAATAAATACAGTCATGCAGTTATACTGGGGGGGGTATTGCTATAGTCTTAAAAATGGTTTTCATAACCTTGAATTACATTTCAGGTTGCTTTTACAACTGTGCAATATGCCTATCATATCAGATGAGGAAATAGATAATTTATTCAACACTTTTAATTTTATTTTATTAATTTCCCATTATCTACCGGAAGAGAGAGAATCTCAAATATTGGGATAGCAGAATCTTGGTATTAATGCTACATGTTCTGTTGGAAACGGTTGCTTCTTCAATCTATCAGTAATGAACTCTAGCAACTGGACCTAGTTAAAAGGATTGCCTGTCTGCAGGCAAATAAATCGTGAAAGATGTTCTTGTATTTTATAATGGAGGAAAGAAAAAGGTGCCTTTTTCCAGGCAGGCCTGGAAATCCTGAAAAATCTTAGCAAGTGCTTCAGAGAAAAGAGAAGTATGTGCCGTGAAATATGTGTGTTCTATACCCTGCATTTTCCCATCATTCCACTTGCTGCAGGTGGATTATACTAAAATGAGTTTTAACCTCACTACTGATCCAAGTTTGCCATCATCTCAAATATTTGCATTTCGTTGCTACAGATTAAGTGTACTGCTTCAGTATTGTAGTGCTGGATCTCTTCAAAGACCAACTTGAATAAATGTGGTGTCACATTTATTTAATATCACATCCAATTCTACCCAGTATGACTGTAGACTCTAATTTGCTGCTAAATCTAATTTGTTTTGTCTTTGCCTCCTAGATATGCTTTTTAAACTTTTTTTTTATGGCCTCGCCTTGGATAACGGTAAAAGACGGAGCATTTTATTTATAGTTTAATTGTCTTTTCCTACAGCGTTATTAGTCTGTTTTACAAGGCCTGCTCTGAGATATGTCCTCAGAAGCAGAACTTCTAATTTAAAAGCAGATTTGTAATTAAAGATGTTAAAATCCAAGAAGAATCTGGTTAAGCACCCAACCCCTCTCTTTTTGATTGTCTGCCATGGAGCACTTGGCAAGAATGTCACTGACTTGTCTAGACAGGTGCAGAACCTTGTTAGCATTACATAGCTGGAATGTGCTTTTCTGCCTGAAGTTTTCTGTTTAAACCCTTGTTTTCCTATTGCTTATCTGTATATTTAAAGGTTTTATCTTTAGTTTAATAAAAAATACAACCGAAACCACCAGAACTTCTTAAATGAGATTGGGATGCGCTGCTGAAATGAAGCATTTGAGTAATACTGGGTTTTATTTACAGTTCTTTGTCAAGTGAGGAGTTCCATTATATTTTTATTTACTTACTAGAGACCAAAGATCCTGAACTAAGAGTGGACTGAAGCATTTTGAAAACATACATTGATTCTGCAACATGCAGGTGATTTTTTTCGAGGAGCTTTGCGTAGACTCTGTAAAAGATGAAGCAGGATAGCTGCTGTTAATTTTCTGTTTTATTTGATCTGAAAAATGCGGAGTTACTGCTATTTGCAAGCCGCATATTTGTTGCAAAATGTTTCATCTTCAAAGTAGCAAAATGCTTGAGCAGCAACTTTCACTTTGTTTATTCTGTTCTTTGCTTTTTGCAGTTACTTTTTTGTCCTTTTTCTAGGCAGAAGGAAGACTTGCTTTGATTGACTTAGGAAATTGATATCAATGCAAAGGAGAGCAATGAAAAGATAGAAGCACTGCTTGTTTTTCAAACAGCATAAATCAGAGGCCAAAAGCTGAAGTAATTTTTAAAAAATGTGTGTCTTTTAAAGCCAATTTTTAGGTGTTTTAAATGTATGCTCTGCATGTTAACCTCTGAGTGCTTGAGCTTGATGCCTACTTTGAATCACAGGAAAATAACTGGGCCTTATCCTAATACGTGGAATAATAGATCTGTTAGATCTTCTTCAGCAAAATCTTTAAACACATCTGGAGACAGAACTGTACTAATGGGTATGATTCACTTTATGGAATTTTCACTGGCTGGTAAAGCAGTCATATTTTCTCTACCTTTTTCTGAAAGTGGGGTGTTACAGCATTACCTGTTTGCATGGTGACATAACAGCGACAAAATCTAGATGTAGATTGTTGTTCCACAGAGGACATGGTGGTTCAAAACCATGTTGAATCTGCGGGACTAATTAAAATTAAATAAATAAAAGTTAGCTGCAAGATGATGAAAACCATTTTTCCTTAGACAACAGTTATCAAATACTTGATATTTATTGTTACCATCTCAGAATGTCAGCCCTATTTTTAAATTCTTTTACTTAAAGAGGGGAATGTGTGAACATGCATTTTTTTAATGTGAAGTCTTTGCTTGCTTTCCAATTAAGACAATTATATTGTCAAGTGGCTTGAGCAGATGTTTTTATTTCTTTCCTTGGAAATCACAGATTAGTGCTGTTCTTTAAATGCTACTTTTGTGCTTTACTTTTTTAGCACAGAAATACTTGCCTAGAACTATTTCAGTTAGTGATGAGATTTATTCCTTCAACATTCCATCTTATTATTCCCAGTATTCAATTTGAAATAGCCTAACCACTTTCCTTTTGCTCTTCCAGTTGGCTTTGTAGTGAGGTGTGGTTTGAACTCATATTTTAAAAAAAAAATCAATGACCAATTTCTCATGTGAAATCATTACATGAAATTCTTCAAATGAAGAGATTACAGGTATCAAGTTGGGCTTTGATATACTCATTTATCAGGATATTTAGTCCTCTCAGCTGAAATGTGGAATGATATATCTTTTCTTCAGTGAAATGTAAGTATCAGTGCAACAGATGTTTTTCAGTGTCATTGTCAGGTTTTTCTCCCTTTATTGCTAGCTTGCTAATAAAGTGGACAGCTAAATCTCCAGATAAAAAGTCTTTCTTGAGAGCTGCATTTCCATGCCTCTGGAGAATATTCAATTGTCTAAGGAAATACTGAAACACCAGAATGGTTGAAGGGAAGTTGAAATTACTGAGGTGTATGACAATGTCCTCTGAGAAAGGAGTACAACAGCATTCACTTTCATGATTTTGTGTATGTTTCCATGGTGTAGCATTTGATTCCTGGGCTTTCAGATTGTTGGGCATGAAATTCAGGTTTTGCTTATCCATTCTTCTTGCAACTGAAGGATTAAAAACCATCTCAGGTAGAAGCAGAAATTGCAGGTAACATTACTAACCCAGAGCATCCAATGTCAAGGTTAAACACAAGTTATTAAAATACATGATGAAGGCATTGAAACATAATACCCAGCATTTCCTGTGCAGGAGCTGCTGTATTGATGCAGAGTAGTCCTTGCTTAGAGATTAAAAATTAATATGGATTTTAAAAGTCTGGTAGTTTCTCCCTTTCTGAGCAATTTGAAGTTCTGCAACAATATTGCTGGTTTGGCCAGGTGATCCAGAGAATTTCAGGAGAAATGTCGTGAAGTTTTGCATGAGGTTTAAATAACCCTTGTAGTGGGTGGATTTCTGCCCTACAAGGAAACATTTACTCCTATATACCGACTCCAGTAAGGAATCATTTGGATTGGAAACTTACGATCATCAAGTCCACCATTAAACCATGTCCCAAGTGCCAATTAAATTAAATATATCCAGGAGTGGTGACTCAGCTACTTTCCTGGGCAGCTTGTTCCAGTGCTGGACAAACCTTTTGGTGAAGTAATTTTTTCTGATATCCAGTCGAAATCTCCCTGGCACAGCTTGAGGCCATTTGCTCTTGTCCTATTGCTTGTTTTTGGGACAAGATTCTGACCCTCGCCTGGCTACAAACTGCTTTCAGGTGGTTGTAGAAGGCAATAAGGTCTCCCCTGAGCCTCCTTTTCTCCAGATCAAGCAGCCCCAGCTCCCTCAGCTGCTCCTCATAAGACTTGTGCTCCAGACCCTTCCCCAGCTGTGTTGCACTTCTTTAAATGGGGAAGGTGGGATCTCAGCTTTGACTTTCCCTTGGGATGGCTCTGGAGTCAGATGGCAGCTGAGGAGCAGTTGCAGTGCCTGAACTGGGGGTTCAGTCCTAATAATAATAATTAAATGCCCCAAACATTGGAAATTTGTGAAAACGTTGTTTAAAGTGAGTTTGCATCAATAAGAGAACCAAAGTTAGCAAAAGTGAGGGAAAGATGTGAAGTACTTCTGGAAATGAAGGTAAGGAGTGAACTGAAAGACCTTCGGTGTGGGCTTTTGGATGTGTCTGTATGTTCAGAAATCAGAAAAGAGATGAAGCATTTTGAACTGTCAGCAGTGTGGACTTGAAAAGGCCAGAAGCAGAGTTTATGTTGGATAATATGGATGGTTTCAAATGCAGTTTCTGGGCTCCCTCTCCCAAATCTGTGTCCTCTTTCTGCGCCATTTGCTGCATCAGCATTGCTTATTAGGAACATCACAGGGACTTTGTTTTTCCATTGACCAGATGCAGCAGTCAGCAAATAAACTGTTAAATGGTATTGATAAATAACATGGGCTAGCGACAGAAATGCAGGAGGAAGGTTGAAGTTTCTGTGTGTGGATGATGTGACTTTTCTCTCACCAGAAAAGCAGCAGTCTGAGAGAGGGGAGCTACAGGAGTCCAGTTTTTATCCAGCTCATCTTCCTTGAGAGGTGCAATAGAGGAACTACAATTAGCAATTTGGGGAATGTCTCTGATTACCAGGGTGTTGTTCCCGTGCCACTGTGGTGGGCAGACAGCAGAAGTTTGAGGAAACTGTGGTTTGTGGAAATCAGTTTAAATGTTGCCCAAAATCTTAAAAAGAAGTAGCTGTAAATTGTGTTTTTAAGGAACGTGGGTAGTAAGGCCACAAAAGTATTTGAACCTATTGATGAGCAGAGCCTTGTTTGTGTAGGGAAATGAAAACACTTGTAAATTTATGTTTAAACTGTCACCAATTTCCTGAGTACTTTCTATAACTTAGGATAAGGTACATTATAAATAGGGCTGTTGCTTTTTCTTTGTGGGCATGGGGAGAATAGAAAAAAACCTTAATTTTTATATACCTTAATATTTGTTTACCTATCAGTAACAGTCTGCTAGTGAATAATATACCTATTTTCCTTAGAAAGAAAATTCCAGATTGCTTGTTTTTTTCTCATGGATTTTTAAGATTTCTGTGAGTAGAAGCACAATAAGAAATTCTGTTAATGCACTGAATAAACTGTGATAATTCTAAATGAAATAATGCAAATGGCATAAATTTAAAAGTAACATTCAGCATCAGCAATTTTGTTTTTTTCCAGAATGTTAATGATAGATTAACTTCTTTTTCTTTTCATCTAATTTTTCAGGAATTCTATTAATGATAATGAACATGAGTTTTGAATTTGTTATTGGGTCTGTATAACAGTTTTGGGTGAAACTGATGTATTGGAAGTGTTGTTCTTGGTGAATTTTGATGTCTGTAAATTATGTAGGTGAAAATATAAATTAAGCATGATTATATGTTTGATTGATTTAACAGAGTTCTTAAGCATTCTGTCACAGGTTTTCTTGGTTCCGCAGTAATACAGAAATTGAGAGATTGTTGACCTCTTCAAATACATTAATAATTCTAGTGTATTATTCATTTTTGTGTTTAATTTGGCTCAACAGCTCTTCCTGGCCAATTAACTTGACATTCTGTTTATTCTGGCTAGGGAAGTTTGTAGTGAAAATGTTAAATTGCAGTGTAAGAATTCTCTACCAGGGAGGGGAGCAGAAATATGGAGAAGGTATAAATTCAGAGTGTTATGGTTTGGGAGGATTGCCCATATGTGGAATTGGAGTGGAGGAGCAGTGTTAGGAAAATCTCAGTGTTCTGCTGATCTGAAGGGACTGTGCTTCTCTCTCAGCTGACTGTGGTTTTCTTTAGGCTGAGCTCTAGTTAAGACGTTTAGGGTCCATCTGAACCTGCCACATAGGAACGGATTATTTTAAGAAAATCCAGCCTTCTGGAAGCTTTTAACTATTTGTGCAGTAGACAAAGCAATTTCTCTGTAACAATCAGAGAAATTACCTTTTTGTGGGGGAGTAGTGTGTCAGAAGTTGTCAGCAGTTGAACTGCTGTCTTCATGAAAAAAAAGACTTCTGATTATGAACTATACCCTGCTTTACCATTTAAATACTTTTGCTTACTTTTAGGTTTTTTTTGTAATGTTTTGGACTGGTCTGAATTTGATATATGAAATCTTTCAGTGGGTATTTCATGCTGCTCCAGTGTTTCCAGGAATGAATGTTTGGTGATCTGGAGTAGAAGTCACAAAACAACTTAAATTGTGTCAGTTAATACGTGGGTCCCACTAGAATTTCACTTCTGAAGCAAGCTAAAACAAAATGTGTCTTAGTAGTCTGTGATACAAATGGATTTTTTAAATCTTACAATACTTTTTTCTTGAGTGCTTCAGATAATTTTGAATAGTAAATCATGATTTCTTCTGCTATTTTTCAAGCTGTTTTTAATCTAAAGCCATGCAAATTTGTTCTCCCACTCCTAATGGGTCATAAATTGCAAAAAGAAAAAGTAGTTTAAGTGCATTCCTGGTAGTTTTTCTTCACTTCTGATATAGTTGTTAAATGAATTAGCTGAGTAAGAGAAGGAAACATTTTCTCTGTTCCTGCCCAGAAGTCAAAGCATTAAACAACGTTTTGAAATTATTTTAGAGTTACATGAATTACTTTATCACCATATGTTATGGGCAAATTAAATTAACAAAGATGATGTTAAAAGGCATAGTTTCCAGAAATGAGATGAGAAAGGTTTGTGTGGTTTTGTGTTGGAATAATCATGTCTGCATGCATTTTGAAAGGCACCTGAGATAGTCTGGCATCAAGATCTGAAAAATAAGCCTTTATACTTCATCTGCTATTAGGAAAAAACCAAACATACCCCACTGGAATTTTAAATGCTATATGCAAGAAAAAAAAGAAAAAGGGATTTTTTTTTCCTCTGTGTCATTCCATCTAAGGTAACAATTCCTTTTGTAGTGGCTTCCATTCTTTAAGAAAGTTGCAGAGCTCGAAGCTTGGAAGATTTTGACCATGAAGTTATTCCCTCTTCTTAGCCAGTTTGCATCAGAATGCATTTATTTTAAAATACCTCTATCGTGATATAACTAGCAGCTTCTCTCCGCTCCCTGCAAAAAGTACTCCTGAAGTTCAAGCAGGTCAAAAACTGTCTAGTGGAAGCTTTTTTTGGTATCTGAGGCTGGATAAATAAATCTTCTGAGAGGTGAGTACTTGCCATCTTCATAAAACCTCATGATAAATATTCTACTTACTGACACAAATTGCTTTGAGGAAATACTTCTGTATTGGGTATTTTTTTGATGCTAGGGAAAAATAGTAATTTCTCTTTCAAAAGCTTTGGAAAATGGTAGGAACAATTCTGTCCTAAGTCTTTCCTGAAGTTTATGCTGTTTTAGCTATTAAAGGGTCAGTCAGAGATTTGCAGTAAACTTTTAGCTTGTAGATGTTTTCATGTTAATTTTCCTCCGTTTTGAACATGTGGATCTTTACCTTTGTTTGGGATAAAGACTCCTTTCCCTAACTCAGTTTTCAAGTGGACTGTGGTAACTGTAACAGTGAAGTTTTGAATTTTTTAAAAATTATTTTTATAAGAGGTTAATCATGAGGAGAGCTACTTTCTTGTCATCAGGTCTAGCAAGTAGGGGAAGGAGTTTGTACTTAATCTGAAATGCAGAAGGAAAGGAATGTCCTTCAAAGCTTTCTAGCTCTTAGGTTGATACCCCCCTCCCCCATCAATGTTGAAAACAGTTTCTGCAGGGCATGAAAAACAGGTTTTTATTTTGGTAATGCTTCTCTGGAAAGAAACTTTTTAAGACTAAATAGAGTAACAGTTTTTAGAGATGTTCAGTTTTGGAAAGCAACTATCTGAATGCTTGGAAGAAAGGCAGACCAGCCCACTCAAATGGACTGCTGCTTGGTGTGTACTTAATAATAACGTGAGGGGTTTTTTTTCTACAGGCTTTTTAGATTGCCTGCTAAAGAAGCTTGTCTTAAATGTCACAACTGCCTTTTTAAAGTTGACTGGTATGAAGATACCCTGTATAATATGTTATTTTAACTGCTCGGAGTAGCTGCAAACAGCTGAGGGACCTACAATTGTCGGAATGAATTCTTGCCTTGTAAGTGATGGGGAAGTCCCCCTGGTTTCAAGAGAAATGAAATACTTGTGACCTGTGCAATCGATACCATTTGTTGAAACCCGCATGCGTTCAGTGATGTTGTAAATGACAGACCTCGCTAGCCTTCAGCTGCTCAAGGATTATGAGGAGTTATTTCCTGTAGGGATTGGGAAATGGTACTCTCTGCCTCAATGGGTAGGCTGGTGTTCTGGAGAGGAGGCTTGCTGAGTCAGGCTGGGTGGGTACAGAGATTGAGAATTTCCTTCTAGGATTAGAAGCCAGAGTGGCTAAGACAGCTGCAGACATCCTGGGACAGCACTCAGGTGAGTGATCTGGGGTAAATTATAGAGAGAGGAATTTTTGTTATGATGTGCCTGAGGAAGGCTGGTGGAAGAGGAAGCCTACTACTGATTGGAGGCTTATCTCTTCCACTCTTGGGTGTGGTTTGGCAACTGTTCTGAGGTGATAAGGACACCTGTGATGTCTTTTTCTCTCCTTCCCCAACCCATCTCACCCCTTCTGTGTGGGTGTGTACACACATACATCTATTACTTACATTCTATAAGCACTGGAGGAGAACTACATACAGCTATCTGAAAAATGGCAGCTTTTAATAGGTTGGGTTCTTGACCAGGTCAGTGGTTTGTAGATCTTCTTGTGGCTTGGTTTTACTCAGTGGCTGATAGTAAACTTGTCCTTTTAGCAAGACCAGGATGTAGAAAATAGACACAAGCTAGGATAACTCTGGAAGGAAACACTGATTTATTGGTTTCAACAGTGATGAAAAGCTTATTTGTATTTTAGAAGAAAAGGGCTGTTGAACTGTTACACCTGGAGGGATGCAGCCTAATGACTTCTGATTTGAGAATATTTCCTGGAAGTGTTGAGTGGGCAAAATGTTGAAAAATATCTGAGATCCTGCTGGTTTCCCCTGTTGTTGTGTTGGGCGATAAACTCTCTCACCATAATCCTGCCTGGTTTCTGAACTCCCTGAGTAGCTTTGCAGCGTGGCTGGCAGGGCTTTGTCCAGAGGAATCCGCTCTGATGTTCAGTGTCAGCCAAGTGTGTGTTTCCATGATCATTTTGTAGGCGTTTTGTTGTCTGGGGGGCCCAGACCGCTACAAATACAGTGTGTGCATCCTGCTCTTCATGGGGAAACTTCCATCTCAGCTCCACACAAACCGAGCTATGAGAAAAAGCTCACCAACTCTTATCAAAAAAGATTTAACTCCTTTAAGTTAACATCTGTGCTCTTACAGATGAAATGACATAGTGATTTTGATTTTGTTAAACTTCATTTTAAAATGCTTTGGTTTTATAACAAGTATTTAAAAAAAAATTTTGGAACTTCAACTGAAAACTTCCAAAATGCCTTTGTAAAAACCGAACATGGATGGCTTGTGTCAAAAAAGAAAAAGTGTCAGATACTCAAATAATTAAAATGTCTTTTGTTCTAAGGTTTTCTTAATATTTCAACTAAAATTTTGTGCTTGATTGAGAGTTTGTAATAACTTGCTAAACTGTTTTGTGGTGGGTTTTTTTCCTTGTTTTTTCATTACTGCACTGCAAAAGACTGAAATGTGGTTTTTTTGGTCTCAGACGTAACACTTTCAAAGCTGCCTGTTCTCCTCTGCTGAGCAGGGCTGCGGATGCTGCTGCCAGCTCCATCCCAGCACTTGGATGAGCTCTCCTTAGTGAGTGTGACCTTGCTGTGGGCTGCTGCAGATGAACTGGCGCTGAAATACAGTATTCCTGTGCCTGCACACAACTGCTTCCTGCCTGAGCTGTGTTTTGGGAAAAACAGAGCAACGCCTCTCACCGCATACTGTGTTAGAGGGGAGCAGGATGAGGGACCCAAGGAATAATCCTCAGGAATAATCTGGCAGGCTGCTGGAAGTGCCATCGGTTGGGCAGATGCAACCAAGAGAGTGATGTGTTAAAGAATATGCTCTTTGCTGTGTTGTGGACTCAGGATGGGAGAGGCCCCTCCTCTTCCCTGGGCATCAGGATTTTAGTGCTTGTGGAGGTTTGACTTCAGTTTAAACAGTTTCTTAGTGGCTTGTTAGTTTGTTGTTGCAGATGAACTTTTAAGGTCATTTTGGCAGGCTGAGAGCTAGAAAAGCTGCAAAAATGAAACCTCTGTGAAAGATGCTGCTTCCAAGTAAGGGAATTGAAGCTGTCGCAGCCACATTTCTATTAACAGAAAAATGTGTAGTGTGCTAGCTTTTCTCAATGAGAGAAAAATCTGGTGACTGTAGTTGTCTGTTGATTGTTCCCCTCAACCTCTGAGAATAATTAGTGGCCTTTGGGGGTTAAGCGTGAGGCAGCCTTTTGAATTGTTGCCTATTGTTGCAGACATTGTGATTGTTTTTACACATATTACTTAATAAAGAGGTTTCAAGCAGCACAAAGACTTCCTTTTCAGGAATCTGCTGAAGTGACAGTGCTCTGTTCCCAGAGCAGCTTTCCCCAGGAATTGTATTACGCTTAGATTTATGGGAGGGCCAGATGTACTCAGTACTCACACTAACACTCCAAGAAGGAGCCACATGGAGAAGCTGAGTTCCAACATTCATTCAAGCCCTGAATGATACCTGCAGTTTTCACTTACCTTATTACGTGCTTTCCTTATCTCATTTTGGTTTCAAAACAAGCCCTGAGTCATACATTCTTGTTCTAAAATCTAAGCTAGAAGACCCGAGGGCAGGCTCTGCAGGATTCTGCTGTGCCACAAGAGGGCATTTTTGGTGCCAGCTCTGCGACTATTAAGGAATAAATCTACTTTTTAAATGTCTCACTTTGGATTAATTAGTCTTGAAAAGCAGTTGGAATGATGCATCTTTTCTCTAAGCTCCTTAGCTTCATAACTAAGAAAAGAACAGGTTTAGATCTTTGTTTTCCAGGATAACATGGGGTTGTTGAATGATATTTGTAATTACATAAAGCCTGAAAATTCAGAGTAGAATTGAGGTGCATTTGGAGTTTGTGTCTGATGAAGTTTATTTAAACGATCAGCCTAGTATTGATTACAAGGAATTAAGTTGGACATGGAAGAAAATAGCAATGCTAGACCTGTTTTTCCTTTTAGGACCAGTAACTTAAAATAATGTGGTTCAGTGTGGGAGATTGTGATAATAAGAACAGCATATCCTTTCCTTCTGTTTATATGGAATACGAGACAAATAAAACCAGAGGCAGTGTATGATAAACAGAGCAACATATACTACTTTGAATATTGCAAGATACCATTATGCAAACATTTTGCAGAGTTTGCATTTAATCACCGGAGATCAGCACTATTGTAAATGGCAGAAAAAAGCTTCACTTGCCGTTTAATTTGGGGTGGCTCACCCTTTGTAGTGGGATGAGCCACTGCTTTTTTCAATAAGCCCTAGAAGACCTGAGCCTGGTGCTTCTTGTGCGTGGGGATGTGTGGATGGGATTGCTCCTGGGACGTGCGTGTGCCTGTTAACCTGGGAGGGCACATCCTCCCAACAGCACGGAGGTGTCCTGGCGTGGGCTCCTATGAGCTGAGAGGCTGCATTCCCGTGTTTATCTCCATTCCCAAACCTGCCGTGTGATAAGGGGGCTCTGCTTGGGAGAGAGTTGCAGGAGCAGAGTGCCAGAAGAGTTTATCCAAGTTGAAGTACATCTGGTTTTGAGCATTCCTCGGGAAATATGGCTGCAAGGAAGAGCATCTAAGCCAGATGAATTGTTCTGGCAGGTTTGGGTTGTTCTGCCAGCTCAACTGATCCTTCAGGGGCTTTCCAATCTCACTGAACACAAAATATAATTGTGGTAGGATTTTGTCTGTTTGTTTTTAGCGTAAGGGGATTTAAGCTTTGCAAACTGTTCCTCATGCTCTTGGGCTGGTGGGCCAAACTTGGGATGGAGACATTAGCAAATGTTAGAAGAACAGCACTGAGGGCTTGGAGATTTGACATAAAATTTCTGTCTGCAGCAAAAATTGGCTTGATTGTTTTAATGTGATTTTTTTTCCTCCACCAAATTCACATTTAGAATTAAAAAACTCCACTTTTTCTTTTTAATAACCAACCTGTGCGTTATTAAATTGAAAGATAATATCTGGTCTCTGTCTATAAGAGCTGAAGTTAGGGAAAGACCTTTGGCTTTATTTACTTCAGTCACTTGGTATTTTTTTCTCCAGTTCATAAATCAAATTTACACCGAATTTGTGCCTTTAAAAGTTAGCAAGTGGTGTGCTCTGCATGAGGAAAACAGACAGCTGTGCTTTTGTCATTTGATTCTGCAGCATCTGTCTCTGCATGACTATTTACAGGATGTCTGAAGCTTTCTGAGTACTTTATGTGGAGGGATATGTTTGCACCAGTAATTTCTGTATATCGGTTAAATAACTTACTTGTAATAGTGCTATCCAGTTAGATTTGGCATGGTTCATTATGAAAATCTGGAATTACTCTGCTGATGTAGTTTTCTATAGGGGATTTTTTTATTGCGCTGTATATTTTTCCTGAAGTTTATGTGCTTTTGTATATGATGTGCTGGTTTTTCTGGATTGCTAATAATTGGATTATTCCATTGCTTGGTTTGGTTTTATTTGTTGGGGTTTTTTTCCCTGTAAAAGAAAATCTGCTTTATTGGCTTTAAAAAAGAAGTTTGTGAAAACTTCCTTGTAATGCATATGCTTTGAAAAAGGTGACAAACTAAATAGGTGCTGACAGAAAGGATAACCCTAACATTACATTTTAGAAAAAAAACCAAGCCAGCTGGGTTATGTAGTGCTCCTAACTTCATTTTGAGGCTGTTACAGAATTTGAATATTTTTGCAATGAGAAGGTGCATGTGTTGGTAACTCTTATTGTTTACTCTTAAGAATCAGTGTTTCAGTCACTAGAAACTTTATTAAGACTAGGATAGCAATTAAAAACCTTTAACATATGTCTATTTTTAAACCTTTTTAGTGTGTTTTTGTATAGAAATGCAAAAATAACTAGTTCCAAACTAAAGGTCTATTCTTTTCACAGTGCTAAGGGTTACAATAAAAAATATAGACAGCTGCTGGAGATTTGGGTTATAAATGCTTTTAGAGAGATTCTGTTGAATGAATAAAGGCTAATAAAGTGTTTGCAGTCTTTGGCTAGCCCTGCTTGCATTCTTAAAGCGTGCTCATATAAGAAATGCTGGCATAATTGACACTGAATAATTATTGTTTTGAAAGTCTTAATTGGGGCTTGGCATGGATTACTCATGGAATCGTTGTTGTTTTCCTCTATGAATTCTGCTATAAATTGGTGTTGAACTGCAGGGGAAACTGGTAGAAGTCCAAAGGTAGACCCCTATGCAACAGATGTACTTGCCTGCAGTTACATGCATGACTTGAAACTCATACATACTGCCAATAAAACACCTTTCAAAAACCTTTCTCTTATCATCTAGAGTCTGGGAAGTACGACAAATTATGCTAGCTGTATTTAAAAACAAACATACCCTCCCTCTTCCCACACTTGCACATGTGGAAATGACAGGACTTAATATTTGCATCAGCACAGAACTGCAGAACTTATGTTCCTATACAAGTGAGGTAAAAATCACACTGGATGTTTGGAAAAGAAGCATTAAATGTCTTGTCAGAAGCCATGCTTGGGATGGGAAGGTTTTACAAAGATGCTGCTAGTATAGTAAATATTCTAGTGGAGAACTATCCAACAAATCAAGGCGTAGATTCCAGGCAAGTTCTAGTAAAATGTTTTTGTTACTTTAAGTTACTAAAGCTCTTGGATATTGTCATATAGAGCCTGTTGTAGGGTAAAATATTTGCAGTCAGCCTTATTCAGACACAATTGCTTTTGTTCATACGTGTAATGTAAATGTCAGTTTTTAACTTCTTTATAACATCTGGCACTTTCAGAATGGCTTTGGAAAATAATATCTTCAGCTAAGATGATTGGTTATTGCATAGGCTGGATATTTTTTATAAATGTTTTCTGATTATACACTAGAATAAAAACTACTTGTTTGAAGTATTTTAAATCATAAATGCTATGTTTGTTTTTGAACCTTTAGAACAGTGAAGGGTGTGTTTATGTGCTGCCAAAGAAATTTTTGCTTTTTGCAGTTCATAATAGGAGAGGGAAATAATTAGTGGAGGGATGTGTACAGAATGTGAACGACTACATACATATATATATTACATAATATATATATTACATAATGTAATATATTATATAATATATTATATATATGTACGTATGTGTACGTGTATGTATATGCGTGTATATGTACGTGTATGTATATATATATATATGTAAAATGTTTGGACATGAGCTTTTCCAAAGATGGTTAGGAGATTACTCAGTTGTATACTGGTCAGTAAATGAGGAAACATTAGTCCCCACTTTACTTCTGTGACTGCTGTATTACTTGGTGTGGAAAAAATACAGCAGCGATCAAAACAAACAGTATATCATTACGGGATATAACTAGAGCATGTCTACTTGGTGGTTTAAAGCCAGGCCAAATCCTGGGAATGTTAATTTGGCCAGGATGCACATTTGCTTGCTTGCAGTGCTTTTCACTATGTCACGTACTCCCCTTCTACTGCAGACAAAATTGTTTGGTGCAGAGAATACAGTACCTCAACATGGGCATCGTGCTTTTGTAAAATCCTCTGTGTGTGACATTCCAGGAATTTGAAAAGGACAAAGAGAGGGGGAGAACACTTTTCGTTAAGCTGGAGAAAATATGTGTTTGGCTGGAACTGAGTATCTTTGTGTGTATTCCTTAAATATCTGAATGGTTTGCAATTTGTATGTGTAAAGTACTAGAACACAACCAGAAAAATTAATAGCACCATACATATCAAAATTTTGCTTGTTCATAAACTCTCCTACAACTGTTTAATAAATAGCAGAGTAATGAGGCCATTAAAACAAATAGAACTTGTTTCTCCTATTACTCAGCACATATATTTGATTGTCTTCTACTTCATCTCTGCATCATTTATTATAATTGTCATGAGATCAGGTGTCTGTACTGTCTCTGTGCTGGTGATTTATACACTGTTACAGGTGTGGGCACATACATTTACTGGCCTGTTTCACTCATGGTTTTTATGAGAGAAGGAATCTTGAAATATAACAGATGATGTCTGACTTGGTTAATGAGTGTAAAGGTTATTTGGTGATGATTCAGCTGGTGACCTTGAAGATTATGTTTTTAGAAATGAAATTTCTTCAGCAGTTAATGTTCGAACTTGTCATCCATTTTGAGGAATTTGTTGAGGCCTTTTGTTTCTAAGTTTTGTAATGCAATTAGATGATAGATTATGTGTTTACAGTTTCGAATCTTATTAGAGTTGGTCTTCTGTAAATACTTAAAAAGATCAAATTTATACAGCTAAACTACTCAAAGTAAGAAAATAGTTGTTACTGTTTGTTTCTGAACACTGTAATAACCATTCTTGTTTCTTAGGTAATTAAATTCTAGCCTAAAACTTTGTAGAAATACGTGCTTTTAATTTTATGTGGAAGTTTTAGGTAAGCCATCCTGCTATGGTTAAGGTTGGTACACCTTATGGTAGTGCTGCTGTGCACGTTTGTCCTGTCTTGCCTTTTCTGAAGCTGGTGTAGTTGTTGCTTTGAGCATGAGGATTTGCTAGGTCTGTGTAATTGTCAGAGTAGCTGAGATTTTGTGTGACCATAAATTCAGTTGCATCATGTGAACGTAATTAACTCTCATTATGTGTGCCTCATAAGTTCCATTCAGTTATCTGAGTTGTAATCAGCTGAAAAAGTGGTGGAGGTACTGTGTTCACCAGCCACGCAGAAGAAATGCAGGAATGTGTAAACAGCGGTGTGGTTCGTGTTGGGAAGGGCTGGAGCCCAGGGGCCAGCATGGAGTAGCACTTGAGGACAAGGAAGCTGAGGATCCAGCAAGGACGGAAAAAGCATCAGTAAGTGACAGCAGTCTTGGCTGAAACTACACATGGAAGGAAAGGCAGGGAAATGTTACCGCGTAAAGGATGGTGTATGGCATTTTTTCCTATTAATTCTGTAGCTGTGGATATGTCCATTGCTCGCCTAAAATGATTGGCATGCTCCTGTTTTCACTGGAAGTTCAACCTGGCACTTTGAGAGCCTCACATCTTGCTTGTAGCTTAGGTGTCGAATTTGAAACTATAGTTTTGAGATTCCACGACCCTCACGTGCAGTGAGTCCTCCTTGCATATGATGTTTTGCCAGAATGTGCATCATCCTTCATGATGAGTTTTCTACCAAAGTACCCATAAATAGTGAGTATTAGCATATATATGTAAAGGTAGGAGGCAAAAATTGTATGGGAAATAGAGGAACTTTGATGGATAAATGGTACTTGCACACTATTAAGTTAGCCTACTTAGAAGATTTGCAGGATGACAAATAATTAAAGGCTTTATTCTGTCATCTTTAAATCTCATGCCTTGGCTTTTTCCAGAAACTTTCCGTTCTCTGAGGTAAATCCACAGTGTCTGTCTTTATTGTTTCCTTTTATATGAGCCTTTAACAATAGCCTTTCAAGTAAGCTGAGTGCTGACAGTTGCGAGAAGTATTCATAAGTGAAATTTTAATGGATGGGAAATGAAGAATGTTAAATAATGGGTCACTCAAATGAGTCTCAGGAAAATCTAAATGTCTTGAAAATTAAGGTAGTTACAATCTCATAAAACTCAGGCTTGTTACAGATTCATTTTTTGCATGCTGTTACATTCCTGACATGCATTTCTCCTGTCCTGCAGTTTAACTTTTTCTAAAGTATTCTAGGGAATATATTAAAACTGGGAAAGCCTGGCTGTCATAGTTCTTAATTTTAAAACAGGATACTTTGATCAAGGAAACATAATTTCTGTCTATAAAGAAAATGTTGTACTTTGACATAGCCAGACATTTTGGTAAAGAGTTAAGCTTTCAGGCTGTATAAAAATTGTAGCAAAGGCTGTGCTTGCCCGTACAGTTCTGGATTTTTGTGAAGATCTGCAGTACGTGGAGAAAGGGACAGATTGGTCAAAAACGGGAGCTGTCTTAAAAGCAGTGTTTTGCTGTTTTTAACTAAGCTTTGGGCAGTTTTCATTCATATTTGTTTTATGTTTGTATGCATCTGTTTGAAAAGTAAAGTGCAAGTGGAAGGGTATACAGGGTTAGATTTATTTATCAGGTAGAGCATTTGTTACTCTTTATTTTTCTTGCTTTTTTTCCTGATTACTCTCTGTTTCTGGTTGGCTTATTCCCTGCCTCACTACTTTCAGATTCCTTGTCTCCTTCTCACCCAAATTTTTTATCAATAGTGTTTTAAACAATGCCATTCCAAACTGGTTACGTTTAGTCATGTTGTCCTTCAGTGTGATGACTGAATGTTGGGAGTAGTTTTTATTTTTTTTTTTTTTTTGTTTTGTTTCTTTTTTCCCCTCAAACTTTGACGTTTGAATCAACTCCTTTAATAGTTTAGGTGACTTTGTTATAGTTAGATAGTCAAATCCAGTGTACTCTCGCCATGTGTATTTGGAAGTCACACAATGTGCAATGAGTTCCTTTTTTAAATAATTTCCAAATTGGAGTTCTGCTATACATGACTCCTGTACTCCCCGCTGATCTAGGACAAGCTGCAGTCCTGCCTTAGAAAACAGATAAAAGCTTCTTGGCTTGACTTTCTTGTGATACCAATTCAGCCATTTAAATGTGTTTTCAGTTTTGGTATAGATTAGTTCTAACAGTGCCTGCTTCCTTTATGTTCTTGGATATTCCTCATGTAATCTGATCTTGAAGGCTCCAATCTAAAAGTTATTCTTTTCGGTATCTCTATATTCCTGTTTCTACAAACTTTATCCTGGCACAATTGTGTTTGCAAAAAATACTGTGAAAATACTTGCTGAATGGCATTTTTAATATATATTTAATTTTAATTTTTTATGCTCTATATGCAGGCTTTATGAGAGCTCAGCTTCTAGGTATTTAGTAAAAGTTGCACAATTCTATGTGTATCACAATAAATACTGTGTGACTTGAGGGTATTCAGCAGGATGCTGCTCTTGGCTCAAGAACAATAGCTATTAATTTAATAAATTACTTTGGTAGTTAATATTTTAGTCTATAAGTCTTTTTGGTACAGACTGAGCATGAATAGAAGTATTGGCAGAATACTTGATATAAAAATATATGTAATATGTATATAAATACAAGTACATATGTGTACTTGAATATAAAGCCATATGATACAATTATATTTAGAAATGTAAATCTATACAGTTAATCCCCAAATTATTTTTTGTCTTGTCAATTACCAAGTTTTACATTTAGAAACATATTTTTACAGTAGAGTTCATAAATACAGGTGTAAATAATTTAAATGCTTTTTAATTTCTGTAGTTTATGTAACATTAGCAAACAAAATGCTCATGAAGGATTAAGTGGGATCAGTTTTAAGCGTGCTTTCACTTAAACAGTCAGCATTGTTGACTGTTACTTCAGTGGAAGTGTTGCTTTGGTTCTGTCTTTTATCATCTGTCATTCCTTGTGCCATTTTATTCACTAAGATTGTGTTTTAGGACATTTTTAAACGGGTATTTTCTCCAAATGTCTTTACCAAGAATGCTGAAACCATGCTTTTGGTAGTGGTACGTGTTTTCTTACCCCATGAGAGGGGAAGAGCGATGGTGCTGAGCATGTCCAGAAGCCTTGTGTCCTGATGTGACCGTGTGATCTCAGCTGCCAAAAGGATAAGTGTGTCAAACAAAATCTTCTAAAATCTATGCCATTGTCAAACCACGCTTACTCTTGTGGGGACTCGGTTATTTTATGATTGCCCAGTTAGCAAGTGTGATGCTCACCCATGGTGCTTCTTTGAAGCCTCAGCTAGAAATCATACATGGATTTACTTCTTGTCTAGCTGTAGGTAACATGGAGGTGACCCCTGACAAAGTCACTTTTGGGCTCATTTATAGGTAGCAGAAGAACATAATTTCTAGGGCTACTTCATGTATCCTGACATCTAGGATGGATCAGGTGACTTGTTCCCCCAAACTTCCTTTCTTTCCACTGCGGAACGCAGGGCACTGCAATGCAGTGACTAGCTCAGCAATTGATGCTTAGAGATACAAGAACGTGTCTTATGTGGAAACCTAATGTGCAGGTGCTTTCCACCAATTCACTGTGCAGCTGGTACCTGGTTGATAGGAGGACCGTTTGGAACAGGGCTAGAAAAGTTACTTGGGTGAAGGACTTTTCTTAATTGCATTCTGCAAAGATCCTGAAATTAATGCCTACATGTTAACTGCTGTTGTTGTTGATTTGGGTCCAGAGAGGAGAGCTCTGTCCTTGCTATGCAGTATTTACAGCTTTCTACTAGTCTGGGACTGATGGAATAACAAGTATTTATGAAAGAAAACAGTAATGCTGTCTATTTTAAAATTCATATTATTATTTCAGAGTGGATAGTTGCTTCTGTGGTATAACATTTCATGGTTTTTTCTTATTTGGTCTGGATACTCTGGGATTAAACAAAGTTTTGATTTGAAATAGTCTGAACACAGATTCAGATAACTTGCTATTTTTCAATGTTCAGTTTGGCTCTCAAATGTTTTCTGCCTGCATACAATTAAGCTGTTCAACAAAGACCTAGTTTTGCTTCTCATTTGTGACAATAGCTGTTGTGAGCTTTCAAATTCCTAACAGCTAACAAAATACTGTCAGCGGGAGTATCTAAGTGAAAGACAAAGAGCTAGAGTCCTGTAAGTCAGAAAATCCATGAATAAATCATTAAGGGTACTGCAGTACCTGTTTTGAAAGTTATATTATTTTAAAAGTCTTCATTTTTTTCCTTCATTTCAATATGTGTTCACCTTTTTCAGGTTATAAAATGTATGGGGAGAAGAAGCAAGCCTTTTTTTAAAAACAAGTGACTTTGGGTATTTTTGTACTTCTGTCTTCTGTGTAGTACAGAAGTCACTGCCCATCATAGCCATGTGCCTTGTGTATTCGGAGGGGTATTCCAGGTGCCCTGGAAGGTTTGTTGTTGTGTCCTAAGGCTCAGAATTTCTTTCTTAGGTAACTGTTTTGGTTAGGGGGGTGTTATGTGCTTGGCTGAAGTAGTTTTTGCCACCAGACAGAGGGCTAGTTACAGCTGTTGTGTGGGAGTGGAAGAGGCAAAGGAATTAACATGTGCCTGTTTCTGAGCATTTCTGGGAAACAAAGGACAAGGAGAGTAAATTGTGTCCTTTCACCGCTCTAGGTCATTAAAGGTCTGATCTTAAGCTTGCTGATTTTGGTGAGCTTTGGATTACTGCATGGCTGAGTTAGAGGCAAATTAATTCAACTTCTTCAATTTCATTAGAAGGAAAAGGTGTGAAGTCCTTTCCTGATGGCTGTGGATGAGCACACCACAAATTGGCTGGCTAATAAGTTTCACGTGCGGCTTGAATTAATGGAAAAGTGAGCTGTCAACCAAGGCCACGCTGAGATTTCCACTATATCTTTCCTTTGCAGCCCTTTCCTGACCAGTCCTGGAACACTTGTTTGGCAGGCTGATGCTCCGGCTAGAGAAACACGTCCTGTGGGAGATTGATTTCAGCTGAATCACTTGCCCTTCGCTTGGCTGCAGGGCTGCACGGGCATCAGTGCCAGTGCAGAGGAAGCCCTGGGAAGGCAGGGGGTGGGACTGGTCCTTTGGGTAGCAATGGGATCTTTGTTGGACTTCTTAGCTTTTTAGAAAATGACATGTTTGGTGGAACTGCATGGCAGATGAGAATTAAGTAGAGCACATCTTGGAGATTCAGACCTCCCAGGAGAACCAGACATTTCTTGAGATTTGACAGTTGTCCTTAAAGAGTTTGGCTTATACTCTGCCTAGCTGAAAAAATTTTGTTTTACCTTTTTTTGCATTCATTTTCTTAGATCACTCTTATCTAGTCTTTTCTTTTTATGCCTGTCACTTCCCTGAGCAGAACTAAAATAGCTCTAGTTAAATAAAAACAATGGATAACTAAAATTTATTAGTTCTACCTATGAAAGCTTACCTTAGATTTGATGTGAGCTTTGAAATGCAGTTACTATGCCAAAAATCCTTCGACAGAGACAGGAAAAAGTAGCAATTTGCTAAACGACACCTTTGTTAAAGCTTTATTGCAAAGCATTAAGCTTTTGTTTTAAAAAATGGGCATTTTGCCAATGCTTATAGACACTGAAGTTTAGAATACAGTTATGAATTTTTTTAACATAGTTTAGGCTTTAATGTACTATTTGTGGAAACTGAATTATAAGGATATGCAGACGCCGAACTTAGATCAGTGATATGTTCTGATATGTACTTCAGGTTTGTAGAATTTCCTGGGGACAGGGCGCTTAGTTTGTTTTGCTGCTTTTTGAGATGGGGCGACTGAGTACATTCCCTTTTCAAGAACTTTGCAAAATACCAAGCCATTGTTTTGGTACATGGAGAGTTATTATTGTAAAAAACTTGATATTTTTGTCCTTTTTAATAAAAACACTGAATACAAAGAAGCATTCAAGTCTACAGCTGTGGTGGGAGGATGTGCTTTCTGCGGGGACACCGTGGTACATTCCATCTCATGGAATGCACTTGGTGTGACATTTAACAAAATGTGTTGCTTAACAGCTTCAAGAAAAGCCAGCTTAATTGTAAAGATGAATGCAAGGGGAGCCCTTCCTGCAAGATGGCATGCCTTCCTTAGAGTTCTGCAGGAGGCAATTATTGGCAGCGTAGGGAATGGGACTGTGCTGCTGGACAGTGTTCTTGAAGCGTTTGTGGATTAAACCGAATTACAGGAAGCACACTTGTATGTGTCCCAGAAAGCAGAAGGATTACCTGTCCGTATATCGTTCCTGGTGAGCAAATTGAAATGATTCATTTGAATAAATGAGATAAATTGTTTATTGTTCTTCAAATGTTTATGTAGTCATGTTGAAAACAGCAGCTAATCTGCAATCTTCTGCTGTCTGCTTTTTATGCTAATATGGAGTTACTTTGCAAAGGTGTAGGAAGGAAATCCATTATAGGGTTTATTGATCTTTGTGGTATTGACTGCCTGCAAAATAGTTTCCACAGATGGCAAAACAAACTCATATTTTTAACTTGAGGCGGTGAAACTGAAATGTCCTACATCTGTTTTGTAATGAAATACAACAAAGAGCATAGGAATTGTGAGTTGGGTTTTGGTGTTTCATTGTGTTGCTTTATAACAAGTCTTACTAGAATATTTGTTAATACCTCAGAGTTTTATTAGATAAAATATGTCTATTTCTGTGTTTTTGGGAGGGGGAGATTTGGGAACAGTAACTTTTATCTAAAAAAAGAAATTATATTAGCAAAAAGTAGTGGTTATTATGGCATATAATCAGTGAGAAATAATTCCAAATGTAAGCTCCAGTGTATCAGTTGTGAGGATCTCTAAATAACAGAATACTGTTTAATGTGAAAAAAAAAAATACGGGAATGAGGCATTTCCTTTAAAATGGGCTTGACACACATTTGATTCTCTGCATTTCTTCTTCACTGGAAATACCAGGTTGTAATTAATGCAAGATGGCAATTATTTTAGGTGTCTCTATTTTGATGAGGGACTACAATTTTCAGAATTATAAAAATAGTTCAGAAAGAATTTGATGAAATTGCAGAAGGAAACAAGTTAGATTTGGACAAAATCTCTCTTCTGAATTGGCAAGCAGGAAGAGTATAAAATTTTATGTTTGAGTGTATGCTTTGAAGAAGACAGGTTTAAGCCAAGAAAATTTCGTGATAAATCTGTAGAATATAGTGGTGTAGGGTTATATCTATGTTTGTGAGTATTCCTGAGGCAGTAGGAAAACAGAAATACTGGAATAAAATGCAATTTGAAAAACTTCTTATCAAAGCCTGTTGTACAAGAATGTAATGTATTTTTAAAATAGAAATAAGTTTTACATCTTCATACTTGAAAAAGTTCAGTGTTTGTATCTCTCCCAGATAGACAAGGAGCATCAATAGTGTAATTTTCCATTTCTATCTTTGTTAAAGTTTCATCTTTATTCTGAGTGGGAACATCCAGTTTCATGAAAATAATCAAAGTCTTCTGGAGAGTGTACCCGGAGGACCAAAGGAGCTCTGTGTGTTAGGGGGGGTCTTTTTGGAGTTTGTTGAAACAGATTTTTGTCAGATCTGTTTCCAGGTGACAGGGACAAGGAACTTGTAGTCGGCAAAGTATGTCGAGGCTTCCATAATTCTTTTTGTCAGCCTGTACTTTTCTGCAGGAGCACGTCAGTCCTTGTTAGTGAACCAGCTTACTGTGACACGCCAGTTCTTGGTTTTGAGACAAGGACTATCTGTTCCTGACCCCGCTTTCCTGGTTCGGCTTGTTCTAGGAAGCTTGAAGGTAATACTCTCTTGGTGTAGATTCTGTCTTTTGTTGTTTGTTTTCTGCATTTCCCTGCTCTAACACAGCGAAGAGGTCAAGATGTAGAATGAAAATTGTGTAATAAATAAATAAATAAACTGTGTTCAACATCCTCACAAAGACCCATAGGAGCCCTTTGTAAAAATCTGTTTTGCAGCCAGTTGGACTCCAACCTTTGCTGCATGGGTTTACTCCATCCCACAAGCCTGCATCTCTCTCTGTTGTACGTCATGAGCTTTCTGTCAGCATATTTCTTCATCCTCTAAATGGCAGCTCTACATAGCCTCCAGTCTAGTGTTGTTTAAAACTGTCTTTCTTAGTAAATTTAGAAGGTTTATGAAGCTTGGCTTTTGGTCAACTTTTGCATTGGTTTCCTTTTTAGTTCTATGCTGTGAGGAATGGCTGTAAGAAAGTATGGTAAAGCACCTTTAAAGGGACGCCTGAATTTTAGCATCTTATAAGCACTTCTGCCTTAGTTTGCTTAAAAAACATAATACAACTATGGAAACGTCATAAATTTGACAAAACCAGAAGAATGTTTGTCATACAGGATTTTTTGTGTATATGTGTTCAAAAAATGGTAGAGCACTCTGTAAGAGAGATGTTTGCTCAAATCTTCATTGTTTATTGTGTTTTTTAGTGTATGGGATAAAATATTTGCAAGTAAATACTTGTTTTTGAAAAACGTTTTTTGTTTTCAATCAAACCACTGCTACTGAGGAACTCTTTTACTGTCAGTGATGCTGTAGCAAGACTTCAAGCCAGTTACAGCCAGCTTAAAAATGTCAGTGCAGGCATCTGTGATTGTCTTGCTCTAATTCTTCTTTAAGACTTTGCTGTGCTTGGCTCAAATGGTTACTTTTACATGAGTCTTATTTTCGTCTTCATTGTGAAGAACTATGACAGCTTTATGAGAAAATCACCAAATTGCCTTTGCTCCTTTGTGGACTTTGCTTGAATGGAAGTTTTTCTTTTGCCACTTATGCCTATACTTTATATGGCTTGTTTACTTTTAAAAGGATATATAGTAAGTTGCAGGAATAGAAATGAAGGATAAGTGGGGCAGCTGAGAAACAGTAAAGGCCAAGAATTGTACTTGGTTTTGCTTTGTTTAAATTCATTTTGAGCTACTGTCTCTACAAGGTCAAATTCTGATTTTTTGTTGTTGCAGGGGCAAGGGAAAAGAGCATACAAGGGAAATGGTTATAGTTTAAGAATTAGGAACAACTTCTGAGTAAAATGCAAAAAGCAGTGTAATTGTGGACCTGATTATAATTTATCAGTAGAGTGCAGTAGAATGTCTAAATTCTATACTTCTTTAGAATTGCTTAACATTTTCTAGGTTTACTGGGCTCTTACTCTTTTTTTATACCCACATATTTTTTTTATTTTTTTTTTCCTGAGTATCTTCAGGGCCTATTTTTTTTCTCTTAAAATGTGAATATTAGGAACATCTTTATAAGTTGAAAGCGTGCATTCTCCAGTCATTACATGATTCCAGGAGCTGGGGTCTGAGCAAAGATGCCAAATACCACCTCTGTTTGCAAATGGCAGCTCTTAACTGCCTGCCAAAAGCTTTTTTTTGGATTGAAGGCAAGGCTGGCCCAGAGTATTGGAAATGTGTATTTCCCTGACTAATGCCACTCTACGTGACTCTTCTTGCTGAAGCGCTAATGAGCAAGTGCCTCTTAGCCAAGTCTATTCCAGTGTGATCGTTCTTGTCAGCTATTCTATGGCCAAGTCTAGTACTTATGATATATTGATTAAAAATCTATAAATGCTTCATTTAACATTTATTTCCAGCGTAAGGAAGAGCTTAGCAAATCCATCCTCCTTCCCCCTTCACTTTTAACAAATGCGCACCTAAGAAAATCTGTGTGACAAGAACTGTGCTTAGATTCTTTGGGGCTTGAAGGGGCTGTAAAAGCACTATTCTCTTCCATCCAAGTATAGCATTCCCAAGCCTTCAGTGTCATCCCTGATCAGTTGGGGAAAAGGTGATTCTTCATTTTGGGAACAGTTAAGTATGAGTAGGTTGCCTAGAAAAGGGGTGCAATCTCCCTTGCTAGAAATATTCAAGATGCAGTTTGGATGATGGTGGATGATCTTATTTAAAGTCTCATTTTCAGCAAAGGATTGGACCGCATGATTGCCTGAAACGTTTTCCTGTCTAGGCTTTTCTATGTGTCTGTGATTCTCCACTGGTAAGGGGTGAAGTTTATACTCCCAAGTCTTCCTCAGATTAATTTGGGGCAAGACTTTGGGTGTTGCTGTTTGTCCTTTTATGATGAAGCAGGAATATCTTCCTTTCTCTATATTTAGTTAGATCATTTGAAGCCTTTAACATCCTTGTCTTGGTAGGTTGGACATCTTGGCTGCACAGGTTCAACAGCAACAAAGTGGGTTTATACTTTTGGGACAATCTAATGAATCCAGAGCAAACTGGCATTCTTGACATTATGGACTTAGGATCATATCAGAGGAAGGTACATTCTTAATGAGATTTTGTATGATAATTGAGCTCCTACTTTGACAGCAAGAAGAAAATACCCTTGTTATTCATTTGGTTGGTGGGGAGTAAGGAAGAGATTCCAGCACAGTTGCTGGACCCAAGGCAGTTTAAGGACACAAGAAAAGAAGAGTTAAATCTACTTTGCGTAGTAGCTTAGCAGGGTAAACTCATAACAGATTGTCTTCTAGTGTGTTACAGATGGAAGACTTCTACTGAGTATTCTTGATTCAGTTTTGAAGTTTTAAACAAGTAGGTTTAGTTTGCGCAGTTGAAGTTTCATGGCTTTAGAGATGGAGTAGAATCCAAAATATTTGCTGATATTTACAAACAGTCACAAATTCTTTCCATGAACAATGTTACGAAATAGTAATAAATGTATGAATTGCCTTTTGTTTCTAATTTTTGCAAACAATAGGCTGATGTCTGCAAGCAGGCATTCACTCAGTTGTGTCTTCTGATTTTCACCACATTGTCATCTCGTGTACTGATTGATTGCATCTGGGGGTTTTTAATGTTTGTTTGAGGGCTTTTTTTTTCTTTTTCCTGTACCTACCAGATTGTGTTAGAAATAAATTTAGGAAGCTCAGGGTTCTGATGTGTATTAGCAAGTGTCAGCCTGGTGTCTGTCTCCTGCCATTCCTGTTTTTTTAATGAAGGCAACTTTCCCTTCTCTGGTATTTGTATTACTGGTTGGTTTGTTTGTTTACATACCACATAGAACTGAGGGTTGAAGAAGTTTCACGTTAATGCCTGTCCACGCTGAGCAGGGGATGGAGCACAAGGCCCAGCTCACACACCTGTGCAGCGCAGCACAACCCAGCAGCATTAGTTTTTCTCCAGCAGCAGCATCGTCACATCTGCAGGATGTGTTCCTGGGCTTTCAGATGTCACAGTGTCCCATCTTTAGTCGCTCTGGTTCGGGACACCAGCTTGGCTTTGCTTTTGCTCAGGTGTTTTCTGTTGTATTTTACAAGGTCCATGAGCCCTGGCTTGTTGTAAATGACACAGTACTTGATGTGCCCTGATCTCTTCTCCAGATATGCAAAGCCCTTTTTACATGCAACTATTTGATGGTTTCTAAATGTGTATTTTCTAGAATGTAGCATGATATTCTTGATAAAGACTTGTTGAAACACAGTTAAAGGCTGCTTAAAATATTTCCTTATCTTTTCTGGAAATAGCTGTCATGATGTATCCTGGCATTGAATTTTGTCTTTTTCACTGCCATATTACATTGCTGGCTTATGCTGGGTACCTCCTGCTTACTGATCAGTTTACTGCTGGGCATTCATTATGCATTATCTCTGCATTTCTCTACTTTCAGTTGTTAGGTCATGCTTTGGATCTAATTTTGAGTATTATATTTCTCTTGTTTTTTAAGACTCTGGACTTTTTCTTACTTAAATTTGTGTTCAACTAGTTATCTCCTACATATGAAAACTGTTATCTGATAATTAAAAAATTTGTTCATGCAGTATTTATCGCATGTTACATCTATGTTAAAATTAGTGTTTTCTGATAGCTTCTAACAAGGAGAAACAAGACTAAAGGAACAAATAATTTGGGAGGTAAAGTTCGTCTTGCCGAATACACCTTTTTATTGTTTTTTCTTTTCTCTTTTTTAATTGACAGACTGTTGTGCAGTTCCTATTGCTTCTTTTAAGTTGGTTGTAGGCTCTCTTATGTCACAATATGGCCATGAATATTTCATTATATTTTTGAAGTGCCTTTCTGAAACCAGTGGAAGTGATGGTTTTTAATTACATCTAGGTAGTTCTTTCACGTAACTCAATTGCCATCATGTTTCTCGAATTAAACTAAGCTTACATAAAGGAATAAAACCTGGTAAATTTATATAGGACTCCTATTATTATGTTGTCTTTATATAATAATGCATGCAAATGTCTATACCAGCAGCAGAGTCTTGATTTTAGGCTGTGATTTTTAAATATCATAACTGTCCTTTCGGATGGAGAACTTGGCTTTTTACTCTGCTTCATCTGTTCTGCTTCTTGCTACTGATAATGAGACAATCCTCCTCTGAAGCTCCAGCTGCTCCCAGGCTTTGCTGCTCATTTGAAAAATCCTGTTAAGCAGAGGAAATGTGGTATAGCCCTGCTGCTGTCTTGGCCAAACTAGCTGTACTGTAAAGGTGTATGGAGAAGAAAATGGGAGGTTTCTGGAGGAATGATAATTCTCTTAGAAACCATAAATGTTTGGGAGATGGGCTGTAATGACAGCTACTTTTTCTCTGATGTGGTACATATTTGCTGCTCAGTGAGTGTAGTGCTTAAAAACAAAGATGCTGCTGGTTGGATTTAATCTTCTTATTGTAAACCCTCAAATTAAGATATGGCCAGTCTTTTCAGTCAGTGTAATCTGAGTCTGGTTTGAGAAAATTAGTGTTAACCACCCTCTTTACTATTGTGCAGATAAAACTGCCAAGACATGGAAAGAGATAGGAAAAGCTTACTACAGCCAAAAAGCCTTTTCTGCTGCTTTTTGGGTGTTACAAGAGTGTTTATTTGCTCTGTCCAGCAATGCCAACCCAGAACAAGTACATCCATCCTGCATTTTATGGGTTAGAAACATGTTTAATTTGTGTTTCCCCTAGCTTTTAAACGAGTTCTATCTAAACCAAACTGGCAGTTGTTTCATTTTTCCTTTCCTTATGAATGCTTATTCTTTCAGTGTTTGTTAGCATCTAGAAATAGGATGAGTGGCACTTTATCTTCATTTTGGTGGAGTGTCAATATTGCTTTCTTTGAACATCTGGAAATTAATCAGAGATTGACTGGTCAGGTTTTCATGTTTATTTAAGTAGAGCTAGTCCATAATGTGAAGATGAAATAAATTGAGTTACACTTTTGGTTTTTAAACTCTGTGTAGGTGTTCTAAGAAACAAGTGAGGGTTTAGTGCCCTTTTAAAGGCTGTAGACAGATACGAAGCTTGGGACTGAGCAGGAGATTGAGGACATCGCTCATTCTTACTTGTCAGTCTTTTCTCCTCCAGGAGCTTACTGTCCCCTTGGATCAGCTAAACATAACTGTTCATATTGTCCCATCCTCACCTGCTGGCTCAGTGGTTTGGGTTACCTTATACTCTACTGTATGGCTTGAAAAACTCTGATTATTTTGATAGAACTCAGGTGAGAAACTCAGGTGATCTGTGGTGACAGATCTGAGGGGGACATTGGCTGACCTTTTCAAGTGGCAAGCAGTGAGATTCTGGAAGTAGGAGCCTCAGCAAAGCCATGCTTTCAGCACAGTCTGAAAAGAATGATGTGCCCTCGTACAAACTTCTAAAAATCTTGCCAAGCATGGTGATGATCTTTTTAATTTTAGACCTCTTCTTAATCAACACATACTTAATGGATGTAATTTGTTTATAAGCTGAAATCTGTGCAGATTTGGAACTCAATGAATTTCATGCCTTATAAAATTATCTAACTGGCTATAAAATCTTAGTGATTTGTACACTGTGGAAGGTCATTAAGACCAATGGCCAGATTTTCAGAATCCTTCTGGCAATGGGATCTTGCAAGTCACGATATTGTTCTCTTTGTGGTGTGGAAAAACCAAAACCAAACAGAACTTGATGGAAGATCATTGTTCAGAAGAACTTCATAGATCTTGACTGAAGCATTAACTTAGCGATTCACACAGATGTGTAGATGGTGCAGTTGTCATAGACTTTTCAAAACAGAATATACAAATGATACAAAATCTAATGGAATGTATGGGGAAGCTGCATAAAGCTATCACTTGTCAAATTACTCTGTAGGGTAACACCTTTCTTGATAAATTGTTTGTGTGAAGTAGAATAATACTCTTGTGGAATTCTGGGGACTAAATCTGAAGACTCTAAAATGGTGTAGAAATGGCAATGTGAAGAGGAGGAAAAAAGGTAGTGAACACAGTTTCTGAAGCAGTTGAGATCTCACTTCTGTATGAGTAGGAATGTGCATTGTCGTTTAGCACTTCATCAGAATGGTTTATGCTGCCATCATGAGGAAATTTCATTACAAGTAGCTGCTCCTGCAGTGTGGTACTTGTTCATCATTTGAACAATTCACAGTTAAGATTACTGAAGCACCTTTTAAATGTTTTTCAGCATCCTTACAGAATTAATAGCATACTTTGAATAATTAAATTAGCTTAAAAAATATTTAGAAATCTTTCAAGCTCAAGCATTTGGAAATAAGTGTAAAAGTGCACCTGGGGAGATCTGATTTTCAGGTTTCTCTGCATTTTATAATTTTTTTTAAAGAAATCTGGTGATGCCTGCAGTGTACTTACCTTCTGACATTTTGAGTTAAAACCCAGAGAACATCTTCTGTAGTCTTTTAGGTCCCTATTATGCTGTTTTTAGCCTGCAATGCAGAAGGAAAAGTCTTCTATAATAACACATCACTTGTGAGGTTTACAGTGTGTCTTGAGGCTGAACAAACATTTGGAAGCTTCTGTAGTAGAATTGCAGAGCTTTTCTCTATCTTAGATGGCAAAACTAATCTGTTGGAACACAAGTAACCTGGGAATGGCTTTGACATTTTAGGATGTTAGATGAGGAATAAATCAGAATTTAAAGTATCTAAAGTCTAGTCTTAGAGGGTAGTAGTTTCACAGTCTCTGGTATTCCAGCTCTAATTTCTTTACAGCACCAAGCATGTAATGCTTGAGGGGATGTTTTCTTGGTTTAGAGAGATCCATTGAAGGGTTTTTTTAAGTGTTTTTAAATACTTGTAGAGCCATTATGATTTTAATTTGAGCTTCTTACAGAGTTATTTTTTCTGTGCCAGAAGCTTAGACCTTATGAAAACTGTTCACACAGCTTCACAGGGCTTCAAAGTGTTTCCATGTACAGAAAAGCTGTTTAGCATAGATACATCCCATGTCTGTTCTGTTTTAGATGATGTACCAAAGCTGAAAGACAGGTCCACAAATCATCAAGCCTTTTTTTGTAGTCTTGTTGTCTTCTCTTCAAAGGCACTCAGTAACACAGATCCCATAGCTTAATGGTCCCATCTGTTCACTTATTGTTCCAATCCTTTGGAAGTTTGAAAATTCTGTCTCATTTTATACTTAATATTTCCTATTTCATCATTAGTGTGAAAATTAATCTGTCTCCCCTTCCCCATTTTTTTAAAGTGAGAAAACTGTTCAGGTATACTAGAGTAACCATGAAATAAGGCTGAGATCTTTAGCTTATTTAATCTAAATGCTGTGGGAAAAGATGTGGTCTCGGTTTTTTTTTTTTTTTTTTTCAGTATATTCATCAACTTGTTCCCTTTTAGAATTTAAAATTAGCATGTAAAAAGCTGTGTAGTTCTTGGTAATGAGACAGTTCTGGTTTTTGAGGGGTGATGAATATTTGAAACAGTGTTTTCCACAAAGCCAATATAAAACTCAAAAAAGTTTGCGAAGTAACAATTCCACGAGGAATGGCCAGGATATCTTAGTCTTCTATTAAAAAAACCCCACCAAAACCTGGTTTGCAGATGCCTGGATATGACCAGAAGTTTTCATACTACAGACAGTTCCTAAATTCAGAAGGTGTCAAGGACAGAAGCAGCAGCTGAAGCATTGGGGATGTTACAGGAAATCTTGGAAAATGGAGAAAAAGAGTGAGTCATTAAGATGGTGAAGTTGTTTTGGGAGAACTGTGAGAATCTGAGAAGGGGTTGCTTAAATATCCAAAATAATTGGATAGAACAATCTAATCAACGCAACTGCTAAGTAATGTTTTCTAAACATCCCTATAGGTAAAACACCTCTTTGCAGCTAGGGGTTGTAAGCATTGATTTTACTGGTGACTCAATGTGGAAAAGGCATTTATGGCTGGTCCTGAGAAGTGGTTGGAAGGACGGGACACTGGGGTTTCAGCAATTCTTAGCACTGCAGGCAGATATTCATCCCCTTCTGCCCGGTGTGGTTCGTGGGAATGAGCGATGTGGGAACTGCTGTCAGGTTAAGTGAGTAATTACAGCTGCATTTGTATAAAGTCGAAGAGTGAAAGTTTGTCAGCTCAGCTGAGATGCAACAGCTTCTTCCTGATGCTGCTTGTTTCTGGCCTGATGCACCCCTAGGAAGAACTGTCTGGGACGTGTTTGCTGATGTAACATTATGTAAATATTATTTCAAAGCAAAAATAACTTACTGGTGACTATCTAATATTATGATTCCAGATTAAAATATTCTGCAGTGAGCAGAGATCAGTGTTATCTTTTTAAAACTTTGTGAGCACCTGAAAATAAATGTAAAGTGGTCAAAAGCAAATGTTGAGTTAGGATAGATTGTCACTTACTTGCTAGATCTCACCTTCTGGTGTTTTGTAATGGAGGTACTTGTATGGCATTTATTCCTAGAACCACTGCTTTGCATGTATTTTCATATCTCATTTATAGGGTAAGTAAGAAGTAATTGGATTATTTCCAAACTTTTGAAGTTTTTGATCCTGTTATGCTGAGGGAAATAAAAGCTTAGGTAAAAGTTTAATTTCTCACACATATGTTTGGTGAACAGGACAGGAAACAAGGCTTGCAGTATCACAGATTTTTATTTTATCTTATTTTTAGAATTATATCCCTTAGTAAAACAAGTATGGTAGTTTTGCCTTTTATTGTTTGCATGGTGTTGCATGTGGTGATGAAAGTAAACTCCCAGCAGCTTGGTGATAAATGACACTAACCTCAGTCCCCTTTCCCTCCCAAATGCAAAAGGAATTTCAGTCATGCTTCTGTGACTGGTGGTATTTTGACAAAGGCTTCTCTGTGTATTTGCAGCAAAACAAAACTCATAAAAAATACATATACTTTGATGTAAGCGACAGGCAATGTGTTGAGTTTCTCAAAGAAACTGTGGGTTGACTAATACTTAAGTTTAATTTAACAACTTTTTAAAGAAAATAAGGTAAGTATGTCTCTTGCAACTAGATTTATTTGGAGGAGCTTTAAGGCAAATCTAATTGAAACAATGTGACCTACTTAAATTAGCATAACACCTTAGATAATTGTTTTAACACTGCATGTTGTTGAGACAAAATTTAGTTACCAAGAGCACTAAGGGTGAGTTTTCTGATTGCTTTGTATGGAAGTTTGTAACAGGAAAGTTTTGAACTTACTGAAGCGCTTAGATCAGAAGTCATTTTGTATTTTGAAGGCAGTTTTAAAATAAAACATAATAATTCCTGATAATTTAGTTGCTTTGAAGTAGGAGTCATGGAACAGGTCAGTGCTTTTTTAATACATTTCATACGGTACAAAAGTGCAGAGATTTTTAATTCATACATCTGAGGAGAAATTTACAGGTGTAATCACCCCATCCCTGAAGTGCTCCAATTTTATAGGAATTTCCATTAAAATCATGCTTGCAATGACTGTGCTTTGCTTCAAGTAATTAATTTGAATAGGGATATTTTAGTGAAAGAATGCATTTAATTTGGCTTTACAGAACAAGCTGATTGACTTATTCTAGGTGGGAGGAAACCCAGAAGGTGGTTGTCTGTAAACGTAACTCTGCAAAGCTGCTGTGATCTCCACACAGAAGTTGTTTGGCCAGGGACAAATGCTGAGAGCTAATTAAAATGATGCATTGTTTAAACATCTGTTTTCTGGTTTTGGGAATTACCTGGGATATAATACCATAATTATGGTTTCTCAATATATCTTGGTTTGAATTTATTGCCTTTATCTTGAAGCGTGTGAGGGAATGATGACACTGAGTGGATGTGGTCATGGTTGGGCACCTTCAGCAGGTTTTAACTTCAGTGTCAAATCAACTAACATTAAGTGCTCAAACTCACATCAGTTGCATAAATCAAGTTAATTATGGTTTGTTTCTCTTAAGCCAGTCTGAAGCACTGAAACCAACATAGAAACCAGTTTTGGTCCTTTTTCTCTGTGTGGCTGACCTGTTGGGAGGAAATGATGGCAATGTAGGCGGTGTTCTGCTCTAATCTTCTTCCCTCCCCTTTCTTTCTTCCCCTGGGCAGAAAGAGAGGAGTGAAGGCATTAATGAATTCTTTTCTGGCAAACAGGGAGAGGGCAAGCATGCTTCTTTTTAATGACTGTGATTCATTTTTGAATGCTTATGAATGCTTCAGGCTTAATCATGAGAACTCTTAATGGCTGACTGGAGCTGATGGGTCTGCAAGCAGTCTTATGAAAAGGTATTATCTTAGGTATGTATCAGTGTTCGGTCCTTGCAAAAAAGGAAAAAGCTTGAAATGTTTCATTTGAAACTGTATTTTTTCCTGTGTGTCATATGCTAAATGCCTGAGGTAATATGAAGATTTTGTACTGATCTCTTGCTAACCCTTTCGAGTTTTCCATCCTGAAACTTTAAATGTGCACTGTTTACTTAATGACATGTTTGCATTGTGATTAGAATACCTGCCTGAAAGTTGAGTCCTATTATCTTCAATAATTAGGGCAGTGAATATCAGATATTCCTACCTTTCTCTCCGTACTTACATTCCAGGTTTGTGAAAGATCTGGTGAGAAGGGTAGGGTTGTTTCTTGGTCTTTGTAGACTTAGCCTTCAAATTGATGATTAATTCTTACCAAACTAAATGACTATTTGCATGATTTCTTTAAACAGATTGTATTATGACGGATGAAAAATTGAAGTATTTCTAATATCTTCTGAAGTAATGAAGTTGCTGTAGCAATGAAAAGCTTAGTTGCAAATCAAATCATGCCTTACCTTGGCTTGTTGTTGTAATGCTGAGTCATAGGTTTCATTGTCCAAGTTTGAGTCTATATCCTTCACCTTTTTATCCTTGTTGTTCTTAAGGGGAGGAAAAAAAAAAGCCCTTCTCTTTTGACAAAGCACCTGAGGTTAGGTGGTCATATGTTGTAAATATGAATAATTTCACAGGCTTCAAAAAATTAATTAAAATATAATTAGTGATTTTTAATTGTGTGCGTGTGTAAGTCAGTGTACATTTTAAGGGATGTCCTGTTTGTCTGCTCTGTTATGCATAGAAATGCATCTCATGCCCTTGAAAACACGTGGCCCCTGCTACCTTGCATGTTGCCATTCCTGGTGCTTTTGGATATTTCTCTTTTTTTGTTGTTGTTTTCGTAAATGTCACAGTTCTTTTAGAATTCTGTGCTGCCCGTTCAGTTCCTAGTAGTGTGACTGTGGGTCAAATGTGCATTGTGTATTGTATAATTTCATGCTTAAGTTTAATTTCTTCCACTTCAAGATTGGGTATAATAAGGGCAATAATAAGCATGTAACAGATTTCTGAGTAAAGGATGTAAAGGATTCTTTAGCATTGTTTCTTTCTGAGATTAATGTGACATATGGGAGACAATGCCAAAAATAATTAAAGTTTGTACACTGACACAAAATGAAGAGCTTGAATGGTTCAATGCTTAAAAATACTAGTATGAAATATTTACATTTCAGAGAATAGATTTAATTCTGCTTTAGTTTGTAATGCGGAATTGTCATTTAGTGGCACATGAATTGACCTAGAAAATAAAAATTTTGCTATGCAAATTAAATTTCTTAAGTGCAAATACAACTATAATAAAACGTGCCATCTGTCTAATTAAATGTTTCTTCAGGGAGGCTGGGAAGACATAAAATTAAAACTATGTATACAATGTTTCTGTCTTTTAAGAAAAAAAAAACTCACCCTTTTTAGTAGTCCAGGTGTGCCTGTGGGGACCAATAAGTAGAATTCAGTAGATGTAATTCAAGAATGGATGAATTCATTGTTTCCTTTTTTAGTGAACAGATTCTAATACATGAAGTTGATAACTCTAAGGAGTCCTGAACTGATTTAAGTATGGAGTTTTTGAAATACTTTTGTGTAGTTTTAGGAGTTAATTTTATATTTTCCTGAGTGCAAACTTTTTATTATTTTCATCCTTATGACCTTCAACTGATTTTAATATGCTGGCGTCGATGCTAAAAATATTTTATCAAGAATATTTCAGATTACTTGTAACAGTGGTAATAACTGAATGCAAGCCAGCTCTGGTTTAGAAGCCTTAATTAGGAAAGCTTATTTGGGAAGTGGTTTCATTTATCACCCTGACCTCAGGAGTTTGTACACCCAACAGTTTCTTTTTACTTTTGTTCTTTTGAGGGACATCGAATTACACAAAATGCCACCTTTAAAGTGAGGTGACAGTGTCACATTTGCCTCTGCTTGTAACACTTTTGTGTCACCTGATATGTGGTTTGCACCATTTGCAAGGCATTGCAGTTACAGTTTATTTTGAATAGGTTATTATTACAGATAAGAATTTAGCAAGGCTGTTAACCTAAAATATGTCTCAGTTAAAAAGCACACTGTGTGATGGTCCTCTTACACAGAAGACTTTGATTTATCCTGAACCTCAAAAATAGACTCCTTGTCTGTATTTGTAATCCTAAGAGAAGTGTATTATTTACTCTTGAGCTTCATCAAGGGCCAGCAGGCTGAAGTTTGGGTGCCATTGAATAGGCATCTATTTAGTTTGTATTAATAAACTGTGTCTGTGGAGAGACAAGTTTGCTACGTTCTGGTGGCTGACAGAAGTTAATGTTTGTTTGTGTCATGATAGAAAGTAACCTTGCTTTCTAAATTCAAAGTCATTCTAAAAATTATCAGCATTCTGACTTCTACATATGTTTGAGGTGACTGTTCTAATTAAATCACTTCAGTCTAATTTACTTCCATGCATGCTTAACGAAATACTAGATTTACTCTTTATTTTTAGCAAAAGTTAATTCTTTTAAAGTTTATTTGGCTGACTCAGGGTTTTGGTGTGGTTTTTGTTTTTTTTATTCAATCATTTTAGTTTGTTTTCTGTTCAATATTTTCATGTCACTTGGCAGGAAGTATTTGTTTCTGTCCAGTATAATTCATTTTTAAATAGGATAAAGTAGCTTAATCTTATTTCTGGCTCTCTATATTTTTTTTTCTATATATATAATAATGTAATGTCTTCATGAATGCTATTTTTCTGGTTTTTTTAAAAGTCATCTCAGATTTAAGAATATGTAATTATTTCATAGAGTGAGAGACTGTAATTTGATTCTCACATTATCTTTGAGCAGAAATGTGTAATACCTATTCATTCTATAGCGCACAAGAATTATACTCTTGTATTTACAGATGCAGTAAGCAGAAAATAGAGCTGTCAGTCCGAAATGGTCTTTGTAGGAGGTCGATAGCTGGTACAGGCCTTAAAAAATGTTTGCTCTATAGAACTGTTTGGAAAAGTCTTGTATAGATAGGTCAAGTTGATGAATTTCCTTTTGCAAAAAACTACGTGGGATTCTGGTTTGGTTTGGATTTTTTTGTTTGTTTGTTTGTTTTTGGAGGGTTTTGCTTGATTTGTTTTGGAAGTCTCCCTCTGGTCAGTGCTGCTGATGGTGTGGATTCATGCTTTCAGCTCTGATGGCACTGGATTTCAGGCATGGGAATTCTGCAGCCTTTTTCCACCAGCCTGGTGTGCCCAACCCAAGCTGTCTCAGTGCGAGCGCGTGGCAGCCCTTGTGACTGCCAGTGCTGTGGGACTGGGGGGAAGAGGTGCTCCGTTCTTCAGCCACCTCCTTCCAAAGCCAGCGTGAAGGCAGTGCCAGGCCAACCAGATTCCTGTGCTGAAATGCTGTGTCACTGATGCTCACTGCTGCAGCTTGTGCCATGGCCGGGGAAGCTCCTGTTTTCCTGGAAGAACAGTCTCCCTTTGCTGGGAATGAGTTTGTGACCTGGTGCTGTTTGCTCTGGTTCCTGGGTAAAGGTCATGGGGATGACTGAGAGTGATCATGGTGGTGGAGGGTAACATTTCCTGCTAGTGTTAAGGGTGAGATCATCCCCTGAAGTTTACCTAGGTTAGGATTCAAGGATGTGCAGTACAGGGTGCCTAACATCTGTGTGCCTCAGACTGTCACCAGTGATCAGGTGAATCCTGGAAGTTAGTTTTCAGTTGCAGGGTACTTGAGGATAATTGTTTCAGCTGGAATTGCAGTTGGAGAGGAGGGCAAGGCCCTAAGGAGGGTCCTTCACCCTTCTTGTCTAGGTCATGGTCAATGTCTTTATGTCTGTGTTGTTTCATGACTTGCACTAGGTTAATTTACAGCTCCGGTACTCCTCCCTGCCCCAGAAGACATCCTGATGTTTTACCGCTGACAAGAATTTTTCTTGTTCCTTCTGCAGATTGTTGCAGGCTGTTTCAGAGAGCTGCAGGGGAGAATGGTCTGGTTGAGAACACAGTCCCTGGTTACACTGCAACCTCCTTGCGGTTTTGGGCGTGCAGGCAGGAGGGTTCACTGCTCTAGTTCAACAGGACAGGGTTATCTCTCTGCCGGGCAGGGTGCCAGCTGTGTTCAATTACTCATGAATCAATTGAGAACCTTTGGCCACCATGAAGAGTTGTTTAGCTTCTGCCTGAACACTTGCTCAACAGCAAAGAAACATGCATTGGCTATCTGACATCTAGATTCAGATTACAGTTTATTAATCTCAGTTCTACTGCATGATTTTTTCCTGTGTTTGTTCTCATGCAGTGTGTGTGAGAGGCATTGAGAATTTTGAGAATTCATGGCTGACTGCTGAAACATCTGGTGTTAAAAGTTGCCTAAGCTATACAGTAACTGAAATAGGTGATGATGGCTGTATTAATGTGCAAAGCCTGAGGAAGGGTGCTGTCTCTTGAGCACACGGAGGAGAGGAAAAGGAATGGAGCCTTCAGCTATGTGTAAGTGTGGAATGACAACTTGCAGGAAGAGTGAAAAAGGAAAGAGAGGGAGGTGTGTCACCTTTGGTTTGGGCATATAGGCTAAGAAGGTGTGCTTTCAACTTTTAATGGCAATGTGCGATTAGTGCATAAACTGTGACTTTTGACTCGATGTATTATTGGAATCTGTCAGGTCAGTGGAGGCTGTGCAGGCAGTCCTGTTAACTCTTGGTAGCTGGAATGGCTTTTGGGTAATGCTGGTTGGATGGCCTTGCAGGTCAGAGTGATGGTGTTGGACTTTGAGCATCTTTACAGCCTTTCTAGTAAAGTAGCTAAGAGCAGTTTTATGTTTAGGCTAAAAATAAATCTTGTTTAGGTAAGAATTTAAAAATTCCTTCCCTCTTGTTCCAGATTGAAAAAAAACCAAAACCAATGATTTCTTTATCTGGGTGTGAATGTCTGGAAGGACTAAGGTGTCAAGCAGACGTGTAAATCTAGTAGCTCCACTGTGACTTCTCAGATGTTCAGAGTAAATTCTAGACTTCTTTTCAGGTATAGGAATTATTGCTCTCTGTAGCTGCCTGAAAGGAGGCTGTAGCCAGGTTGCGGGTTGCTCTCTTCTCCCAGGAAACCAGTGACAGGACAAGAGGAAAATGGCCTCAAGCTGTGCCAGGGAAGGTTCAGGTGGGACATCAGGAAGAATTTTTTCACTGAAAGGGTTGTCAGGCATTGAAACAGACTGCCCAGGGAAGTGGTAGAGTTGCCGTCTCTGGGGGTGTTTAAGATACAACTGGTTGTGGCACTCAGTGTTGTGGCTTAGTTGACAAATGGTGTTCTGTCAAAGGTTGAACTCTGTGATCTTGGAGGCCTTCTCCAACCTTAATGATTCTGTGATTCTGTGCCCTTAAGATGCAGCTTCTGGATGCAGAAATGTGTCTGTAGCTAAAACATAACCTACAGCTAGGTATTGCTGTTACTTTTACTTTACTATTCCTTGAAGGACAAATCCTTAATGGAAATAAATTCCTTAGATTTCAGATACTTTATACTTCAAGGCCCTTATTATTTCTACTTTATGGAGTTCCATCAGTCTTGTCAGCCTGTGTGACTGCAGAGAGGAGTGAGCTGGCATTTTACCTTGCAAAAGATGTCTTCATCTTTTCCTTTCCTTTCTTGGCTGTGAGGGTGGTGAAACACTGGAACAGGTTGCCCAAAGAAGCTGTGAATGCTTCATCCCTGGAAGTCAAGACCAGGCTGGATGGGGCTCTGAATAACCTGATCTAGTGGAAGGTGTCCCTGTCCATGGCAGGGGAGTTGATCTTTAAAGTCCCTTCCAATCTAAGACATTATATATGAAATCTCCTTTTGAAGGAGTTTTGCAGTTGGTCCCCATGTTAGCCACTGAAAGGCTGGGTGGGTTAGATGAAAAAGTACTGGGGAAATAAAAATAAAAAAAAGAAAGAAAAAGAGAGAGACCAATTTTTTCTTGGTATCCACATGAGATATTTGAGCTCTACTGGTTATTAACACTTACTAGCAACAGAAACCACATTTAGTTGAGTTGTTTGACCAACAAGTTTAGCAGTGCAGCAGAGATTATGCATTGTCATTGAACCCACTAGTCTGCCTCAGGAAAGCGTAAAAGAGACATCCATCGGCAGTGAGGTTAGATGGCTTTCTCACATGTGTTTTTTCTCCCAAGTACTGATGTTGCTTACAAGTACTCTTTCCTTCCAGCCATCACTTCTGGGTTATTTGTTTGGGTTTTGGGAATTTTTAGTTGGGTTTTTTTGTTTGTTTTTCCCTATATGAATATCCAGTTAGTCTTTAACTCTGGATTAGTTTTGAATTTCCAGTGATAGTGTCCTTCTTCAGTTGCAAATTTGTCATTATTCTTTAGTATTGTTGAATATTTCTTTATTCTTGTGTTTCATACAGAAAGGAGGAAAAGACTTTCTGTTATGTTGTCTAAGTACTGCTCATTATATTGAATATATTTGTAATATTTTCTTTGTGAACAATACGGTCATTTTCGAAAGGCATGTAATTTTTTTTAAGATTCCTTGTTTTTCATTCTAATTCACTGTCTAATTTACTAGACACTAATATAGCAGGCAGTGAAAATATCAAATATAACACTTAAGATGGGAGTAAATTGCTGATTTATGGTATTGATTTTACAATAATTTCTGCGTGACACTTCATTCTATTTTTATGAATACTGAACATTTTATATGTATTTTGCTATACAATCACATCATTGTCTACAGTATGCCTGCTCTCAGTTCTAGACTTGATGAAATTGGTTTAGATTCCAGTAATGAGGTTAGTTTGTATCTCTTTTTCAGCTTGACTTGACTTTAAAAAAATTTTCCATTAGTTTACCAAGGATGCTACTTGGTTGAAATACCTGAAAGTGGTCATGAACTTGTTCTCCTCCAGTCTTTCAGCCTGTCCTTACGTTTTGAAGTATTTCATGCCTTTTCAAGTAGCAACATTAAGTGCTCCAACAGGTCACTTCCTTCAGTACTAAGGTCCCTGTAAATTCTGGAGCACACAGTATTTGTGTCTCAAACTTATTTTCTTTGTTTAATTTTGTTCCAGCAGAGTCATAAGTGTTACATGGCTCACTATGCCAAACAATACTCATGCGGTTATTTTTAAGTGAGCTTTTCTGGCTCCAAAATACGGAAGTAAATTTCCAGCAGACATGACTGCAGTTGGAATCAAACCCACTTGTCTCTTACAGTGGAGGTGGTGTTTGGCAAGTTAGGTCTGGATCCCAAAAGTAGCTGTGTTCTGTAATCCAGCCTGCTTGTGGAATGAAATAAAAGGGACACTTGTTGAATATGGGGTTTCATTGTCTGGAGGCTTTCTCTTTGGTCCTAACCAGATTTTCTCTTTCCCTTTTCTTTGTCTTAGGCCACCCTTTCCCTTTCTGTTTCCAAATGACTGAAGTGGTGTGATGCCTATCAATGAAAGATTCTGCTTCTGTCAAGATCGTCCTAAATACAGTTTTTGTCTGCCTATTGTTATCTCACTTATCCCCATCTTTAAATGCTGTGGAATGCTGTCCACCCATTTAAAAACTGCACTTTCCACCATATTCTAAAATTTAAATGGCTTTTATATTTAAATTGAAATTTCAGAGCTATAATGTTTCTGTTGTGTTAGAGCTAGGAGCAGGAGACAAAAAACCGCTCTGTTCTGAATATTCCCACACATCTTTTCCCTCAAATGCTACAGCTGTTTTATCCCTTCATAAATCTTTAATCAGAGGATTTCAATACTTAATTACAAAAAAAAAAAAATGAACCTCACATCATTCCTTTGCTGTCAAGCAATATTTTCCTTATTATGTGGATAAGCTTGGCATTAAGGGACTATGTGATTTTTGCAAAATGTCGTGGCAAGCCACTGGCAGCCTCTTAGACTCCTAATTTTTAAGCCTGTAACCTGCTGACTTGACACTAACATTCTTTCTCAGCTGGCAAATCCAATGGAAACATCCTAAATCCTGGCTGGGACTAGGAAGAATTATTCTGAGATGAGAGTTACTGCATTAATGTGCTAATGCTGCCATTATCAGTGCCGAGAAGACGCCAAATAAAAGAGGAGTAAATACACAGGGTAAAAGTGCAAGTGTGTTCAGGGATGTGCACCCAAGGTGACTCCTCAGGGCCAAGCACAGCAGTGCAGGGCAGTGACTGGCATGTCCCTCAGCAGCTGTGGCCATGGGGGTGACAGTTAACAGATCCTAACATCTCCAATCAGGCAAAGGTGACTTGGACAGGTTTAGTAGAGTTTTCTCTTCCTCTCACATACACACACACACACACCTTCTTTTGGTTTTCCCCAGCTGGTTTTTGTGAGTTTTGGAGTGAATGCTCCATAGTGAACATGGGAGAGATGATGCTTTTTCAAGTCTGTTTGTAAAAATTTGGCTGATCCCACAACATTATTTTTGCTTGAATTGCCTTTTCAAGCTTTTTCTTTACAGCCAGGAGAGAGAGAAAAAATTATGCAAAATGATGTACCCAGAAGCTTCTTTGCTTTTTCAGACGTATCAGTTGAGCAAATAAAAAAAAAAAAAAAAAAGAATTACTTTTCTGGGTAGACTGTGCTCTCTGTGTTATCCTGGCATTTTTATAGGACTTCAGGAAGTGGAGCCCTATGCAGTGACCTATGTCTTTTAAGTCAGACTTTAAAAGGTAACTAGGATAGTGACAAAGCTTTGTACCATTTCTCTGATGCCTAAGATATTGATTATAAACTTGGGATAAAGCAGGTAAAACTGATTATTCTTTTTCCAAAACGGAGAGACAGAATTCAAATATGAGAGTAAATAGTATGTCATGGGGCAGAGGTATTAAACTCAACATTTTAATGTTTTCCAGTGCAGCTGGCGTAGGTAATGAAATAATTTAAAATTCTCTTACTTAAAATTCTGCTTAAATTAAGGAAGTCTGTGTGTGAGGGCACTGTACACCTTCCTTAAGAGCAGTGTAGGTAGATAATCATTTAAGTCTATTTGACATTAGTCATGCCACTGGGCAGTACTGTGACTACTCACATGTCTTCGGCTTTCCAGTAGTCTTTTTCTCTCTTGAGGATGGCATGCCCAGATAACTTTAATGTAACTTACTATTGTACTGTATATCAAAAGAAATCTTGCTTTTGAAATTTCTTTGATTTAAGCAGTAGTAAAATGCTGCAGGAATGCATGCACATAATTTTATTTCTACATTCAGTAGCTTAAATAATGTGGTTTAAGATTCCATCCCCTATCCTTCCCTCTTGCTTTCCCATAGTTGAGGGTGCAGCGTTAGAGGATTCTTCTCTAGCAGGGGAAGCTCAGTATGATTTTTCATGCTACCGTGGTGTGCAGTGCAATCTGATCTTGCTTATAAAACAATAGTATGCAGTGTGCATTTAACTGAAATTTTTAGATGACGTTTTTGTCACCGAGTTCAAGGTCATGGATCCTGTGTGTTTGGAAGAAGATCCTTGCAAAGGGCTAGAATGATGTTTCACCTGCAGTGTGGCTCTTCATTAGCTGATCGGAGGGATTTGCGGCATTGGCAATAAGTTGTGCTGGTTGCTGGCTGCCTGCCAGAGCAGGGCTGCTGTTCCAGGCAGCCGGTCTCTGCCTGAAAGGCACTGTGTTTGCAAGAGGAATGCGGTGCAGGGCTCTCTGTCGAGTCAAAACCGACGGGCTGTCCTTGCCTCGCTGAGACAATTGCGTGTTTATGATTTTGTAGTATGTGATGTCATGAGGGTGTTGGCTTTTAGGAATTTCACTCCTGAGGAAGCAGTTTGAAATGCAGGCAGAATCCTCGAGACCTTCGAATATGCACTTGGTTTCTTTTTAGATAGCTCTGAACAAAGGTACAGATGGATACGCACATACGTATTTTTTTAGTAAGGAATTAACATATGGAATATAGAAGAGATTTAAGTGGATACAATACCTGAAGGCAATGTCGAGCCAGTCTGGATTTTCAAACTCTCTTCCTCTACCAGGATATCCATTCTACCAGGTGTCATGCAGGTATATCGTGTTTTAAGTTTTACCTTTTAATGCAGTTGCATATAGAGCTGTAGCATGATGATTGTGTTAACTGGTCTTTTTTCCCCATTTCTTTGTTCTCGGAAAAAAATTATGAAATTGGAGTGTTAAGAAGCTGAAAACCATAAATACAATTTTAGAATGTTATGTGCCTGACCTTATAGTTAAGTTCACATTTATTTAAAGCAAATGTTTTTTATTTCTAAACATGCTAAATATTTTCAGAGTTTTTCTAACTGGAAAAATGAAGTTGTAACCTTGGAGATTTTTTTAAGTGAGTTATGTATTCAAATATTTCTGTCATTTATTAGGAGCCATATACCTACAATGTTGAGAAAAGGAAGTTACACAGATTTCTAAAACATGAATGATTTTAAGTTTTTTCATGCTTAATTACATAAGGTAAATAAACAGAAGTACTTACTGACATTTTGCTTTTAAGACAATTCACACAAAATATGCACGTGTGAAAAGGTGATAAATGCCAGTGTTGTGGTAAAGCTAAACTGTACAAGCTTATTTTACCTTTTTGACTCAAGAGTCCTGTTTTATTAAAAATCCTTCATTCTGAAAGTGCTGTGTAACAGTTTACTAGTGAATGGGTTGGATTCTAACCGTGAAATTACTCTTCCTGCTGTAGAAGACTGTAATATTGCATAATAATTAGAGACAATGTGTTTCACTACTTCTGTGGCTGAAAGAGCTTAGGTTTCTGGCACGCCTTAATACAGGAATGTAATCACTGTTTATTGTGTCTAAATCTGAAGTCCCTGCAACAGTAACAGAGGGAGGGGAAAATGGGAGTTAGGACAGGAGTTTTCTGCTATTACTCATCTCTTGTTAAGACATATGAAGAGAAAGATAAGAGAATAAGTTAATTATTAATATACTCAGATCTAGAGAATGAACCTCACAGTCTTCATAAACTGCAGCACAGACAGTGGTATGGGTTAGTTTGGTAAGGCTGCAGTGATGGTCACTTGTGAGTAGAAACAAGAGTGATTCTGCATAGTGTTCATTTGAACACTTTTTTGTGTGTTTATTGAAAGAAAGTAATGTATTTCTGTCCCTGTGGCACTGCTGAGGCTGTCTGCTCAAGGGTACCAGTAAGGTTTTATTGAACTCAGAGTTAGCCCTTGAGAGGTCAACCCCAGTGACTCCTCATGGTTGGTTGTCCTTTGGCCTAACTTTGGTGGATGCTGAAGTCTAGTAACCTTTTATTTTTTTCTTTTTTCCTGGCTGTTTTTTGTGATAAGAGGCATGAATAAGCTGGAAATTAGACAAGAGAAATTCAGTAAATGGCAGCTGATGTGAAAACCTTCTCTTCCCACACGTTTGTTAGGTGCTTAGTCAAACTCACAGCTTTTCACTCCTGCTCCTTAAGATCAGAATATCCAGAGCCACAACCCAACTCTTAAGTTTTCACAGTGACCTTCTGGACCAAGAGTGAAGGTCTCATGTGTGGGTTCCAAGTCCTCTGTTGTGAAAAGAGATAGAAAGAAGTTCCTGAACTTTTGGATCCCTGTTGCTTATCTGCATTTTGGTTTTAATTCTCTCCTTTCTGTTTCTTGCATGTTTTTTAATTGCTATTCAGCATTTCAGTGAAGTCTGTGTTTAATAATTTTCAGATAAGAGAATTAGTTTCTATTATATGCAACTGTGCATATTAGATTCTGTTTTATGTGTGTAAAATTGGGTGGACTTGCTTCCTTTAATGACTAAGTAATTCTGACTTTGCAACTCTGTTTCAGTACCTAAAAAGAGAAATTCCTTACATTGTCTAAAACCACTGATAACTGTAAAATGTAAAATTAATATTCCTGCAGTCGTCTTAAAGCTCATCCTCAGTGCAGAATTTTTCTTTCAGAATAGTAACATAGATCCATTTTTGCTTGGGGAGTAATGTGCCTTACAGAGACAGGGCTGAATTAGTCTTCATTGCACTCTAGTCGTCATATTCTGGTGAGTGAACTTTTCCAGGTAAAATAAATAGGCAGTGGGACTACTATTTATCGTAATTGGTTTGTGATCTCTATGGAGTGGGAAGGTTATTATACATTATTCTAAGCTTGTTTCTTGTCAGAGACATTAAATCTGTGGCTTGCTATTGGGATGGCGTAAAAGTCCTGAACAGAGTTGTGGAAAAGCTCTCTCTTCAGGAAACTTTGTGTCTTTTTTTGTAGTTAACGTTAATTCTCTACAGATCAGAGTTGTCATTGGGGTTGCCAATGGTGTTTAGAATGGATTGTGCTTTCTGTTATCCATAAAGCATAATAGTTTTGGAATACTATTTTTGTGGAAATGTGGAATGCAGTATTGGTGGTAGTCTGTTCTGGAGGAGTGCACAGTCAGTGTTTTGTTCGTTTACGGTTTTCTAAGATTGCTCAGGACATTGTTCATCTTGGAGATGACCAAGATGCTGTCACCACAACTGGGTCACTCGAGGTGGCATGTCCTCTTGATTGGCTGTGGATTATGGCATTACATAAATCAGGAATTCAACTTCGGGACTGTGTTTTTTGAGCCACATTGTTATTCACTCTTAGCATCCTTGCAATGCAGAGTTGGTGTTTCTTAGGAGCTTTTCCATATTTGAACAAAATTTACAGATTAATATAATTTATTTTGAGTGTGATAAAAAATACCTAATTTTTTGTTTTATGAGGGCACAACAACAGATACCTGATCTAGATATTAGTTGTAGAAAATGCTCCACATGGTTGAAAAACACTTCAAGTAATTTACCATCTTTGTTCTATTGCAGATTTGAGATTTGATATTTGATATAAAAATTCAGAGAAAACACGACCATCTATAATTTCATCTGCTTCAAGATAGGTAGCAGCAAATACAGAACTTGTTGTTAATCTTTAAATGATAGCTAAAGTAAGCCTACAAGTAAACCTGCCATCGCTCTGGCTGGTATGGCATCAGCCACGTAGGTTGCATTTTTTTCACCTGCTTCGTGGTGTAATGTTGGGTTTTCTTTGTATGTCATATGGTGTAGAAGGAAGTCTGTTGAGAAGTCTTTCAAAATATTCTTACCATGTTTGATTTTCATAAACTTAATCAGTAGAGATTAAGAACAAAGGCTGCATTCATGTCTTTCTCCCAGTTACCCTGGTATGGCAAGAGCTGTTTATTGTAAGAACATTTGCTATCTCTCATTGCTTTAGGCTGCTAGACAAGAAGACTGTAGTCTCTTGAGTATTTCTTTGGCAAAGAGAAGACATCTAGTATCCTAGACGTGTTTTATAGGGCAATCCAGATCCTTCAGCTCCGCTGGGATATCAGCAGATTGTAGCCATTTTAGAAAATGGTCGTTGTTTTGGTTTGCCTCACAAAAAGAAGTTCAAACGCAGTTTTGAGTAGGAGAAGTTAGACCTCTTTCCTCACATGGAGATGTGAGATAATACAGACCCCAACCCTGTCTCAACTATGGTGCAGTTGCTTGTGTTTTTGTGATGCAGATGGAGTTTTGCTGGTGGACAGTGATAGCCTTCAGAAGAACCCTGTCACTGTCCTAACCTTTGTCCTAACCAATATTAGAACCTTCTGCATCTCTGTATAATACTGGAATTTCTTCTTCTAGTGAGGTCGATGGAAACCGCGTTCGCAACGAAAGTCTATTGTTCAGATCAAGACATCCTTGGAATTGCACGTGCTGTTGCACCTTTTCTGTCTGCTAATAAAGAAAAGGGGGAAAACATAGCTATCCAGTTGTTGATAGTGAAAACTTATAATTGTGTAAATTCAAGATGAGTCTATTGCATCTGTGCAGTTGATTCTGAATGCAGTTAATGGCAATTACATCCAATCATAGCAATATCCTAAATAAGCTAGTATAACTGAAACTAGGCAACAAATGGGCAGGGCTTATCTGTGGAAAGGGAAGGGATTTTGCAGCATTAAGCAACTGCTTTTCTTTTAAAGAAGGAGCCACTGCCCATTTCAAATGTTGCCTTTTAATAGAATCCATTTCTTAAGTTAAAAAAAAAAGGAAAGCTCCTATATTTTAGACGGAGGAATAAATCTTGATCACTTCTGTGTTGTGCAGTGTTAAAAAAGACATGAATGCTTTTAAAGAAACAAATTTACTGAGTTTTCTTTGTAGCATAATTTGACAAGTTTACCTAAATTAAAATCTTCTGTGAAATAATGTGCCCAGGTAAATAGTAATCAAGAAAAAACAGAAATTATATTACAATATTTGCTTGTTTGTTAGTGCTAGGGAAAGTCCTGAGTAGCTATTTAATATTGCTGTTCAGAATATTCAGCAGAAGGCATGTGTATGACAGGGATTTACAGTTGCATTTTTCTTAGAATAACTAAATCAGTTGAGCAAAACTTCCTGTATTTTATGTTCTTTGTTGGTTCAGAGCTATTGCCTTTCCTCTGTAGGGAGAAGAGGAGGAGAAAGGGGAGGGCAGAGTTTTTGACTAAATGGACAAAATATATGCAAGAACATGGTGTGCTAAATTCAAGCTGGCCTTAGAAGCTGTTTCCCCATAGAATTTGGTTTTTATACATGGCTACAACAAAATGTAGCTTTCATGTTAGGAGAGGGAGATTGGTCTCTGGTTTTTAGAAGGATAATTCCTTCTTCAGAGCTTGGGAAGAACTACTAAAGACAGCTGGTGCTGTAGGAATATATTAAATTCAGATTTAAGTAAGAGAGGGAATGATTAAAATCTGAAGAGGACAGTTTTATGTATTTTATCCTCTGCAATATTTAAAATGTGGGCAGGCTATTTTTATATTAAAATGATTTAAGCATGATATATATGGATAATTGCTTTATAGGCAAATGAAAAGATTGCTTTTAAGCAAAATAATTTTTTTTCTAAGGGGCGTCATGATTAGTATGTCAGCAGTTATTTGAGCTTGACAGAACAAACAACACATAAAAAAGCTTCCCATAATAAAAAGTAACTCATTAAGCAAGATTGGACTTGAAAAAAGAGTTTAGCTTGCAGGGAATAAGTCTTGAGTACAAGGTGCTCTTTGAGAAGACAAAATGATAGGAAAACTGTTAAAGATGAGGCAGGTTGCAAGGTCATCATCTCTGACTTTTGTCCAGAAGACAGAAGCATGAAGTGGTGAGAGATGTTGATTAAGGCGTGGGCTGGTGTCGCGCTTCCTCGTGGTGCTGCACGACTTTCCTCAGTTGCTTCCTTGGAAAAGTGGAGCTGGTAGGAATGCATCTCTTACCAAATGCCTCTAACATGGCAAATGTCTTTGCTCTTCCTGTTCTCTTACCCTTTGTTTTCTCTCCAGCCCCCCCTTTTTCCTCACTCTATTTTGTCCCCTGGTTTGGTTTTTTTTCATTTTTAAAAAAATCTCCCCAGTTTTGTCCTACCTGAGCTGGCAATGAAAAGCCACTGTGTGCAGGTGACCAGGAGATGGACACCATCCTGCGCATGACTCCCTGGGGACCTGCAGGGTCAGCTGTGGAGCCGTGTGTGCTGATGCTGTCCCGGTGTCAAACTGAGCTCTTGGGAAGCCTCTGGTGCTGGTGCAGTGCTTGTTTCACCTCTGCTCAGCTCCATTGAATATTGCCTTCTTTAGGCATCTCTGTGCACGTTCCGAGTGCCGCTCGGGCTACGCTTGCTGAAAAGTGTGTCATCAGATGAACGAGTGCCTGATTGCAATAATTCATTGTAAATCATTCTGTCAGGAAAGAGGAAACTCTGAGGAAAAATGCGAGCATTATGATAATATTATCTATTAAGTGTCCTTAAAAGGAGGCAAAAGAATAAACTGCGTGTGGTGCAAAGCAGTAGCTCTGATGTGGACTACTTACTTTTCTAATTTATTCTGACTGAAACTTTGAATATTTCTTCTTGTTTACTTTGTGCTTCTGGTATTTCAGGCTCTTATTCACAGAAATGTAGTTGTAGTTCTTCTAATGACATTGATATTTGGGTGGCAGAACCAGTTACAGCAAGTTCTGCGTTACTTTTTTCTTAACTGCTGTTTTCTAACACATTATTACTTATGAAACAAGGAAAAAATCCAGTGTAACTAGAGGTTCAGATGTAAAATATTTTGTTCTTTCATTATTCTGAATGTATAAATAAATTTCATTTATTTGTTCTTTCATTATTCTGAATAATACAACCTGCCTCAACTTCAGCATGAAGGGTCAGTTTGTTACTTTATTTTTGGAACATTATGCATCATGTCTGTTGTTTTAGGAGAATTTGACTGTGTGTTCTGAAACACAGTCAAATTTTGTCAGTTGGTATAAATGTATGCTGGCTTGCTTTCATGAATAATGATGGTTCAGAATTCTGTTTGGTTCTTCTTTCTGTTACCATTTCTGCCTCATCAGTTGACTAATCTGCTTACAGCATTAAGTGAATGGATTCTCACAGTTCGTAGTTAGTATCGCAGTCTTAGTGTGTTTCCCAAGACTTAGGCTCTGATTGATTCTCTAGGAGCTAAAGGTGCCTGGATACCTCTTGGCTGCTTTTTAAAACTCCTTACAGGGATGTGTCTGCAGGTTTTCTGGGATTTGCTTGGTGTGTTGAGAGAGTCCAGGTTATGCAGTAAAGTGTAGGTCACAAAATCATCATGTAACTCTGAGTTAATGTTCTTAATACAGGGGTTTTGAAATTAAATATGGAAACGAAGTTTGAGTCTTAGAGAAATATTTTTCTTTCTAGTATATGTGAAGGAAACTTTGGCTTGTATTAAATCCTCCAGTTTAAATGATGGTCCTAGAAATGGTCCTGGTTTGTGAAGCATTTAGTTGATAATTTGAGAAATGTAAACTAGGAATTCGTTGCAATTTGGTTTGGAGGAAAAAGTTGAAGCACTGGCAGAATATTTGTGAAGCACAAATTTGCAAACTTCTTCTTTATGCAAATTCAAAACTTATTAAACCATAAATGAGAGCATTACAAAAGCTTAAAAGTTGTTTTTAAAACAAGTAACTATAGGATAATTAAAACTAATGCTGTGATTTATGTTGATACTTGAATAAGTGTCTTCTAATATTTGAGTTATAACAAATTGTTAAATATAGATTGTATCTATTCAAATCAGATGTAGGTTATATTTAGTCTTGCTTTTTATGCTGTTATTTGGCAGGTGTGTGATTTATGACATTGCTAATCCAGTTTCATGAGTCCTGCAATTCATTTGAAGGACATCTTCCTGTAGAAAAGGAGCATAAATTTGAGCACCTAGTAAATGGATGCTTATATATTCCATTTTTAGACTTTTTGCAGAAAAACAGACTACTGTTTTCTCACATGCTGAGGAGAGCCATCTTAAATAAGACACTTATTTGAGCAGACGGTTGGTCCTCTTGATGTGTAAATGCCTCTGTGCTGCTGAGATGACTGCAATGCAGATAATGCTGATGGTGCTCGCCTTTTCAGAATTTACATCAGGTTTTCAGCTCCTGCAAGAGGCTTCATTCACTCATGACTTTGGGTGAGGAATAATCATCTGCTGAAGCAAACAATTACAGTGGAGAGGACTGTAATGGCTGAGGTTATGAGCTCATGTGGGGAGGGTGCCAGGGCACTACACAAGGATGCTGCTTCCCTGCTATGTCCGCCTCCAGTCCAACCTGTCCCCAGTGACAAACTTGATCCCAGAGAGCATTTTCTCCAGAATTAAGCCCTGTGTCATTTTCAGACATTGTTGCATGTTAGTCTCCTTCCTTGGAAACTCCTGGGTGTTGTACATTTAAGCTTTGCTTGCTGTGACATTACCGGCCTTAGTTCTCTCTTCCCTGTGGCTGCTGCCTTCTCCTGCAGTGGGACAGCATCTCTGCTCTGTTCTTGGACTCTTCAAACTTCAGCTCTGCCTGCACTTTGCTGCCCCTTTCCCTGAAGCGTTGAAGACCTGTGCGTTTTCCCTTTGGCTTTGCAGAACCTCCTATTAGGGGCCTTGTCTCTCTGCAGGGCTGCTGCAACATTCTTGGAGCTCTTGTAGCTCTTCCCCTCCTCCTCCTTATTCCCATCTAAGTAATCCACATTTTGCCTACTTCTATAACTACATCATCCGTTTGAAAAATCCGTTTCTTGGCTCCCCTGTTAAACTGCACCAAGTTCAAGTTTGTCTTTCTTGCTTTAAGACATGTCATTAGCTCTGTGCCCACTCTCTTTTTTTGCCAGGTTACTCCCTCTGCTTAAGTCTATTCAGAAGTGGATGTAATAAAAATTACTTGGTTTATGCTTGTGTGCTGCTTACCAGGTAGGATTTCTGGATTTGAAATTCATCCTGGTTTATAGAATTCGTGACTGTTGGTTATTCATTTATTACTGCTCTGAAAAATGTAATTGTCTGGTCTTTCCCAGCTTCTTTTGGCTTTTACTGTTTTCTATTCCCTCTTCCTGTCCCCTTTCAGGTAAAAGTTGGAGTGTTTCCCTTCATTTTCCTACAGCTGTTCGGTCTTTTCCAGTGCTCTTAAAAAACAAAAAAAAGGTTGCCTGAAGGGAAGAAGGGAAGTAAAAGACAAACTTAGAGCATTACCCATAATTGTGGAGTCTTTTAATTGTGCCTTTGTCTTCTGTTGGAGAGGGTGAGGTTTGAGGTGATTCTCCAGATCCAAAAATATTGTTCACAAGAGTTTCTCTGCTGTGAATTGCTCCCACTAATGAAAAGTCAGCATGTGTGTATCGATTAGAAAAATATATTTGTTTTGCAAATCAGCTGGATTTTACTTAGAATGATTTTCATGTGTGTCCACAAGGTACTTCTAGTGTTGTAACTCCAGCTTTTCTGAGCTGTTCTGTGTATCTGAAGAACAGTTGGAAGTTTTGGTATAGCTTTTGGATGGGGAGAGATACAATCAGATTTTCATTCTGATTTTGGCTATTCATGTGGAAACCTTAAAGGCGGGATTGTTTTCTCCCTGCACTGTGTTACCATAGATGGATAAAATGCAGAATATTTAGTATGTGGCCTGTGTCAACTTGTTATACTAAGATCTCAGTTCACAATTCAGAATTGTTACAATTCAAGAAAAGCAGCATGGATCTATTAATGCCTACTAAGAGTCTTCTATGTTCCCTGGCAGAAGTGTTTTTCTTTTATGGATTTATTGCTCCTGTCTGCTGGTCCTGCTTTATTTCCATGTGCTGAAAACATTAGGCAAGTGTGCAGTGGATTTGGTAAAGTAAACTTTTCTACTGCTCTGCACCATGGGTCTTGATTTCACTCCATTGTGCTTTCTCTCTGTATTCTTTTCTGCCCACTCTCACCCTGCTGGGTCATGATTTGATGTGTTTCAGATGCTAAAAGCTCCTGAAGATAAGCTCCTTATTTTTAAGTACAAGCTGTTCTGAAAACCTCAATTGCTTAAATGCCATAATTTTGCATGCTTTAATACCTAAATTTTCCCAACAATCAAGGCATTGAATGTTTGTACTTAGCAAGTTTGCATAGTCTACTTACTGCAGTGATTTGAAAGAAGCTTCCTGTGTACTTTATCAATATTAATGTATATTACTACAGTATTCTAAAATATTCTCTACTCTTTCCGGTTTCAGTTTAAACTTCGGATAAAGTGTGGTTTGTAAAAGTTCATAAACATACTCCCATAATCCCTGGTTTTTGTGTTATGACTCTGAATTTTTAGAAGCTGAAAACATTACAGATACAGAGTCAATGGCAGCATTTGTTCTTTTCTACTTGAGTACTAGATGGGTCAGGAACTGCAATAAGAGTTTGGGCTGCTGAAGTTCTTTGAAGCAATGCTGGTGCCTCATTAGTTCTGTTAAATAGTTGTGTCCCAATATATGAATCTATTCTCTGCTCTGTTATTTTTAAACTATTGCCTATTCCTTGGTTGTTTTTCCAGTTGTGAATATCCTCATGCCGCATGTTTGTCTTGACAGTTTATTCAGCTTCTCCTTGCATCACACATAGCATATTAAGCCCTGCTTGAGTACTAGCCAAAACTTTTTTGGTAGAGTGATCATTGTTAATCTGCTGATCATGGTTAAGTGCACTGGGTTTGGAGGTGGAGATGTGTAAGTGTTGGGACATGTGTCTCGGATCAAAGCCGTGCATGTGTGTTTACTTCACAGAGCTCTGATGAAATACTGGCAGCTGTGACTGGAGCCCGGCCGGAGGCACCTCGCGCTGTGAGAGCAATTGGGCTTCAAGTTTAGAAGTCCCGTTCACATGGCTGAATTAATTTTTTTTCAAGGAAACATACCGTTTCTGGACAGTGGAAAGAAAACCTGCTTTAGACCAAATTAATAAACTGATATGGCATGAATTGTCCCATGAGGATCTGTAGAAACTGGTTGGAATGTAAGAGTTGCTTTGACTAGACCATAATGCTACTGTCAGCTTCCTTACCCATGACAGTACTTTCTTTAAAGCTTCAAAGTCACAACCATGCCAACCACCAGGGTACTCTGCACTAAGGCCATCTTTTTGAGCTCAAAACATCATCATTTGTTTCCAAATGGCGTCTGTGGCTTTCTTTCAGCTGCTGAGGTATTCAAAGTTGTCATGGTAGGGCTTGGGTCATGATGTGCTCACTTGCACATATTGCTGTGTTCTATGGAGAGTTCTCACACAGGAACTGAGAAAGTTTTCTTCGGTGATAAAAGACAGGATAGAAAGCAAAAGTAGGAGGTACCCATAGGACAGAGGGGACTTCTCGATATTTGTATCAGACAACAGCAAAGCTGCTGCATGGACATCAATTAATGTTTTCACAAAAAAACCCCATAGGTCAGATGTGATTGGTAATTTGGTCATTGCCTAAGCAGACGTTCTCTTGCATTCTTCTGGAAAAATGCTGCCAAAGTAGTGAGAGCAGCAGCAGTAACCCAAAGGGTGCTTGAAGAAGAGATGAAGATTGTTTCCCTGTGTCCTGACTATCTCTACCATCATCCTTCTCGTCCAGTTTGGTCTTCTCCTGCCCTTCAGTTTAATCTGTTTGTTTTGATGGGTTTTTGTTTGTTTGTTTGTTTGTTTTGAAATGAAAATGGTAATAATTTAGCCTTACTTTTCTAAACTACAACATACTTGTGTTTTGCAAAGTGCCGGTGCCCCTCAGGTGTGTTTCAAAGAATGTGTTGTCTGTTTGCTGCCTATTTGGGTCGCTCTGTTTTGGTGCTTGCACAAAATTACATCTGATGGATGCATGGTGACTGAGTAATCACTAGGAACACTCTTGTAAGAGTATCTCCAGATTAATTCCTCAAGGATTTCTTTTGGTGTTTGATTAGTGAAGAGCAAAAGATTTTTAACTCTAATTTATTGTGAGTGTAGAGCCAAAAGGAGGCTTACATGAGAAGTGACAGCTGGTATCTCTGAGTACAGTTTTTGAGGCAAACAATTTTGTGGTGTAAACAAATGAAGAACTTTAAACATTAAAATTTCTAAGTATGCAGCAGAATGTAAAATGTACTTTTTTTCTATTTCCTACTTTGGAAGAGGTGGTCATAGTTTTAATTTGGAACTTGCTTTCCCTAAAATTATATACCACATGCTTCAGTTTTGTACCCTTTGAAGTCTAATGGTCATACTTTACTCCTAAAATGTTACTTGCCTTTTATAACACATACCCTGATGTTTGCAATTTTGGAAGTTCTTTACGTTTAATATCCTTTAGGAAAATGCGATAATGATTGTAATAATTTCAGTAGCTTGATTAATATAATTAATATTATTGGTGTCTGGAAGCTGTTGTTTCTGAGTCACTTCTCCTTTTTACTAGCAAAACTGGTGCTTTTCATTCTGATACAACAGAAGTTAAATGCTTCTGTGCATAGAACAAACGGAAGCATTCACAGTATTTGAGAAATTGCCAACTATGAGGGCTTTATAATTCAACAGATAAAATTGGAATTGGCTTATTGGCTCTTCTAGTTTTAGATTAATATTATACGTTCATGTTGGTAGTTGATACTGGCTTCCATCACTTCATAATTTTATCAATAAATTTTAAAATATAAGGAATCCAACATAAGAGTGTTGTAGAGCACAAATGTAATTAGTTATTGCTGAAAGATGAAGTCCGTTTCCCAGAACAGAGCAAAGCCAAAGACTGCAGTAACAGAATTGTTCTTCTTATCCCTTTTATGTATTGTGTAGATGAGATATGATTGAGCTGCAAGTCAAAGTGCTAAAGATAGCCAGGAAAATGTTTGGAATGATTTAAGGTAATAATTAGGTAGTTGGCAGGATAAAAATTTATTCCTTTATTTTAGATTTGACTTTCAGAGATGCTTTGGTTTCAGTTAAGGCTGTAGTAAATTTCCATGGAGCTAAGATCATTCCTTTCCCAACTGACTTGTGACACTGGTTAAGCTTTAACGTAGGAACAAATTTTACTGTGAAAAGGAAAGTATAATGAGTGTGTGTGTATGAAACTTGGTTTTTTAAATTATCATTTAAATGGTAATTTCTAAAGATACTATTCTAAAACTGCAGTCACACTGTGCATTGTTCATCTTGAATTCTGATCTTTTTTTTTTCCTTGCTGCACTAGAAAGTCTTAGGTTTGGTGAAGTGAAATCCACTGCATTTTAGCTGGTTAGATATAATGTAGCACAAATAACTTGCACATCTCTGTGCTTCTTCCTAATAAGCACAGCTATGAATGATGAGCTGTAAGACAAAGAGCCGGGTCTGACACTTCTTAAAAAGGCTTGGATTTTTCATTTGATACTGGCAAGTGCTGTCAATTGAGGCTTCTGTGATAAGGATTGAATACCTTAATATTTCATAAAACCCTCTACTTGGGCACTGTATGTTAATGGTTTACTGTCTTTATCAACCCAGTCTGGATTCAAAGTTTTGATGTGAATTATTCTGGGAGTCCCTCTGACTTGTTAGGTTCCTGTAGGAAATTTCATTGAAATCAGTGGTGCTGATAAAGCCTCTACTGGTTTTAATCGTCATCTTCTATAGTATGACAGCTTAAACAAAGTAAATACAGATTATTAATGCTACAGATTTTTTATTTAGTTGATTTTTCTAATCAGTATACAGGCCAGAATTTTTTCTGGTGCTGATTTAGAACATTCTGCCTGTAGAACTTGCTAGGTTGTGTGAATAAGCCTGCTCTTGTTAAATGATGCGTTTTAGAAAGGCAATCATCACTCTTGCTTGATCATGGTTTGGAACAATATGCAGAAATAAAGGGCTTTGGCTCCCTACCGCTTCTTGCCCTTGGAGTAATAAGCAATTCAACACTAACTCTTCATAGAAGGATACTTTTTGTTTGTAGAAAAATATGAATGTATTTTCTAAGAACAGTCAACTCTACTTTTTGTCCTTTGCTACTTCATTGAGTGCCTTAATGAGTTCTGGGTGACAACAAAAATGATGCCCTTGACTTAGAAAAAATAATAAACCAAACCATTAAGCTATGTAGGAAGTTAAATACTAAGATGAGAATTTTTTTAGGTACTATCTCTAACAGCCATGTACTTTTTAACATGTACTGTTCCTTTTTTACCATCTGTGTTCTTTTAATGACTTTGTGGTTTAAATCACTTCCTGCGAAAAAGTTATTTCTAGACAGTTTGGGGGCTTCTGCAATATTTGTGAAGTACTTGGCTTCAGTGCAGCACTGTCGGTACTATTTGTGGTATTAGTGAAGCTGTTTGGTTCAGACATAAATTCCTCAAATACTCAATTTTATGCATCCCTCCAAAATTTCAAGTTTTCTGCAATCTTATTTACTTTCAAGAGATCAGTAATGAAATCGTGATTCTCCGTGTGGCACTGCCTTCTCAGTGGTGTCAAGGTCTTACTGATCAATGAGAAATTACTCTTTCTCACTGTATGGAGCACATTTCTGTTCTCCCTGTTGTTTTGGAAATCTTTCACTAGAAGATCTTTTCTAGGTTGAAACCATACTTCCTATGGACATACTGTAGTATATCAGGATGTTTGCTGTGTTCCTTTGTGCTTTTCTTCTGTTCCTTTGTTTTGTTCTTCCTATTTCAGTTTGTCATGTTGGGGGTGTTTAACCTGGAGAAAAGGAGGCTGCAGGGACCTTATCACTCTCCAGAACTCCCTGAAATGAGGCTGTGGCCAGGTGGGGGTCAGGTTCTCCTCCCAGGCAGCCAGTGACAGGATGAGAGAACACAGCCTTAAACTGTGCTGGGGGAGCTTCAGGTTGGGCATCAGGAGGAATTTCTTGACAGAAGAGGAGAGTAGACAGTGGAGTGGGCTGCCCAGGGAGTTGGTGGAGTCACTGTCCCAGGAGGGGGGTTTAAGGGAAGTCTGGATGTGGCACTCAGTGCCATGTTCTAGTTGACACGGTGGAGCTCATAGGTTGGACCTAATGATCTCAGAGGTCTTTTCCAACCAAATTGCTTCTGTGATTCCAAATCCATATGGATTTGTTTGCATAATCAAAACTTAATGCTTAGTGGTCCAGTTTGTTTTTTTCTTTCCTTGGTGTGGTGTGAACACAGGTCCTTAAAAAAATGGGATTTTTCGTTTCTGGGCAATCTAACTACATTCCCAATTGATTCCTTTCCTCTGAAACGTGTATAACTGTTAGTTTTCCCACGATTTTGCATTTTTATCTTAATTTGTATATTCTTGCAGCATAGGAGTAGTTTGGTTTTTTTTTGGTTTCCTGATAGGACATGTCATGGTGGATATAGGCCAAGAAGTCAAGGTTTTTCTTTGTTACGTGATCTAACTTGATCTAGTAATCCAGCACTAACTCTTCACACAAGGACACTTTCGGTAGAAAAAACATGTATCTCCTGAGAATAGTCAACTCCACTCCTTATCCTTTGCTGCTTGATTGATGTTGAGAATGTACTTTGAATACTATTGTCTGATGATAGGCTATAGTACAGGAACAGCTACAAATAACAGCAAATTATGAGAGTCTCAAGCTGTATCCATTTGCCATCTTGTTGGAGAAGAACATGGCTATGTGGTTATACAGATAACTGCTGTAGTTTGTACTTTGTGGTAGCATGGACAAGAATTAACACCAAGTGCTCTGCTTTTTATACCCTTGTGTATTTTTATACACTGGGAACTGAAAGTATTTCCTAATCCCCAGAATTGTTTATGTACACTGTGAGCAATGAATAGCTCTGGCAAGATTCAAAACATGATGACTTTTAATTTTTTTTAAAAAACAGTTTCTAAACCATTATTTTTTAAGAAGCACACAGCTGCATTTATTTTTTTTTGTTTTTTCCCCCCAAGACTAGAAAAGACATGAGATGTTTTGCCCTCAGCTTTGCTTCCACTCCTTTGCAGGTAACCTAACAATCTGTGGGGGTATTGGCTTGGACAATTAGTCCCTGATAAACATTTGAGATTTCATGCTGAGGTGAATTACAAAACTTAGTCTGCATTGACATGAAAAATATTCTGCCAGCCATCCTACAAATCATATTCACCAAAGTATTTGATAAATAGCAAGTGTGAAATCTGGACATGAGGAAATAAATACAAAGAGCAGGATGTTCAAGGGGAAAAAATCATATTATTCTTGCAATTTTAAATTGGTATTTTAATTTTTTTTTTAGAGAGTAGAATTTAGTTTTGTTGAAACTGTCAGCAGAATGAATTCCAGTAATTAAAGTTCCTATTGTCTTCTATAGGCAGGAAAAGGTTTTTGTTGTTGTCATGGTGACAGTTGAGTGACAACTTGAAAGTGAGTAATTGGTACTGAGAGCTCCATTATGAACATTTGCAATATTTCAGAAAGGATTTCAGGACATGGTAGGATTTCTTTACCGGGTTTCCAAAACGTGTATGTTGGATGGTATACACTCAGCCCAGGAAGCTCTGCATTCATGATTTCATAGTCTCCACAGTGCTTTTCCCCTGTAATTTCCATTATTTTAAAATATGATGAGGGAAGTGAGATTTGCAAGGTACAATTGTGTTTATAAATTGTGATTACATTAGGTAGTTCTGCACTGAAGTGTGTGTTCATCTCAAAATTCTGTATGCAGCAGTAATCCATTTAAATGCATCCTTGTTACCACATACCTGATTTTCTTCAAATATGAGATACTTTTTTAGAGTTCTGAGAGTTGTTTTAAGGGAAATATTTTAATTCCTGAAGGTCATTATTGTGCATTCACCTGGCTGCCTGAGTTCATGTTCTTACTGTTGGTAAACATGAATTAATTGATGATAATTTATTGATCTATCAGCTTTCTGATAATAAGCTGAATTGAAGGTTTCTCTTGGATTTTAACTGGTGCAGTTTGGCACCTTTACATGAGAACATTATAATCAAAACCTACGTGCTGCTACTAACAGATCAACTTTGTGAATTTTAAGAATTATAACCTTTAGGAAATCTGTCTAACCACAGTAGCATCTAGAGGTTCGAAGTGACCAGCTTAAGTATACCCATGTGTTCACACATGTACATATTTTACATGTGTATGTCTTTCTACAGATGTGTCTATAAAAGTACAGGAAAACATATCCATAAACATTTTTTGGGGGGGAATAATTTAAATGTTTGGTTTTGGCCACTCAGCAGTACTTCAGGAAAACTTGTAAGCCTTATTTTCTGCAGGCTGTCACTGAAACAGTTGAAGAGCTGAAGGACTGCTGTGTTTGTGGAGGAAAACTCTATTACGACTATGCAATGAAATCTCCTTAACTGTGAATTGGACCAAATTGGTCAAATTTTTCTCAGAGGTGATGAAATATCTTAGATCTGAGGTATCATTCTGTGCTTGGTAAACCCTGACGTGATTTGGTTTCATTTGCTAAGGAATAAGTCAACTGAGGATGTTCAGAGCCTTTTTTTCTGTTTGCTTCTGATTCATAACTTTATGAGCTCAGTCATTCAGATCATGTTCTTACATGAAAAGCACTGCTTAAACATGAGGTTAAATACATTGCATTAAGAGCACTGAAGTATATTTTTTAGTGCATCACAAGCCTTAAGTATCATTGTTTTCTATATATTCTCTCAGTAGACTTACACTTTCCAAGATTACAACTCTCTGTTTTAATTCATCCTGGGCATAATGATTTTTGAGATGTCTTTATGCAAAAACGGCATGTAAAAATCCTTTACAGGCTGACAAAAGAGAGATGTAGTGCTTGGTGTCCATTAATCTTAATTCTGCAAACACTGAGAAATGTGAGTTGTCCCAGTTGAAGTGTTTGTAAACTAAGAATGTCTTTAATCAGTTTTTACATTGTAGTAGGTAAATGCCATCTCAGTTTTTTCAAGTTTCATTTGTATGGATTTTTTTTTGTCTATGAAGTAATTTAAATATTACCAAAGCCATAATTTAGACTTCCATGTGATACCATTAATATGTCTAAATTATACAAAGGGTATCATTATTATTGCACTATTGTAGAAATCTTGCTGTTCCTTGGAAATTGTGGCTTCTGTCCCTGTAGAAATTCTTCCCTTCCTAATGAAGATTGTACACTTCCTGATTAATTAATATCTGAACATTATTTACTTTGTTTTAAACTGGTTTGTGTTCTAAACTGTTGTGTGTTTTAGTTCCTTACTAGCAAAAATACCTCTGGTACTACAGTCATAGTGCCCCTTTGTAATTACTTTCCATTAAGGGAGCTTTTAGTGTGGTGAGTCATTTCTAGGCATTTTCATTCAAATAATGTACAGAATACTCCTTCATAAAATGCAGTAGCTGATTCTGTTCTTGTATACGAGAAAAGAATGAAGACAGAAGTTTGTAATTTAAATAAAAATAAATGGAAGTATTTAAAAATATTTTTTAATGTGATGAATGTATGCACTATGAGGTGAAACTGTTTTGTGATCCAGTGAGCAAACAATAAGATCTCTGCCTTTTGTGTAAAATAACCATGTTTCCCATTGGAAAATAATAATAAGGGCCTATAACACGTACATCATTCCTTAATCCTCTGCAGGAGCTCCACTTCTTGCCAGTTAAAATAAAATAATGTGATTAGACTTTTAACTACAAAAATACTAGATGGACAAAAACATGCACACGCCAAGAAAAACTGGCATCTTAAAATTTCTACCTTAGTCTGTACTTTGCTACCTACTTTGTAATAATTCTAAATTTATGATCAGGAAGTGTTACCTGCTATAATTCAGGGGTTTGTGGATGTTTAAGTAAATTATATGGGTTTAGCTGTAATAAGTGATATTCATGCTTTTTAGAAGTATTAGCTGTTAAAATTTGCTCTTAGAAACTCCACAATGGAAATACAGAGATGCTGTAGTGCAGTTTTCTCTCTTTGGTCATTCTGACTTTTCAGTAACAAGAAAATTATTGTCCATGGAAACATCTCAATAAGAAAAATATATTCCTGATAGAGGTGAAGGAAGTACAATAAGGAGGAGAAAGTGTGCCAGAGCAATGTTGTTTTGTAACTCAAGGACTTACATTCTGTTTTTCTCTGTATGTTTTGGTGCCAGCTTGCTGCAAATGCCTGATAGCTCTCTGTGAATGAAGATTGTAAAACATTAGTGGAAAACATTCTTAAGAAAGGTTGAGATGGATGTGTCTTGAACTTCAGCTGGTTTTTGGAAGATAAAATATATCTCTGCTGTCTGTGCCTCTGGTTCAGGATTTCTGTAGTGACCACAGTGTTATGACAGGCTGTTTGGACTAAAACTAGTGCATAGGGAAAATCCTGCTGGAGGGTGAATAGTTTAGAGAGATTGGGGCTGGAAGAGCCTGAAGCAATGCGTGCAGAGTTGTTGCAATGATATTTGGTGATAGGAGTGTCTGAAACATACTTACAAAATAATACTCCAAATGCAGGCCCTGAGAAGATTTAAAATGAAAAGTTTTCCAAGAGTCTATTGTATTATGGAGGCTGCAGTAAAAGTGGTGTTATGAAGACTGAATTGAGAATCTCATTTTAATTATTTCCTGAGAAATCTGCTAATTGATACCGTTGAGATTTAATTCGTAGATACAACTGCTGCTGCTAATGTCCCACATTCTGCATTCTGAATTTTCTGCATTTTAAAAAGTCTGCTTAATTTGGAATCTCATAGGTCAGTTAACACTTTGGTTTTGATTTGTGAATTTATGAATATATAGTGATCTTGATTGTAAAAGTTGTATAATTATACATTAATATAACCTATATGTTTATAATGTGGTTATAATATTTTTACACATTAATTGTTGTGTGAAGAAGAGGACAGGATAATTCTGTGAAGAACTGGAACTACCTGTACTTCCAGCCCCAGGGAACAGTTGGGAGTTCAAGGAACAGAAGAGAACATCTCAGTTGCAGAGGATTAGGAAGCAAGGAAAATCCCTGCAGTGTTTATATGACTTTCTTTGGTTGCTGGAATTTTGTTTGCCTAAGGGAAAGTCCTGTGACCTGAGCTGTGTGTGTTGCAATACCATGTGCCTAATGAAGGACATATAATTTTTTTTGATAATCCAGCCCCTCATATGGTGGTTTTAGGTAGTAGTTGGTTTCTCAGCTCTAATGAAAGTTTTCCAGCTCAGGTGGATCCAGAGGGAGGCCATGAATATGATCAGAGGGCTGGAACACCTCCTGCATGAGGAAAGGCTGAGAGAGCTGGGGTTGTTCAGCCTGGAGAAGAGTCCAGGAAGAACTTACAGTGACTTTTGAGTACTTAGAGGGAGCTTACAGGTAGGGATGGACTCATTATTGGAGCGCAGTGATAGCATGTGGGGTGATGGCTTTAAACTGAAAGCGGGCAGGTTTAGATTAGACATAGGAAGAAATTCTTTGCTGTGAGGGTGGTGAGGCACCGGCACAGGTTGCCCGGAGAAGCTGTGGGTGTCCCATCCCTGGCAGTGTTCAAGTCCAGGTTGGATGAGGCTCTGAGCAACCTGGTCTAGTGGAAGGTGTCCCTGCCCATGGAACAGGGGTTGGAGCTAAATGATCTTTAAGGTCCCTTGCAATGCAAACCATTCTATGATTCTGTGATAATTATATTGGAGTGACATAACTTCCAAGATATGCATCCCATTACTTTTAATGCTGTTTTAATAGGATCCAGCTGAAAAGTACACTAACTTTTCAACAGTTATGTAAGGTAGTAATAGAGTTAATACATACTTCTGGCGTCTTGAGTGACCTTTTTACCTGTTCTGCCAAATACATAGACATACTAATTCTACAAGCATGTAATGGAGGTCAGGTTATATAAACTATTAAAGCAACTTTACAGGACAGACCTTGAAAAAGTTCAGGTATTCCCATGTATTTGTTGCTTGGCTTATTAATGATTTTCTCATTCTTCTTTTGGTAAGCATTTAGAAACGTGGCATCTTGCATGTGCCTTTGATACTTGGCATTAGGTGAAGGTTCCTTGCTTCCAAAAATAGTTGGTGTTACATGTCAAGGATATGGATTATTTATTTTCTCGTAAGAATTTGCTCTTAACCGTAGCAGAAAATACCTTGAAAATTGGACTGCCATCCTTGCATTTGTGATTTTATGGATAGGGTAAGATCACTTAATAAAAGGGTACATCTGTCCTTTTTCTTCCTTTGGGTAAACTTCTGGGGAAGACTATTAGGAAACAATATGATTCTTGGTCCCGCTGTCAAGGCTCTTTTTTTCCTTTTGTCCAACAAATTTTCAAAACAAGATGGAGGGAGATGGTCTCACGCACAATTCACAGCAAAGTACTTGGCTGATTCCTTTCTTTTGTTGTCCTTCCCCGCAGGGGTGCTGACTATTGGTAAACATTCCTATCGAAACTTCAATCAGTTACAATGTTTCTTTTCTTAAGAGCCTGTTGTTTAAAACAAAACTCTATTTCCAAATAGAACTCGAGCCGTTTTTTTTTTTTTCTTCCCACAGTAACTCTCACTTGTTTTTTTACAAGGCATCAACAGAACCGCTTTTTGTGTCTACTTTCTAGTTTTTGTTCTTAAATTTATGTAAATAGAAATATTTGAGAGTGAAAATAGCTATGTAAAGAATCTAGAACCGAACATTTTGAGGTGCCAAAAAGTTCAAGCTGCTTTTTCTTAGTGTCTTTAGAATACAATGTCTTATTTTGCAACCTTTCCACATCCAAAGGATATAGAATATGCATGTGGTCTTTCCAGGATTTTTGAGTTCTGTGATAGCAGTTAAATTCAGAAGCATTAAAGCTTGAAGTCATGGCATATAACAAACGTGAGGAACCCAGAATGTTGGATAGAAAGCAAAGTCTGTGTCGTACAAGTTAAAAATAATTTATTTTCAGTTTTTCCTGGAGAGTGTGTTTGTATTCAGAAATGGGACGTTTTGCCTCCTTTCACTTTGATTTGACAGTAATTTGCATTACAATATGGTTGAGTCTTTCTAGTGTTGTACTTTGAGATGAATGAATATTACCACTCATCACTTCTGGGATTTAATCTGTTTTATTAATGTCACTGGCTTAGACTTAGATTCTTAGATGGTTTTCGAAGAACAGTAATAAAATGAAAACCTGTGATACTACAGAAGCAAACGTTTTCTGGGTTGTGTTAGGCTGAACTTGACATTTCAGTGCAGTTGTTTATAAGTTGTACCTGGGTGAATTGAGAGGGACTAGAAGGTAACTGAGCAGAAAGATTTTGATGAAGTAGTATAGGAAGGTTCATCTCAGCGTGAACTTAGTTTTTGAAACTTCTATTTGGAGATGCAGGTTTTCAGGTGGCATTGATTGGTTCAGTTTTGAAGAACTGCACTGGCAATTTAATCTTGGTAAGTAATTTTGCTGAACTTGCTTTGTGTGTGTTGTAATGCATTAGGCTTCATTATGCTTGTACAGTCGTATCCTATTTTACAGTGTGTTACCTCACAGTTCTGGAAGAGTACAGTAGGAAAAAAGGCAACCACCTTCTTCCCACATCCATACAATCAGTCCTTGAAGCAAAAAGAGCACTGATGTTGCCAAAGTGGTGTTTTCAGAATAAAGACGGTTTTATGTTGGGTAAAAGTATTTTAAAGAGTGAAGCTCTAGGCACTGGGAGAGATTTTCTGTAAATGCATAAACAATTAATCTGGAAGGCAGCAATGTGTCTTGTTTATCTAGGTTCAGGAATTCCAATGTGTTCTTGCTTCCTAGCTTTGCTGGAATTCTTTGGAAAGGTTGAAGTAGTCCTTTCTGCTCTTGAAAAACAATGAATGTTTTTGCTGGTATGTACTGCAGTAGCATCCTGAAAGCTGCAAATGACGTTAAGAGTCTAAATTGGTAGTCACATTTCCTTTCTTTAGAAGGTCTTAAATGTTAATAAAATGGTGATTTCATAAAAATAGGAGGACTTGACAGGGGTGTATAAGAAATCTGCTTCAGAGCTGAAATCTGAATCCTGATCTCTCAAATCCCAATGTCGTAATCCCAAATCCCAGTGTAGTAGTGCCAAAACCATTAACTTTTTAGATCTAGATACTTCTTTCACTTTTCTTGGGGGATAACTTAAGCTCTTTGTAAAGACACATTTCCAAGTCCCAGTCTGGTATCCAAAATAACTGAAATTCATTGCTCCATGAATTCTTAAATTTTTTCAACTTTATAGTGCAAAACTGATGAATATAACTTCAAAGCAGAATTACTGTGTAAGTGAAGACTTATTCAGCAGAAATCAGTCACTCTCATTTATTCTGTGCTATTTTCAAATTTTGTATATGTTTTAAAGTAGACTCTGCAATTGCAGTCTACTAAGTTACATTTCAGGGACAGTGCGTGTTCAGAGAAATGATTTATGACCTTGATTAATTCCAATAGTTCCAATAGTGGATGGGGAGAAATTAAAATGAAATTATCTGAAATTAAGTTTTCATGTGCAGGATATAGGAAGTTTTCAGAAGGGAATAATACCGGGTGTGTCCAATTACTTACTGTATTTCCACTTTGAAAGTTTTGACTTTCTGTAATCAGGAAAAGTCCCAGAAAAAGTGAATATGTAAAACAAAACCAAAACACACGCAAAAGTCCTACTGATACCACTGGATCTTCTTTTACAAAAAATTGTATTGCTAGATTCTCCATTTACATAAGCATTTTTAAGACCACTGTATATTTTTTATAATTAGTAAATTAAAATACAATGGAAGCACTGAAAGCATGGAAAGGTATTGTGCTACTTGTAATCCTCTTGATTAAATAGTAATGCATAAAACATTTGTCATGGTGCACTTGGAGTTTTTGCATATTAAAAAGTAGTGTTAAATAAAGCCCTTTTTACTGTATGTTGCTCTGAATTTAGCAGGAATGCCTAGCTTTTAGTCTGGCTCTGTTCTGCCATATGCTTTGGAGCACTTTGTTTTTACTCTTGCTGTATCTGAAAGGGACAAAAATGTAATTCCCTGAATGGTGAAGGACTATTTAATACCTGTATTTTCAAGAGATTGCAAAGCTTTCTGTAAGTTAAAAGATCCACATTTTTCGAAGGCGTTCTGTCATCGTAAGTTCTGTTAAATAATTACCTAAAGAACAAATATTATTTCATGTGAAGTTACTTCACCTCCATAGCTGCCAAGTTTCAGTCACATGCTTGATAGAGGCTTTCTTGGCATTGAAAGGACTTAATGCAGGATCTGAAGAAGTTTTTGGAATTTCTTTGAGTCTCTAATCCCATTCTCACCCCAGGCCTTGTCAGCAACGTGAGAGCTCTCGTGCTGGCAGCTTCTCTTGCTCCAGCACTGCCCTTGCCTGTGCCTCGGCTGGCAGGGGCAAAGCAGCCCAGCAGAGACGTGCTCTGCCCTGGCCCTGGAGTTTGACAGCAGCAAGCAGCAGGGATGCTGTGAGGTCAGGAGCTGAACCCCATGGGACTGTCCCCACAGCCTGGGGACGTGGCAGAGAGCTCGTCCTTGTGCTGCCGAGGTGAGAGGTGGGTGTTGCTGCAGGGTGCCCTGGCTGAGGTCTGGTTTGAGGACATGTTTCTCTGATGCTCAGTGATGGGAGCTGTGTTGTGGGTCTGCTGTCGGGCCCTTGGAGGTGTTTTCTGCACTGCCTTCGCTGCGGTGACAAGGGAGGGCTCTGCTGGGGCCGCAGAGCGGTGGAGCTGCAGGACAAGAGCCAGGACAAGAGGCCATAACATGCTGCTCAAGTGGCCCAGGAGGAATGCAGCTGATAGCTCCCCTATAAATAGTGATGTGCTAAGAGCTGGCTTTTGGCTGGGCTGTGCTGCAGCCTTGCTGCCTGAAGCTAAGGAGCCTGATTTTGTCTGTGCTGGCTGTTGGCATTTTGGCCGTCGTATGTGGCTGTTCACTTCCAGTCATATTGTGAAAGGTGGTAGTTGCTTCATCTTTCCAGTTACTTTAAAAAATAGTAGCAATCTCTGTGCTTAAGGAAGGGATTTTCATCTTGCCCAATGGAATAACGTGGCTTCATGCGCAGTGTAATTCAGAACCGATTTTGAAGCCTCATGCTGTCCCCAGAAGACTGCATCCTATCTAATACTGCATATTGATGTTTGCTAATCTAAATGAAACCTCAGAACCACTTTATAGAAAACCAACAAGGTCGTTTTACTAGCTAAAGTGTGTTTGCTAGCTAAAGCACAGCAAGAGTGAAAGTGTGTTTCTGGATACATTCCTTGTGTTATTTTCCTTAGCCCCCAGATCTTCATATTGTCATCAGTTTTGTACTGTGGACTTTTTCTTTTGTGGTTGTTAATATGTGTACTTAGTGAGATTAAGAAAATGCAAAGGTTTCTTCTGTGCCTGGGTTGTTTTCAGTGCCACTCTTGTCATTGTATTTTATGATATTATTCTTAAATTTTCACCTTCATACAGTGCAATGTGTTGACTCAAGAAATGTAGCCCAGAATGTTATTATAGGAGAGTTTTCTTAAATTTCATTTATGTTTGCCTTACATACTTAGACATCCAATACACTAAACTCAGCATAACTTATGTCTGTAGTGTAAATTTTTATTTACCAACTGCTATAGGTTATATTAGGACTTGACATGCTTTGATTACAGAGTTGGGGGTTGGGGTGGAGGCATTGGATGACTGAAAATATTTGCATTTCTGGAGAAGCAGTTAATTGGTTTGTGTTTAGCAAAGAAAATTCTGGAATTACACACACCAAAATAGTTAATTTTCAGAAGTTTGTTTGGCTTTCTGCATTGAGTAAAATAATGAGAATTAAACCAGAGGTGTTTTAGAGATTACAGTTATTTAGTACAGTGTCAAAATTATCAATATATTAATGATTGTGTTTTTTCTTCTTTGTATAAATGTCTAGTAGAGTTATGTATATTTTAGGACATTTTCCATTCTGTAGATGCCAAAGAAAATATTTTAACTTCACAGCAATATTTCTGTGATTGTTTGGAAATGTCTGAAGAGTTTCTCTGCTTGTCTGGCTTGGGGCCACTGAGTGTTTCTACATCTCTGTAGGGACAAGTTTGCTCTAGGTTTTTTTTTTTTTGGGCAAGTTAGTCTGAAATAGTCAACTTCAGATACCTTTATATTTTAATATTTATATAGCTATAAATCCCCCCCCTTTCTTTTTCCATAATGCTGAAGGGCTTTTTGTTGAATTACAAAAATATTTCTGCACACTTTGTAAACTGTGCATAATGTAAAAAGAGACTCATATCTGTTTTACAGTTCCAATCCCTAAAATATTAATCTTGGCTCTGCGTGTGATTTGCAGTAGCATTCTGTGAGCAGATGCTGATGTCATGGCTTTAGAGCATGTCAGTATTTCAGTGCTGTAGGTGCTCGGCTTCTCCGGAAAGGAAAGTAACAATGAGGTGTATAATTCACAGCTCCTAAGAGTCAGTCTGAAAAGCTCCATTAATTTATACTTGTTGCACTAGGCAAGATAATCTTGCATTGCTAATCTGCTCTCAAGCAAAAGCGTGGTATTATGTGCCTCTCAGGAGTACTGTAGTCCATTTAATACTTAAGATTTGATAAGAAAAAACATTTTAAAAATGCACTTAACTTCAGAGGAGACATATTACATTTTATCCAACACAGTGAATTGAGTGAGATAGGGGAAGGAGGAACTCATTTAAAACAGTCAAGTAACCCACAAACTAAAGGAAATAACTTTGTTATTTTGCAGCAATTTTTTTTTCCTGAGCTGCAGATGAATGGAGTTTGAAGTGTTTCAGAATTAACCACAAGGCTTCCATAGGCTGAAACAGTTTGTTGCTAATGAAGGAACTTTTATTAATGTATATGCCAGTAAACATTATCAGCCAACCCACAAAATCAGGTGTGCTCCGTGGGAATTGTGGTTTCTTCACGCTAAATGTTACTTCAGTAAATACAATAGATCCTTGATATCCGTGTTTATTCTTCAGCCTGGCGTCTGAAGGGCATGAGGTTTGTAGGATTATGGTCAGTACCTCAATAGTATTGTGAAGCTGTGGAGGACATGGGTGGGTCTAGAGAGCAATTGAGACAGACCCATGGGTGTTTGAATGACTCGGACTATGGGAAAGGCTTTGGTTGGAAGTTGTGTCCTAGTAGCTAAAAAGCACAGGAACCCAGCCTGCATAAATTCTCTACTTTAATGGAATATTTATTAATAGAATGTAAATAGACTTTGGATTTATTTAGTTGCTGAAGGAGTTAATTAATGGTGTTATTGAAGATTGAAGGACGTTTTAATGCACTTTTGGAGTGTTCCTTCCTAAATGATGTGGAGTTTTTACATTTTTCTCTCAGCAAAATCTAGCATGTGAAACTTGCTTGTTTGTTTTGGGTTTTGTTTGTGGTTTTTTTTTTTGTTTTTTTTGGGTTTTTTTGGCTTTGTGATAGAAATAGCAGCTATACCCAACCTTAGCATAGTTAGGCAGCTCGGATTGGGTGAGACCTCAGGTCTCCTGTACTCAGAACAGGGTCAGTGGTGAGGTCAGACTGGGTTTCTCGGTTCTTCCTCCACTCTAGTGTTGAAAACCTTCAAGGATGGGGGCTGCCCAGCCTCTCTGGGCAGCCTGTTCTAATACTTTGCCATCCTCACTGTACACAGTCGTATTCTCAAGGGGAAAAGCTTCTCTTCCAAGTAGTCTGAAGGTTTCTGTTTTTTTTCATTATTTAATGCCTTCTCCCATGAGGTACCCTAGTGAAGAACTTTCTGGGGGATTCCTGGCAGGGCACCCTGAAGCTGAGCAAGGCTGATTCCCTCAGCCTCTCACAACAGGTGCTCAGGACCATTTTAGCGCCCCTCTGCTGAACTCATTTCAGTTCGTGGTGCCTTTCCTGTATGAGGAGATCCAAAATTGGATTCAGTATTCTAGATTGTACCTCTGGGACAACTTGATGGATAGCAGCTATAATTCCTTCATTCCGTCCTGGACACTTGTGATTTTGTAAGGAGGCGGTATTTGATTAAAACTCCATTCCCATGGTATAAGTGGTAGATAAAGCATTTCCATTTTATGGAGAGGTGAAAAGGGCAGTGCGTTTCCATGTTGTCAGAGGGCACACACAACAAGGTCTCAGTCTGCAGTATTGTCCTCTGATAATCACTGATTATGCATTAAATTCAATAAATAATAAACCAGAAGTGCATTTCTTGTAAGTTAATATCTATCTTTGGCATTAAAAAGCCAATGAAGACAAAATATTTTGAGGTTATATGCCTTATGTGGCAGCAGAAAAGGTTTTCAAAGTCTGTTTTATTCAGTTCTTATAGCTGTTGCATTAAATTGTTTCAGCTTTCTTGCACTGTATGGTTTGCTACTTAGATGAACACAGGATGCTGGAAAACTTGTATTTGCTTTGATATTTAGAACAATGTGGATTGTGTTGTCTGTTATCGTATGTACAGCTTTGCATCAAAATACAATAAATTCAAAGAGCACTAGTGGGGGTTTTCAGCCTCCTTTGGCAAATTTAGATGCTATGCATGTGAACACCTATTTTATTTTAACCAGTTTTGTTATGGCTTAAAAACTGAGATATGTGATATTTTTGTGTAAAGCTTCCCTTAAATAATTTTCCCAAAACACTATTTTTATGTGGCAATGCTTGTTGGGCAGCTTCCTCACTAAACTTCTTACATTGTGGTTGATGCTGGAATGTAAGAGTAGGCTGCTTTTACCCAGGGTGTTTTAATGGTATTGCTTAATAATATCACCACTTTCTTTTTTATTAGAGAATGAATTTATTAGTTTAGTTTGTGTATCTGTGTTATCAGAGAGGTTTTTAGTTTAAGTTTTGATTTTGAAGGCAGGGACTGCAATTTTTCTAAAACTGCAAAAGTAATGAAATAGAAACAAATTCCTCTTTTCTAAAGATTTCTTTGTCTTCAAGACCAACATGCTTTTCCCCTTTAATTTCAAGTTCTCTGAGTTCATTTTATTTTTGTGAGTTAATAAAACCCTGATGGTTTCTCATGATATGCATCAAAAGGATTGTGAATCAGCAGATGACTTCAGCCTGTATTACTCATGGAAATCTGTGTTGATCCTGTGATGATAGTGCATTCATCCTCTTATCTGTGCTTTTAATGACTGAAAATACTTGCAGTGTTTCAGTGACATTTTCCATATTAGCTTACCATTGTTTTATTAGCTCTGTCTTTGAAAGCATATTCATTAACAAAATATTTCCTGCTGATACTACTATTGGATAGTATAAATTATCTTTGGTGGTTCATTAAGACAGGATAAAAGAATTTCTTCAGTTCCAAAGAAACTTGCAATTCCATTTTAACCTCATCATTAGTGAACTGGGTGGAAAGACAACACTACATGAGCACGACTGTCAGTTTACTGTTGGTTTCAAACTCTTATTGTCTGCAAGCTTCTACCAGAAGTGAAAATATGATAAAATCTGATGTCAGGCCATCTATTCCCCTTTGATCTGTCTTTATAAGCCCAGGCTCTTGTGTCAGCTGCTGGGAGTCACCGACACAGCAGCTCAGGATACTTACAGAATTGTATTCTGGCTAAACAACTAAACACTTAGGAATTCTTATCTAAGTAGGATGTAAGATTTGAGAGAATCAGTTTCACTCTGTGATTCTTATGCAGTAGTTCCTAGGTTAAGATGCTAATTAAATTGTATGAGGGGGTGAAATTTTGATCTTATGAAAGTCTCCTGGACGCTGATACAGTGGGGCAAGGATTTTACTGCTACTCAGAGGAGACACTACAGTTTTAAAGTAGTGGATCATGTTCAGTGTCTTGAAAAGATGGAGTTTTGTGTACGTGCAGCTTGTAGTGGGTGCTTTTTCTTGAGTAATGCAATTAGTTGGTATTGTTCCTAATCCTTTCAAATTATTTCTGTACTACATTGCATTTTTCTTCCATGTTGCAGAAATTTGAGGGCACTGTTGTTCTTGAACTATTTGTTGGTACTTGTTCTAACCAATTCTAAAAGCTAATACCCAGAAAATACTCAGAAGTCAGTGCTGAAACTATTTTGAAGCCACTGATGTATTTCAGAAATAAGTTATGAAATAAAGCAAACTATTCCTGGCTGTTTGCCTGGTTACATACAAGCACTTCTCCTCTTTGGAGTAACAACTCACTGGCTGAACAGTTCTTCACTGCATGAGTTTTTCTGTCAGCTGCACCCACACCAGAATCTCCCACAGAAGTGTGGGTGGGTGCCCACACATAGCTGTCATCACAATTTGGGCTATTCAACATAAAGGTGTTTATGCTTCTTATAGGTAAGTGTAAAGGAGTCAGCCTACCTGGAAAATAAATACTGTAAAAATGGCTTGTAATAATTTATAAGACATCTGTCCAATGACAATGTGAATTTTTCTCACAACTTATAAATTTGCTGTTAATGTGATGTAGACTCCATCAATAGTTGATTCACACATTTCAAGTTTCAGCTGTCTGTGCATTTAAATTACTCCAGAGACAATCTATACTCTTGCTTGACTTCAAATGAAAGGTCATCAGCATCAGTCATGTCCAAAAATTAATAATTAGGACTTGGCTTTGACTCAAATACAAAATGGATCGAAGTAATGTTAATTATGAGTTCTGCAAAAGTCTCCATGCAAGCAGAAGTGCCTGCCTGTGTCCATTATACTATACGATTAGAGCCTGGATTGCATCTGCTTTAGGACAGTGGGTGACTCAGTTCTTATGTTCATAATTTGTGTACACGTGCTGTGAAATCATGGACTTTGTGCTGAGGTATCTAATTAAAAAGAAATGGGTTTTAAACTGTGATTCCTATATCACAAAAGAGTCCCAGTATGAACTATTAATAGCCTTGGAAAATGGTGTTCTGTAACTGAGACATTCAGAACAGCTTTTAACAGTCTATAGTGGTGCTTAATAATGCTGGTAGTGGTGGATAGTAAAGGTGTAATTTTTTGTGAATTTTTCGTGTTTTTATATTTGCTTTGCTTTGGTGATTCTGATTACCAATACCCGTACAAAATTAGAATAATACAAAGCTGTTAAAATTAAAAGATGGTTGCTAGGAAAAGAATGCCATCATTCATCACACACAAAATTTGTGGTGTTGCTAGAAAACTTAGCTTGGCATTTCAGATGTGTGGTGTACTAATGAAAGTTCCAAAGCATTCAGGATTCACATGGTGAAGCATCATAAGCCTTTCTCAGTTTTGTTCAAGCTATTACGTCTTTCTTTAGTGAAAAAAAAGAAAAGAATAAAAGGGACATGGAGAGTGGAGCCAGCATATCGTGTCCTTTTATTAAGGCACATTTATTGTGGCTGTTGTACATGGTAGATTTCTGGACAATAGGAACACATTCAGTAGTTGCCATTTGGAGGAAATACAGGTGATTAACTACTTCTTGGGTAGCTGATCTGCCCAGACAGCAACTCTGCCAGGTCTTTTCTTGGTCAATGCTTGCAAAGGAAAACTTGCACTGCAGCAGGTTTAGAGCACTCTCCTGTTATCACTATTGTGTAAAAAGGTATCACTGTTAAGCAAACGTTTTAAAAAAATAAAAACAGCAACAAAAAAATCTAACTATTCGACTTCTCTCGTCCTAATAAAAGCAAGCTACTGCTAATGGTCTTGGAATAAATCCATTTAAATACTGGGAAAGCTTCAAAGGTATTATAGGAATTAAATTGTATTTGCAGAGAAATGATGGAGGGAGCAGGAGAGAATGACAGAACAGAGTAATTTATGCTGGAAGGAAGCTCTGTACCCCATCGCATCCAGCCAGGCCAGTTTCAAAGTTGGAACGAGCTTATAAAGTTTGATGTGGTTGCTCAGAGCCTTATCTGGCCACATTTCGGATGTTTCCAAGGAAGGAGATTCCACAGCCTTGCTAGGCAACCTCTTCCAATGTTTGACTGCTCTCATTGTGAAGGAAAATCTCCCTGCTATCTAATTCCTTGTTGCAAGGCATTAGCCATCTGTTGTATAGGTTGTTTTGAATAGTATCGCTTAGTCTTAATGAGTCCTGTGAGGCAAAACACTTAAACTCTCACTTTTCAAATTCAAATAAACCACTGTGTTCTGCAAAACTAATTGTTAGTGGCAGGGGTTTCATTTCTTTCTTCCTGGTGAAGTCCTACGTATTGAAGCTGCAGATTTGCGGGAGGTTTTGGGTTTATGTGCCCTCTCCTTGTCTGTGCAATTGCCATCTGCAATTCATGCAGTAACAGAGCCATCCTTCTGTTTCTCTGCTCATAGTATTTGACATGCAAAACTTGTCCCAAAATGCATTGCTCAGATATTATAAAAGTGTTTACTTTCCAGATGAAATTGTTATTATTAATAAGTAATATTTAGTCCATTAGTAATGTAGTTGCTCCTTATTTGCAACTACAAGGACTAATTTATCTTCCAGTGAATTTATTTCCTGGGGTAGAATAAAGCATTTGTGATTGTGCTGGTATGGTATAATGGGAAACTTCACTTCCTAAATAACCGTAGAGCGCTTCTGGAATATAGTCCTTTTCCTTAGTCTTAATTGAAGAGTGAGTTATTAATGACTGGGAGCCTGCTGATGAGAGCTTGTTGGCAGTTCCTCTGCCCCTGGAGAATATAGCTGGCAAGGTACTTCCATTTTTTTAAGCTAACAAGGTATCTGCACTTGTTTTGATAACAGTCCTAACCTAAGCATCAAAGGTTAAACAGACTGTTTCAGGTCTGATTTGAAAGAAAAGGCTTTCAGTTTAAAACTGGACTGTGTGACAAACATGGAGTTTAATTGTTAGGGTTATAATTCATTTATTTATTATTTTCTTTGACAGCATCTCAAGTTCCTATCCTACTTGTTGGATGTAGACACAAAATTAAACTCACATAAAAATGCTTATTTAGAAAACAATACTCCTCAGTCTTTTTGTGAAGAAAAAGATCCTGGTTGTTCTGTAAATGTTAGTACTGTGTGCTTACTGGAAATACTTTCTCTGTATCTCTGATTTCATGGAAAAACTGAAGCTTTAGAAACTTTATTAACCTTAATAACCCACAGCTGTAAAACAGGTCGGTTCTTGCCAGTCTAGGGAGCAAATGCCATCCCTGGTGCAGTGGAGTAATTGATAGCCCATATCTTGTTCACAGTTTCCAATGGCTCTAGGGTGAGGATTTTTATGATAGGTGAGGCTGGAAAAAGGCCTTCTGGTGTTGCATAAGTTATTACAGCTTTCAGCTTATCATTGGAAATGTTCATGATGTGTCTTCCTTATATCTGACTTCCTGTGGCAAGGTGTGTTGGAAAAGGGGTGAAAGGCTTGTAATGCACCGAATATTCTCTGCTGTTTGTGGCCTGAGTGGGAATTAGTGTGAGCAATTTGTGGGGGTTTTGCTGTTGTCAGGGTTTTGTTGGTTGGTTTTGGATTGCTTCGTTTTGGATTGTTTTTTAAATCAAGGCATGTTCCAAGCTGTTGACATTGGAATGTTATGGCTGCATGAGCTGTTTGATTTTTAGTTGTCCTTTAGTCAGCAGAGTGTTATCTCTTAGGAACTTCATGACTCTGAAACCTCAAAATATTTCTTAGTCTGTGCTGGGGACATTCTGACATGCTGGACAGCAGGGTCAAGCCTGTAATGCCTGAAACTACTCAGCTTTACTGGAGGAAAAACTCCAAATCTTTAAACAAGAAAACTCATCAAGTTTTTGTTTTTGCCTCTTTGAGGTACAGTTCTTTATGGCCTTGTTATTTTTATTTTCTGAATAATCTCAATATGTTACTATTTTGCTACATTTGACATGAGTTCTGGTTCTGGATGTTTTTTACCTAAAAATTGTTAACTAAACCCAGAATAATTTAGAACCTTAAACAGATGAGCACTTGGTTCACAGATAAATATTTTACCTGCCTTTAATGAACAATAATATTTCCCAAAGTTTAGCAAAGCATCTAGATAGTACTCTGAGGGGAATGTTCATAGAAACCCCTGATTTTAATTCAATTCTGATTAAATACTAAATTATGTTGTTTTATATAGACCATGCACCTGCACAGCTAATGTTACATCTGATCCTCTGCATGAAGTTGTCAAGAACAATCATTGGAGAAATACCATATTAGAGGAAACAAAAAAACCATGCAAGAAATGGCTTTCACATAATTTTTCTCTGTGACCTCATTAAATAATGACGTAAAAAGTTGTCTAGCAGAATTTCAAGTTATTTTACTGGTTCTGTTCTGTGAAGTTTACAGAAACACAAATCAGAAATTTCTGTTGTGCAATTTCTATGTTATATCTAAATAATCTGGTAACAGCCAGGTGTAAATAATGATAAATTCAAGTGCGTCTCACTAAATAAAGTTTGCAACAAGTTTACTTTTAAAACATTAACCTGTTTAATAATTAAATGATACAGTGTGCCATTGGCAAAGTCAACAAGAACATAGGAAGGTGCTGAAAACATTTCAGACCTGGAAAGTACCTCAGAAATATGTTTAATATCTGAAGTAGAGCAGCAAAACATCAATATAAACAATTCTGTCTTTTAGAGATCATATTTTACTGAGTATAGCAATATTAATTTCCTCTTTTCTTTTTTCTTTTTTTTTTCCTTTCAGCCATAATCAGCAGACCACGTCATTTAGACATCCTGTGACAGGACAGGTTTCTCCAGAAAATATTGAATTTATTTTGCGAGAAGAGTAAGTAGTTTTATACCCATGTCAAGAGATCTGAAACAGTACCACATTTACCTACAATAGTACTTTAGATTACTAACAGTTCTTCTGATATCGTAGCAAAAATTGAGATTTTGCTTAAAATTTTACTTCTCATTGTGATAGTATGTTTTTCATTTGAGCCCTGTTCCATGCTAGGGTTTGAGAGAAAATCTTTATCAAATCTTTAAAAAACCCCAGACAATCCCAAAAATAATCAAAAAATAATATACAAAAAATAATATACTTAAACAATAATGCTTCAATCTTATATAAATACCAGATAAACAGAACATAAATATAAAAAGGTTTTTTGTACATACTAGAAGGTTTGTATTGAAATACACAAAATATTACTAATTTCCATTGTATTTCCTTGGTTATCTTACGTTCAAGATGTTCTACATTGATCAGCTGTTTTTCTTCATTCTGGAGAAATGGTGTTGAAAATACTCGATTCCAGCATATTTTACCTTGATTGTGTGATTTAAAACAAAACCAAAAAGGAAGAAATGTATGTGTTCAAACTGCAGAATTTGGTCCTGTTTGGATTGGTGCTGGATTGGATGGTGCAGTGTTTCGGTGTAGGGTGTAACTCCTCCTGTCGCCCTGGCTCCATGCCGGATTGCTCCTGCAATGCCTCTGCAATGGAATGTCTGGGTGTCTTCCCTAGACAGAAGACAGTCTTGGACAAAATTCTACATCGCTTCTAAAACCACTAGAAAGGGCAAGAAGAATGGGACAACACAAAATAGTTTTTGTTTTCCAGCCCTATTTTCCAGCCCTGTTCAAGCAGCCTCTGTTGCCTCCTGTGTTGCAGAGTTTGCTGTAATGCCCTGGATGTGGGGTTTGTGTGGCTGCCTGCACAATTCTGAGCTCTTTACTTTTCAAATTCTGTGACATTTAATTTGCTTTACGTTTTGTTAGGACTGCTATCAAAAGCAGTTACACCATTAAGAAAGATGAGGCTTAGAGGAAGGCCGTGTGAGACTCCCAGGAGACTGAGCCTTTTCCAGTGATGTCTTGTCCTGTGACTTGGAGAAGAAAGATGCCGAACATGGCTGTAGAGCTCAGAGGTTCTGATACAGCCCCGAGAAGAACTTCTCAAATAGTTTAGAAGCCAAACCAACAATAGCAGTGAAACCCCTAAAAAAGCCACCAGCTCAACAGTTGCTCTCCCCCGAGCCAAAGCAAAGCCAAGGCCAATCCTATGTTCAGGTGCCTGCTGAGAACTAATGTGAAAAATGACATTGTGGGAGAGGTCTGTAATTAGGTATGAAGGCTGTGTGGGATGGCTGCTGAGCTGGAGGCCACCCCAGCTGGCCCATAACATGCAGGTGCTTTGCTGCTCAGGGGGTTTGGCTCATTTGCAGGTATGAAACAAGCTGCTCCACCTCGCTCTCCTAGTGGAGAGAGCAGGTATGTTGGAAATCAGTAAATCTCCCAAAAGTTATGGACAACATCCACTGAGCATCTGTGTTCAAGCTTCCATCTACTAATTGATTTTTAATTTATCTGCTGTAAAGGCTCAGTCGCATTTAATGTAAATTTATACATATGTGCTGGAAAGGAAGTGTTTGGATAAACTCGTTGGAGTGCTTGCCTGGATTAGTCACACTTGCCTAGGTTGTTTTTGGTTTTGTAGTCATGGTAGCTCATAAAATATTAAAAACAAAATTGAAAGAAGTACTTGCTGGTGGTACATGAGTTTAGTGGTCTTCTAGGTACGTTAGAAACTTTTTTGGAAGAGAAATGGAAGTGTTTATTCAAAGGGTAGTCTGATAAACAGGCATTGTAGACTTCAGTTACTTGCACTGAGATGGTATCAAAACCAGGAAAAATCTTATACTGTAGTAGAATTAGTAGAGAGGTGGTTTTTATTCTAAAAGAAGAGGGAATAACTGGAGGGATATAGAGAGGAGTATGTGTTTGTAGTAACTGCGTGGGAAACAGTCTTTGCAAGAGCATTTCTCTAAGCTTTATTACTGGCCTGAAGTACATGTTTTTAAAGTTAGATAGTTTTAATCTGTCAGTCAAAATTGCTTTAAAAATGTCTTTTTCAAATGTGTGGGATGCTCTGTTTTCATTAGTTCTGCACCACTTCTATGCAGCAGTGGAGGTTTTACACCGATGCTCTTCACCTTGGTCGTGTGTGAGTTCCTGTCAGATGATGCTGCTGACATCAGTGGGTGTCTCTGGTGAAATCAGAGGGGCTGTTGACACCTCCCTGTCCTAAGACCTAGGAATTGTAATGGAGCTATGCTGGGTTTTCAGTCCTTTTCCCTCGGGCATCAGGGATTTCTTGGAATCGTTGGTGTAGATCGTGTATCAGTTTGGGATCAGTGTTGTAGATCCCTATCGTGTGATGAAATGATTTCCACAGAAAGGTCTCAGGTCGGAAAGGCAGGCTCCAGATTGCCATGCTCTGTGCAAACTTTTCATCGTGGGTAATTTGACCAAGACCACTTTTTCCAACAGCTGAAGAGCCCTATCTGAAGCAGCAGCACTCTTAAGGGTTTTGTAAAAGCTGATTTGTTTTTTATTGCTGCTGTGACTTAATTTATTACTGAATGGTTGATTTTAATTTAAGGTTAGGGCCAAGGAGTTGTCACCAGATGCTGACTGGGAGCTAGTGGGGAGAAGTAAGCACACACGTCTCTTGAAAAGGACACGTTTAACATCAGAAAAGGAATTTACAGTCATGTAGAAATGATGAATGTGGGGATTGCTCTGGCCATTCCTCATCCTGGAAGCAGTGTTCTGGCAAGAAAATTTGGAAACAAGTTTTGGAAAATTAGCCAATGAGTGATGTAATCCTAACTTGATTGTGACTCAGTTGTGAACCATACGCCCTTGCTTCTCTTGATCAAATGAGAACTGGACACTTGCAGTAGAAGGCTGAGACTGTATTTCATGAGTCTTTTCCCAAGGTGTTTAAACAATATCATACAAATTTTGCTTTTCAAGCTGAAATCTGATTTTCTCAGCTCCATTGTAACTGGAACCTGTGACTTTTGAATGACACTATCTTTTGATCCTTATAACCACTCCTTCTTCCTAAAGGTGTTCTAATCTAGGTTTCCTTTTTATTTGAAATAGTGATTAGTAATTCCTTATATCCTAACATATTCTTAGCTGGGACCACTGTCAAATCCCTACCTCATACTCTGTTTTTCCAAGCTTAGCAGCTTTGGTCACTTGGTGTGTGGGAGATGTGTTCTGTACCTTTCACTAGCTCTGCTAGAGAGGTAGCTTTTCTGTACATCACTTTTAGGTTTGTCTTTTTTCTCATGGAATGACTGATTGTAGGTGACTGCAGGATTCAGCCAATGAGCTCATTGTTTGTTATAATAATTTAATTGTACTTCTCCTTCTCTATTCTTTTACTAATAATTCTTAACATACTTTGGCTGCTGCTACTCATTGTGCTGATATTTAAAAATATCCTTTCCTTTCCAATGTTGCTTTGAGTGAAAAAGCTGCAGAGATATTTTTCATTTCTTCCTTCTTTGAATTTCTTGTCTGTTGTTGGCACTGAATTCAGTTTGGCATCTTATTGCATGGTTGCTTCTATCTAAAGATTATTTTTCTGTCTGTTTCTGCCAGCATTTCAATTTTTGTCTAGAATAATTTTTATTCGCTATTGACTTATTCACCTCACAGTTTTTAGGATCACCTTGAAATTATTTTAGTATCTTGCTGTATGGGAAGCCCCTCCATTTCACAACTGCCTCTTGACTTCTGTGCTTTGCTTCCATTTTAAATGAACTCTTAATCCATGAGGGGACCTTTCTTACACAACCAATGGAAAAATGAGAATTGATGATAAGTCTGCCAGACAGGTGTTGGGATTTTAGTTAACCACATCCTTACACATTCGTTTTTCTGAAAAAAATCTATGATAGAATTACTTAGGATAGATGAATATAATGTTTAAATTTCTCCTCTCATATCTTTGTTTAAATAACAGTTCTTTAAGCAAATGTGGACAGAAAGGAGCAATCAGGCACATGCAGCCATGTAACTAATGTTAAACACCTGTAGTTGTATATTAGGAGCAGTATGATATTTGTCATAGCAGTGTGTTTGCAAATGAAAAGATACTACTTCAAACTTCAAAAAAGATAAGACTTGAACATAAATGTAGACATATAGGGGGTAAAAATATGGTGTGGTTAATCCAGTGAGTGCTGTGCTCTTTCTTGCCTGTTCTTGTATGCCTGATAAAACCTGTGTATCACCTCTGGGGAGAGAGCCATTTTATCTTTTGCATTTGGTTACTATAGCAGCAAAAATACCAGATGGAGAGAAAAGAGGAGACCCAAACAACTCCAAAATAAATATCTACCTTTTTGACATGTGTAGAAACACTAGGGCAGCTATTTTTTTAATCTAGCTGATTGGGAAATTTATTAGTATAAAACTACATTGACACGATGTTATTGCATCATATCTGATTCCAACAAATCAACTTTTTAAGTTGCTGGTATGGATGTGGATCTTCCAAGTCGACTGAGCTTTATGATCTCTCGTGAGTATTTCATTTTCAATATGGGCTACTGATGTAGTCTTTTAAAAAATTTTTTTCTTTTTAAACTGTTCTTGCTCTGTGTTGGGATTTTTTTAATAAACTAAATGTTCGCTATATAATTTTTTCAGCTGGCAAATGTGGTTTCTGTAGACATACTAGCAGTCTTTAAGTAGAGAAGGGAGTTGCTTGACAGGAGATATCATATAGTGTCATTTTCAAGTACTTTAAAAAATTTACACAGTATTGGAGCTCCAAATGGACATACTGCAATTCTGTGTGTTTTTGCACACACTTGGGGGAGGCAGTAAGAAAACCAGCCTGAAAATAATATAACACCATCAGTACGAAGACAGAAATGGCATATCTTAGATAACAGATATTATCAAACGTCTTTGGTAATAGTGACTGTGAACTAATGTTTCTGAATGCACAGAGTCAATGCTATAGGCACTTCTTTTTAAAGTTGAATGTGTAAGTACTATTAGGACAATGTTAATTCTGTTAATATGCCAGGATGCTTCAGGTAATTTTTCGTTTTCTGCCTATTTTTATTTGCTTTTAAAAATATTAATAATATTGATTAGCTGTTAAGAGTCTTGAATACCTGAGTTTTATGTTCTGATTTCATGCCAAAAATCTATTGTATCCTTGAAACACTACATACAAATGCTAAAATAAATTTTCAGTATTGTTTGGTATTTTTTGTTAAATGGCAGGTACAGCAAGTTTTCATCACCAGTATTTGCTGCTGAAGACTTACTTTAGGAGAATAGTAATGTATTTTCTCTTTCAATGGACTTAGTATCTCTTTTGCTAGCTATTTGAATTCTTCCATGGCAACCTCACATTTTTTAAAAAGCATTTTTCTGCTCGTGAATTTGAAGTTTGTCATTAAATTGATACTACTCGAAAGGGAAAGCCTGGTTTATTGGCAGTGATCATTTTCAGTAGCAAGTGGAAGAGAAATCACTGTACGGTCACATAATAAATGCTTAGAAATTACATTTTTCTAATTCTGTATTGTATTATGATTTTCTGATGATGGTCTTGTTAAACACATTGCTTATCTTCCTCTGTAATTCTTCTGGTTTTTTTTTTTTTTTGAAAGTGCAGTATATTTAACCTGCTGTGAAAAGTATCTTGGGGAATAGTGAAAATCTGTTAAATCAGAGAAGAAATCTTAAATTAAAACCATTCCTCTGGGGTTATTCCTCTTTATTAATTTTTTATTGGAAAAGTTAATTCCAATTTGTCAAAACTTAAATTGTGTTTTTAATTTTTGTCAACAGAAATAACCTGTATGGGAAGTGTCTTAATCTGGGTATTCCTAAAGATGATTAAATGTTGGAGCAGAATACCTGGTCTATAAGAAGTGAGGCAAATTGGCTCAAACTGACATGATGAAGCTCTCTTGCTTTAAAGGATGGCCAGAAATTTTAGAGACTTGCTATAGGTCTTTCTCATATCTTGGACCTGAGGTTATATAAAAAATCCAGAAGGCAGGGGTTTATGCCAGATATGCAAGGTCTAAATAAAATGGGACCTAAGCTATGTTACTTACTCACAAGCTTCATTGAAACACTGGTCACAAATGGAAAAATGTGCTTTCCCTGACACCAAACCACCTATAAAAGCTTTTGGACAGGTAATTGTTCAGGTTGTAACTAAGGAAGAGTACTGGGGGCAAATACTTTGTCCTCTGTTGAACCTTGTGCTGAGCTACTACAGTCACAAATTCTTTGTTCTCTTGATAACTGTGATAACTGCTCAGAATTATTCTGTTCTCTGTTGTGTTCAGATCTGAATTTCAGTCATAGCAGCAATCATGTTTGGTGTAGCTTGCATGTCATGTTGTTTGGTTTTTCTAATGAATGGCTTTGGTGGCTTACTGATGGGAAAAGGAAAATCACGGGTTGTTAATTGTTTGTTTTGTTGTGTTTTCTGATGTGACTGTATTGCCACTTGTTATTTGCTAAATTATGTTGTTAATGGTTTTTGAAAATGCCACCTGTGGTTTTAATTTCATTCAATGTTGGTGTCAAGCTCGGCTGCCGAGGCTTCACTTCACACAGATTTTATTTTGCCCTTCAATTTATCTTCTTAATTCTTCATCTGGGCAGCTGTACTGAATTCTTACTTGTTGAACAGGTTCTTCTGGTAGGATTGACCTCACTTACGCTTTAAATGGGTATCTGAGCTAGTTATCAGGATTTTTGGAGTCTTAGGATGACTCAGAAATTACACATTTCTAACCGTTATCTGCCTTGAATTGTGCCATTTTGCTTAAAAGTATTTTAATAATTCATACTGTGCTATGAATCACATTTCGGGCAGATTCAAAGATGTAGCATTAAGTTAGTGAAAGATCTAACAGTAGCCTAGACTCACTTTGATTTTAAATAAGAACCCTCTAATTGCCACGTGCTGACTCCTGTCCTTTTCTTTCACATGTTTGTGGCCAAGTCTCTAAATTGGGCACAATTTGGTTTCGCTGTGTAAGCCTTGTCTTCTGTCTTATCACACTCCTTGTTATATCTTGATTCTCTGTTGGGTTTGCAGACGACTTGGCAGATTTCTCCCTCCTGATGCATAGACAAATACCAATCATCAGATGTCACTGCTTGAGAAAGACCTGAAATCAAGATGACAGGAGTGGTGCAAAGAAGTTGCAGATGCATGAGAAATATTTTACTAACTTGCTATTCATTTGCACACTGTGAATTTTAAATATAACAAGGCCAAGTTGACTATTTGAAACAATGTGCTTTAGATTTTCTGGTTTTGTTTGTTTTCTAGACAGAATTCATCTATGTCCAAGCAACAAATAAACCAAAGGCCTTCAAGCATGGTCAGTGAAACGTCTGCTGCGGTAACTACATCTGCTGTTGATACAAAACCTGGCTCTAAGGTAATGGAGAAAGCTATTTTTTCAGCTTGTTGTTCATTACTTCACTCGCTTTAAATGCAGTACTATTTAATGGTGATTTCAGTAGGGCTGTGGTTTAGCCTGTAAGTCTAGTAAGACCTCAGAGAAGAGGTAATATCTTCTACCCAGACACAAATCTTTTAACAGCACTGTATGCAGCTGTAACAGCACTGTACACCCACAGGATAGCATTGAATGGTGATTTGTAACAGTGATTATTGCGACTTGGAAAGACTGAGGCTCTTAAAAATGGAAGTAAGTATATGTAATGTTAGTATATAAGCAAGTGTTTTGGCGGTCCAGTGTATATAGCAAGAAGTGGTACAGACTACCAGGAATTACAATTTGCAGTTCTTATTTTTTCATGAAATCTTACTGCTGTTTCTCTTCCTAGTAACAATTAAATCCTTTTCTGCCATCCCCGCAGTGCACAAACAGTGCAGGCATCAAGTTCACTCACGAAATATTTAATAATAGAAAAGTCCATTCCTTGTCATTGACAAAGGGCCTGAATTCATTATTGAACAAAATATAATAAAGTGCTGTACTTGAAGTGTCACCATCTATTTTAATGCTTCTTTGACCTTGCAATAAATTACAGAACAGTGAGAATGGTAGTGGGTGGATAAAAAGGAATAGAGCAATATTGAAAGAATTAGCAGAGATAAGATAAATTTCTTAACTTTGACTGCAGTTCTTAAACTCCTCAGGTTTGTGTTTTTTAATGCAAAAGCGGGCAGGCTCTTATGTAACTGAGTTGAAGAAAGGACTTTGCTGAACTGGTTGCAAAGATGTTTTGTTTAGTTGAAATAACTTAAAATCTTTTTCTAATGTTTTGATGTACTTGGGTGAGTATTGGAGAAGATACAAACATTTTCATGAGAAGCTAAAAACCAGCTTTTTAAAAATTAATTTTTAAAATCCTAAGTGTGTAAGTTTTTGGGCCAACACAAAGATTGTCGTGTGCCAAATCTCAAGAATATATTTATCTTTAATGTTAGATGAAGTTATCACTGAAAACAGTAAGCTTGGTAGGTTACCTGAATTAGCTGATACACTTCTTTTTGATATTCAAAGAGTTGAACTGACCAAAGTATGTCGGCATTTGCTTTTACTGTATTTATACTCCTTACTCTGATTTTTTTATAGCCTGCCTTAGAGGCAGAAGGCTCATTTTTTCCCTCCTAAAACTAGCAAACTTATTGGGGACCTGATACGGTGCTTTGAGCTGGGGAATTCTCCAGTGACACAGTTGGCATTAACTTAGCCAGGATCACACTTCTGCCAAAAAGTGTGCATCCTCTGGCACCTGCTCCTGCTGCTTCCCTTTGTCATGTGCTTGCACTGATCTTATCAGAGATCAAAAATGGGCATTGGATTCCACTCCCAGGCCACCCACATGCCAGGGGCTAATTCACTGGGGTTGTCAGTACCACACAGCTAAAGAGGAGGGTAATGCTTTTTCCACCACAGCTTAGAGAATATGCAGAACCATCTTCTAAAACTTTGGTTGGTCTGGTTTTGGTCTCTTTGTACTCTTTGCCGTCCAGCATAAGGGTGGCCACTGATGCTCCTGGCAGGCTCCCAGCCGTGGCACGTTTTTAACACGTGGCAGCTTTAGACTTAGAATAGAGCTCTCACAGAGGCTTTACCAGCACTTTGTTTCCCACTAAGTTTGTTTTTATAAGATCCATCTTACTGCGGGTCCTTAATAAATAATGGAGTTTTAATTAAGATGAACCGACATCTTTCTTACATCTGCTGTGTTTCATTATTCCATGTGTTAACAGGCTTGAAGTCACTGCTCTCGTTCTGTAGAGTCAGAAGATCTCTTCAATTTCTTCACAACCTAACACAGAAATTCATTCAAGTGAGCTAGCAATTGCTAGAACAAAGGCTGTAAAACAAATAATCTGTGTCCTCCACTTTGAGGTTTACTTTTGGCTGGTTGAGAGTAGATTTTAAGGTCCTTCCATGTATTTCTAAATGTTTTCTTCCATGACTTCCATATTCATTCTTTCAAAGAGTGAGTTCCCAGATGCAGACATGAAGCACAATTATGAAGCCAGAGACACGTTCATGGTAAAGGTTTCTACTTAGCCATGGCTAATAATTATCTTTTATGAAATGCCTCTAATAATTTTGTCCTGCAAAGGCCATTACAGAAGGCTATATGCATAGTGTTGGAACCCTGGCCAAATTCAAACTGGTTTTTTATACAGAGCTGTGCACATTAAAGCAGGGCCTGCTATTTTGATGCAGGAACTGTCTGAGTAAGTAACCTGAAGGCTTCAGAGCAGTGCAGTCTGTCCTGCTCTTTGACATTTGAGGGGGGTGGGGTTGAGGGATTAAAAAGCAAAAGGGCATTTTGATAAACTGCAGTTATTCTCAGTCCCAAAGATCTGCTTGTTCATAGCCAATTCAATTACAAGATTAATCATATCAAAAGCCATTTATATTGATTAATAATTAAAGATACTGAGGAATAAGGATCTTTTTCAGTTTGACAATAAGGTACATTTGGAATTTAGTCTGATAAAACATCTGGTGGTGTGAATGAAAGTTTGTAAATGCTACTGTGCCATGCAAGTCAAAGATGAAAGGATAGAAGGGAATGCATTTACTGTCTAGATTTTGAGAGCATGGTTTGAATGGGTTCTGCATAACAGAAGTAACTGAATTGATGATGACATTAGTAGTTGCTGGTATTTTTCCAAGATAAACTGGTGAGGGATACAAGTGACGAATGGGTCTAGCAGTTGGAACAAGCAGTGGTGGACAGGTACGTGATGTGCCAGTTCTGGGACTGTCTGGAGCTGGAATGGAACACAGCATTTAATTCATGGCCACTGCATGTGAATGCTGAAGATTAAGAGCAGGATTTTTTGAGAGTTTCAGTATTTTCTATCTGAAAATTAAGGATTTTGTGTCATTTTCTTAGAGGTACTGAAAGGATTCATAAGTTCATTTCTAAGTGAAACATCGAGATTTTTTGAGTTAAAGAGTTCATGACTTAAACAGGTGGCTTTTTGTGGGTTGGGGTTTTTTTTTTTTTAAATTCCCTCTAGGTTGAAAGTTCCATGTTTTATCATGTATATATATTTGCATATTTTGACTAAGATACAGTCTTCTTGTTTACTGTTTAAAAAAATCTGTTCCAAATAAAAGTCTGTCTATACTTTTTTGGTCTGTCCTGTTTAAAAGACAGACAAAAATTACATAATTAAGTTAGCAACTTTCCTCCTCAGCTACAAGCTACTGTAAGAAAATAGATGAGACAGTGATGAAAAGGGATTTGAAAACTTTGGCTCTTGACACTTTTGGTTTTGTTGCAAAAACTTAGGAGTCATTCACAGGCAAGTCAGCGTAACAAAAGTACTGAAGTCAAAAGTGACTTTTGTGTCTTCAGTGATACAGACAGCCGTGCTGACCTGCATTTTTAAACCCATGACAATGATGTCAGAATAATTTAAGCTAGGAAAAGACTACTGCAGTACAGAGAAACAGCTTAAAATTTATACCTTTTCTTGTAACTCAACTTTTTAGTCTAGCCAGTGAAAAGAAGGTGTGACATGCAATGTCTGTTATGGTTTATTTTATTCCAGAGCAGAATGAGATGATCACTACTGAAGATTATATGACAAGTTTAATTACATAAAATTCCATAAAATGATTATTTTGTTTCCATTGTGGCTACTGGATTGATACCGACTACACAGCCTTGGGAAAACTTTTCCTGCTCCTATGCTATAGAAATTGTTTGGTCTTTCAATCCAAAGGTGATTTTGCTACATTGTGGCCTGCATTTTTAAAAAAAATTAAGATCAGAGAAAGTGCTTGATTAAAACATCTTATTAAAAAAAAATCAAATTTAAATGCTGCTGTAAGGCTAGATCAGCTACACTTCACCTGTTCCCTCAGTTCATCCGCTCTTCCAAAGATATATATTAGAGAAAAATTAGGAAGCTAAATTCTGTACATTTTGTAAATTGATTTCTGTTCAGCTGTAAGGTATAAATAAAGTAAAAACAAAATAAGAATACACATTTGGACTTTCAGACTTTAATTAATTTGGGCCTCATTATTTTTCATCACCCTTATAATGTAGCTGTTGCATCTTAACATTTGGCAACAATTTTTTAAAACTCAACTGAATTGTTTCCTTCTCATTTTTCTTAAAAAACAGTGTTTCACTGAGGTGACCATGACACACGGCTCACCTGACTCCTCAGCAGAGCTGAACACAACATGCTGCTCCCTGGGGAACATACCTTGGGAAACTCCCTAGGAAAACCTGCCCTTTGATAGCTCCTCACAACTGTTAAATCTGCCTCGCTGTTTTGTATGCTATTACACCAAAGAAGAAGTGCATTTTTTTCATACCGATTATATTGTCTTAACCCTTCTTTAGGACAGGAGATTCAGTGCAGATTTATAAAGTCTGGCCTCAAAATTAACAGAATCCATTTAAAGTTATCATATATTGCTGTAATTATTTACTCTTATATATGCTGTCTTTTAGTATAGATGTTTCCTGACTGGCAGGATATGACTGAGATATCTTTCTGATGTTATCCCTTGTGTGTGATAAATGTAATTGTTTCCAGAGCTGCTGTTTGTCCACAGCTCACAGAGCATCTCTACCCTGACAAGCTCAGAGGCTAAAAAGGGAGACATTGTGGGAAAGAATGTGGACAGCTGTTTCTCTTTTTGGAGAAGTTGGGAGCAACTGTGAGGGTAGTTTGTCCTAAAGCATTTGGAGGAGCAAACTGGGCTGAGGTTGGAAAAGAACAGGCAAATTATTCATCCAGAGATTCTTGCTTTTTCACAGATGGATGGGCTTCCCGTGTTTGTTTTTGAAATAGTTTTGCCCATGTGAGTCAAAACTGAGGTTTCTGTAACACACAAATCATTACCTAGTCCTTGTGATTTTCACTGACTGCTGTCTGGGTCTCTTCCCTGACAGCATCACTGTCTTCTCCTTTTGTTTGCAGGGTCAAAGTCCATGCAATTTATTAAGCTGTCAATGTTGTTTGAGTTTAAACAGGAAATAAAAATAAAATCAACCAAAAAACACCCAAACACCAAAAAAAGCCCAAAACCAACAAAAATCACCAACCCCCCCCAAAAAAAACCCAAAGAAAAAAAATCAAAAAACCCACCAACAAACGAACAAAAAAACCCCCAAACCCAAACAAACAAACCAAAAAACCCAAACCCAAAGAAGAGGAAGAGTAGGATTCATCTGCTCCAAGTCCTGTACGTGCAAGAGACTTGTGCAATATTTTCTAGAGAGACTTGATGCTCTCAAAAATAACTTTCCAGGCACACTAAAATTTCCCTGGTTTCTCCTTTCCGACTTGACACACCACTGCTGCAGCTGTTCTGCTGGAGCTGGTAAACCATCCTGATGAAAGTGAAAGATGGACTTTGCTGTGTTGTAAATATCATTGCCTGTTTACTTGCCCTTGAAAATGCCATGAGTACTTTGTTGCTGTGTAATGAAGTATAAGTTATTGCAGTGAGAGTATTTGTGATATGAAATGAGTCTCGGTACAGTACAAAAGCCACTATCACATTATACTTCTTTACAGGTTGTGAAGACTGGGAATAAAGTTCACAGCTTTGGAAAGAGGGACCAAGCGATCAGGAGGAATCCCAATGTTCCTGTGATAGTGAGAGGCTGGCTACACAAGCAGGTATGCATGTAATCACCTGTTTCTGTTCATAAACTTCAATCAGCAAGGAAGGGCAAGTGCCTTCCAAGGAGCTGAGAAAGCAAAAGCTCGAGTGTTGGTGACACACGGTTGGGTACACACAGTTGGGTACCCACGCTGTTGGGCACTCCCACAGACTTCCCTGATGAGGAATTTGTACTCAGCAAGTGTGAAAACCTCATTCAGAAGAGGAAACTGTTAAATGGACATCACCATCACAGTTAAATGTTGAGGCTCTAGTCTTGTTATCTAAATCTGGTTATTTTGCCTGTTTTATGCTGCTGGCTTGTTGCCATGCTGATCTTTGACTCCCTCAGAACACACTCAGCCCAAGGCTGGCTGTGAAGGCCTTATGCCATCTCCTTGCTTATGCCCTTCTACCCTGATCAAAGGCTTGATTCCAATCCATGTGCCTTTTGTTCTCCAGAAGCAGGAGGGAGAAAGTGATGGGAATCCACACTTTGCTGTCACCAAGACCAGTAGTCAGCGAAGACTGGTTTATAGAACTTCATCCAGTGAACAAAATTCTTTAGCTGCTACATCTTGAACTCTAAAGCTGACAGAAACACAGCCTTGAGTACAATAAGTAAATAAAGGTGTTTGTTGTATGAGAATACTTCCCTGCTTCTAATTTGGCAGCCAGTGTCTACTAGATTATCAGCAGCTGGATTTAGGGGTGGGTAGGGGAAGGCTGAAATCTGAGGCTTACGGTTGTGATTCTACATTTACAGGCAAGTCACATAGCTGACAGCTCTCTGCTTCCTCCTGGGTGTAGAGAGGTAACTCTGCTGTGTTCTGCTCTCAGCTCTGTTGACATCCACTGCCCAAGTCCATTAGTTTTCAGGACAGAATCAGAACTGAGACACAGTATGTGTTGCCAGCCTTGTAGCATGAAAACGGGAAGAGAAGAAAGTCCTTGCATACTTAATTTGGTTGCAGAAAGGAGGAGGCAAATAGCCAGAGCGATGTTACATATCCTATTTCCTTCTGTCCCCTTAGCTCTGCTTTCAAGCCCTTAAAGCCCAAAGGTGCTTTCTGTGCTGCTGGTCTCATCCAAGCCTACCTGAGCCGAAGAAGTTATAGTTGCTTAGGTTATAGTCTGGCAGTTTTAAAACCTTCAGAAATTAATTTCAATGCAAATATTACTCATTTTGACAGGGTTATATATCTATGTCTATATATATCTTTGCAAGCATATTATATTATACTTCATTAAAATTTGCACATTATGCATCCTGTTTTATTTCCTAAGGAATATTTGATTAAATTGCATTTTGGGCATGGGTAACATATGGTGATTGAATTATAGGATATTATTGCCTGAAATGTGAGGTCATACCTCACAGCTGTGTAGTGATTTTCATTTTAGTCTGCGGGCAATCTTTGTTAGAGTTTGTGCCATCCAGAAATACACTTTGTTTCCTCATTGCAGATAAATCTGTGTAGATAAAATAAGCATTGGTTGTGTGTAAGGTTAATCTGAATGCTGTTTGGGATGAGAGTTTAATTACTTAATGAAAATTAGCAGTTTGAATATTCTGCCCTCATTATTTTATAGCTGGATGTTTTGCCTCTTATCTTTCTTAGTACATAATATTTTGCTAAGCTATAAACCGTTTGTTTTTCAATTAGCAATCATATTTAGGTAAACTTCTGGTAAATTACTCACTGGATCAAGCATTGTGTCTGTTAACTTTCCTTAAATGAAAAGCATCTCACATTTCTTGTGTTTCAGGATAGCTCTGGAATGCGATTATGGAAGAGACGATGGTTTGTGCTTGCTGATTATTGTTTGTTTTACTACAAAGGTGAGTAGATATTAGCTGTTTTGAGTTAGCCTGAACAGTTCAACTGTACAAATGATGGTGAATGCAGGAACTAATTGAACCCTTCAGATGAAGTTAGTTATTATGAGATGAACAGTGAAACAATTGCTTGTCTAGACATCTTAAATGCACAGCAAGTTCTAGGCCACAGTAGGGGAAGCAAAGGATGCCGTATGATATTTTTCCCATAATTTATGTTTGATAAATGCCATGGTTTACGTTGCGGAACATCTGACTGCAATACATAAGATTTATCCTGTATGTGGTCTGTATTGTGGTACCTACTTCCTTGCACTTGGACTCTGAGCTTTTGAGAATGTGTTATGGCCAGATCAGAGCATTGATTCAGCTTTAATCCAAGGGACGATGTAAGAATGAGAATTTCTGAATCCAGTAATTCTACCAGGAAAAGGTTAGATGTGATATTAGGCCAAACTAGGTATTACATAAGGTTATTTTCAAGTTTTGAATACTTCATGGTGTGCTACAATTTTGGAAAGCACTACAGAACATCAAACTTGTAATTCATAGTTCTAGATGCTATATTTCTGCTGATGATCACTTGGAGCCAACAGTAAGAGAGGTTTCCTAATTATAGCAATTCGCCTAGATGTACAATGCTAAATGGAAAGTCCATCATGTTATGCAGCCTGTCACAGTTCATTTGGCACAATAAGGTTTATTCTTGAAATGTATTCTTCTGGCTGAACCTCAAAAGCAACATCTACTCACTCCCCCACCCCCCCAAAAAAGAAAAAACCTCAATAAAAACCCAAGCTGATTTAAAAAAAAATCAACTCTTTTTCTTTAAAAATAAAACATTTTTCTCACATATTATTGGTGTTGAGTCATAAGCGAATTTGGGTCGGAAGGGACTTTAGGAAGTGTCCCATTCCACTGCTTGGTGAAAGCAGGGGCAGGAAAGCAGTCAGCCCAAGCTGCTCAGACCTTAATCAAGTCAGGCATTGAAAAACTCCAAGGATGGAGATGGCACAGCTTCCTAGTTGGCCTGTGCCTCTGCTGCTCTGTCCTTGGGAAAATCATTTTACTTATATCCAGTCTGAACCACTGTTCTTTCTACTTAATACCTGTTTTCTCTGTGTCCATAAAGGAGAATGTATTGTTAGCCTACTGAACAGTGCAGGGAAATAAATTACATTTTTTTTATTCCACAGACAGCAGAGAAGAGTCTGTTCTGGGGAGCATACCATTACCTAGTTATGTAATATCTCCGGTTGGACCTGAAGATCGTATAAATCGCAAATTTTCTTTTAAGGTACCTTTGCAAAGCTTATCAGCTAATCAGTTTATTTGCATTAGAAAAGCTGCTGTTGTAAACAAGAACATTCATTGTTTTCCTGTTTTACTTGTTACTAGTTTTTAAAAGCAGGCAGGTTCATTGACTGCCTGTTCAAATGTGACATAGCACTTTTTTGCTGCTTATGAATTGGCATTCATGTCTGTGACATTATAAGTGTCCTTAGAGTTTAATGAAGTGTCTCTGAGTAAAGAGCCTGTTTCTAAAATCAGAAATTAGTATTGACAAGCTGTTCCAGTTCTGTTTAGAAATTGGCAGAAAAGTTGTCTTATTTACTTTGTAGTAGAGTACTTGATGTCATGATGGACTGACGTCTATTTGGCTTTGTTGTGTTTTTTCTAAAAAGAAAAGAATCAACTCAGTTCTCACAGTTAGAAAATGACAATACTTAGTCATCCTAAGTGGTGAGGACTTTTTAAAGAAAAAAGTACTTGTTTGATATAGCTTGAGCGTGGTTTTGTGGTTTTTTTTTTTCTAAAAATAAATATAATTGTATAATTTACAATTCTAGTCTTCGTTGTAAAAGCCCATGGATATGAAATGAGACATCACTTCCTAATAGTGCAAAAACCTGACTCCAAATGGTTGCCTGAGTGCTGCAGTTTAGATAAAGTTTAGAATCTTCTGTGCCTGTGGCAGATTTAAAGTCAGAGCAGAACTTGTTTTTCTATCACGCAAATAAGCTATGTACTTTAAAAGTAATTTACAAATCAGGTTTCAATCAAGCATACTTCAGGAGATCTAGAAGGAATCTCTGTTTAGTTTCTGTGCTGAAATTATGAAGATCTGATTTTTGTCTTGCATTTTGATTTTTTTGAGGTGTTTAAAAATTAAGACTGCCTTTTATTACTTTCAGTTCTATGTTCAAGTGGATAATGGTTTGAAATTTCTTAAACAAATATTAACTTGGGAAATGTGTTTTAAAAAGACCCAGTGCACTTTGTGGAAATGTTTATTGTACTTTTTCAAATGCATTGAGCATGAGATATCAGGATAAAGCTACAAAGAAATCTTTGTTTAGGAAAAACATTCCACCTCCAATATTTGCTGAGTATGATTCATAAAGCCCTCCTTTTCTAGAGCCTTTTCTTAGGAGGAAGCACATACTGAAAGACAGGAACTCAATGTACTCTTCTAGGCTTCTCTGCTTTTTATTTTATTCAAACGGTGTTTACACACATGCTCTTAAGTCACCACTGGCCAAGTGGAGTGGAATCCATGGTGCGGTCATGGTTAAACCTTTCCAGAAGCAAATACAGACTTCCCCTCTTCCTTCTAGGATATCCTACTTGTATGAGCTCTACCAGGTATTTAATCTGAGTCTGTTTCTGAAAATCAGCCTGAGCCAGTAACCTGAGACTTTCAGCACAGGGTCATTGCTAAAAGGTTGATATAGATAGAAATGGGGTGTTGATAGCAAGAGAAAGTTTATGCTAGGAATCTCTGAAAAAAATCAACATTTCATGTATTAGCTTGTAGGGCCAGTTTTAACTCTGCTTTAGGTGTTTGCTGTCTGACTGCAGGTTGGATGCTGCAGTTTTACTGTGTTCAGAACCAGCTCCTAGGGCAGCAGGAGGATTTTGTCTGGTTCCTGTCGTGTGGACCCTGTCCAGCGCTGACGTTCCGTGGTCACGGGATCAGCTGTGGGGATCCCGCAGCAGGAGCACACTCCTGCTGGCATTCCATCACTCATCAGCCATTACCTTTATCTCATCTCTTCGGAGCACCTCGAGATCCACAGCAGAGACGGACATTCTGTCCCGCAGCGTAGCGCAGCCAGAAATAGAACGCGCAAGCAGATTAAGCCCAAAATAAGGATAAGACTTTTTTTGCATTGAAGACCTGAATGAGTGGGGGAATGCGCCATGACACTTGTTACATTTGGCCTATTCTGTATTCAGACTGTTGTAAATCTTCTGTTACAACAGAGGGATTGGCTCCCATTTGAAATGGCAGTGAGTTTGGAAGCTAGGAGAACAGTAAAACTGGAAAAGAATTCAGTTCTTTTGTTTGCAGAACTAGAGGAAGGAAATTTGCTAAGCAAATACATGGATGCTTTTTCCATATGATTTGGTTAGGAGGAGGCTTGTGAAGCACATGTTCACTGTGTTATCCCTGCTTTTAAAATGTGCGCTGTAGGAGTTCTCAAAATCCTTTTTCTTTCATCACCTCCTGAAGTCCAGCTTAAGCTTTTGTCTCTTTGGATGTTTAACAAATATAGGCCTGCAGAACTGCATACAGGTTTTTCAAATGTAATCAAAACCCTGTTTTGAAATGTAACAGTGTGTACATTTAATTTTTTGTTTAGAGACTGTGCTTTTAAGTGTCCATCTTACAATTTTTGACACTTGGCCATTTTTTCACTTCCTTTATTTGTGCCAAGCACAGTGCTGTGACTCGCTGTGTAAGCTACTGTCATAAGCTATGTGTGAGCCTAGAACTCAGGATCCTTACTGCTTATTTAGTTCAGCAGCTAACATCCTAAAGATATTTAGTTAATCTAATTGCTGTATTTTAAAATAATAATTTTTTGTTGATACCAATATGAGTGAGCAGCAATGCAGTGTGTAGATTTTTATGCGAAAAGGCTTGTAGAACGTTAATATGTAGCTGGAAATGCTTCCTGGGATTAACAGAGAATTGACTGTACGTTTATAGTAATACAATAGTTTTAAACAGGAATAGTATCAGTTTATGAAGGTTCATGTCATCACAGTCTCTTTAGAGGCCTTCCCTCAAACATGAAAATGATTTTTAATTGGTCTTACTAAGTAAGTATTTGTTCATTGCTTAGACCTGCTGAGATCGGGACAAACTTCTTATCTCTTTCTTTGATCTCACTGGTTTTCCTAAATAAAAAAAAAATCTCATTGTTTGTTCCTTTATGTTTTCTGAATCAGTGTTGCTTCCTTAGGCTCCCTTATTGCTTTGGGTCTGGGGAATCAGGTGAAGAAATGCCAAGAGTTGTAAATTGGAGAGGTTCTGTTTTCGAATTTGGAAGGGGGCAGGGTTCAAGCTTCTAGAAATCCTTAAAAAGCTCAGTATTATGTGAAGGGTGAAAGATGAGTTAGATTGTAGTGGGCTGTTGTTGAGTTTGTAGTGAAGGCTCAGAGCGTTATTTCAGTCTTTGCTCAGAAATGGTTCATAAATATCAACATTCAGGAGAAAGAAGAATTTCCTGTATATTATAGCTTATTGATAGAACTAACTTTGAAAGATTACAGTTATTAGAGAACTGTTCCACTCCCCATCCCTTTGTTCTATGAATGGTGGCTTCTCTCTCCTAGGTATTTTGAACAAATGCAGGTGAACATAACAGCTGTAGGCATTAGTTACTTCTAGTACAGTCTTTTGTTAAGTTTTTGGGTTTTTTTTTGAAACATGAATCTCTTAATGATTTTAACTTGTTTAACTTTTTGTCCTTGTCTTGTCCTGTTGATATGCTCTTGGGGTTTACTGTCCATTTCTCCTACTGTGCACTATGGGAGAGAGACTGCTTTTCTTCTCAATCTATCCACATTAAGGCGTCTGAATGCATGAATAGGTACCAATATTATTTTTTCCCTGTTGTGTGTATGGTGTACATGTGGGCATGTGCTGTGTTCTAGGCTTTTTAGTATGCTGTAGCCATCCTAATAGCTTTGGCTTTAAAAAAATCCCAAACCGAAAGACCTGCTAGCTTCTGTCTGCCAGCAGGGACAGCTACAGGACGTTGGCACAAAGTGGCTTTCCTGCATATGAAACACACTACTAATAAATAACTGAAATAAATTTGAATTTTCCCTTAACCAGTGTTACATATTGCAAACTTCAGGGTATTGTGTTTGCTGATAATTACACACCATCTCCACTATCCCTTCTGAAGCTGGGAGTGTTTATGGCTGTGGGAGCTTCAGTCTCTCAGGGGAGAGTGGTGCAGCACAGTTTGCATTTTGATTCTGTTTTCACCCACAGCTTCTTAGGCAGTGCTTTCAGCTGTGTTCAAAGAGAAACCTAAAACACAGGTGGGTTATGCTGATCAGGGTGTACAGGTCAATTGAGACAGCTGTTAAATCCATTTCTTGGTGTGGTACGCAGTCTCTGCAGGTAGTTACCCAAAATTCTGGCTTTTTTAAAGCAAGTATAAAACCTGTCAATGGTTGGCTCCTGCTGGCTCATCTGCAGTGGGACATGCATAGTCTGCTTTGCTTCAGCAATCAATTCACTTCTGAATTTTAACACCTTCTGTGGGCTCAGCCTGGTCTGTGAGAGAACTCTATAGTCGTAAGGTCTCACATCAAAATCATTGTTTTCCTTTATATCTGAAGCTGCCAGTTTTTGTCTCTTCATACACTGGATGATAACCATAAATTGTAATTAATTAATACTTCTAAATCATATTTGCTTCGAGCATTCTAGTGTTCTCAAATTGGAAGAAAAAACAAGACAACCCCCAATAACAAAGAAAAACCAAAGAACTCAACTAGGAAAATATGAGTAAAGTCCTTTGATTTCTAAATATGCAATTGATTAGAGATATTGTTTAATGTGTGTAATGCCTGTTTTCCTGTGTTCAGGTAGGCAGCTAATGGTGGGAATTGAGATGAAACCACCTTGTATTTCCTTTTTGGCCAACACTGTTGGGAAGTGGAGACTCTTTAGAGCACAAGAGAGTCTAGGACTTCTTTATATAACCTTTTCCTTCTCTTCCTTCTCCTCCTCCTCCTTTTCTAGCTGGCTCTTCTACTTCAGTCTCCAGTTTTCAAAACAAACTCAGGCTTCCTTGCTCGAGGCACAGAAGGGAAAGGCCACATTTCACACATTCAGGAGAACAGCCTGCGATAGGAAGGGAGTAAATTTTGCACAGAACTTATTTAAGAGCACTGTAACAGCAAGCACATATTTTGCTCTTTGGACTTGTTGATACAAGTCTCTAAGGTTATGGTAATTTGGGAAATTCAGGGTAAACAACTGAAGTTATAATGTTTAGGGAATGCTGCACTGGATTAAATAGCCTGGGTAACCAATTATTTAGACAAAATTTGCGAAGTACAGTTAATCTTTAAAAACAGATGTAGCCAAATTAAAAAGTTGAAATAATTATTTTTCTTTTTTAAAAAAACAGTGTCAGCAGTATTTAATGCTGTTAGTTTTTGTGTGTGATAGCCAGCTTAGTTTTATAAAAGTAAGTTTAAATTACTAATTTCATTTTAATATCATTACAAGAGCTTTCAAGCAGAGTGTACGCTCTTGAATTTTTTTTTGAAAATAAGAAGATGTAACTCTCCCTACTAACCTGAAGTGTTTCAGGACTCCTATGATTTGGTAATATTTATACTATTGCTAATACAAATGTGGATGAGATTTGATTAAAATTGGCTAGCCTAGAGTTACAAAGACATTCCATATTGGATCCATTTGATTATTGAATCTCTTTGTAGAGGAATTGCCCAGTACCTCTAGTTTGCAGTGGAATTTCACGGAGTATTTTGGTGTGCAGAGATACTTGTCAGTATTTAATGTGCTGTGATAATTCCATCAGTATTACTAATTTTATCAGTAAGTCTTGTGACTTTGCAGCTAATATGTGCACGCTTTAACCAAAAGATCTTAACATGCATTGTAATTGATTCCTAAATAAGCAGTTAAATTGCTTAAATTGTAAGATTTTTTTCTGTGTTTTGTCTGAATACATTTCTTCATTAAATGAGCTGGGAAAATTGACTTGCTGATGCACATCTCATTGAGAATTTCGAAAGTTTGTTTAGTATAGGAATTTCTTCAATTTGTTTAGTATAGTATTTAGGGTAAATGAAATGTATCAATTGGAAGAAAATGAAAAGCTGAAATTTCCTACTGTGAAAATCAGAAGCACTGGATTTTCAGCTTAATAGTTCTAGAAGAGGCAGAAGAATTTCAGTAAAAAGCCCAAGTGCCTTTTGAATTTGCTCCACATTGTGGCAGCGTGATAATACACCCAAAATTCAAGGAAACAGTCAAGGAATCTGTTAAGTTGTTTTTCTTAAGTAAATTTTTTGGGAGGAAAGGTGAAAGAGCTGTCTGACTTTTATTTCTTCTTTTTCCTTGCAGGCTGTTCACACAGGTATGCGGGCATATATTTATAATAGGAATTCTGTCATTGGCTCTCAGGCAGAGCACACAGGGATGCGGACGTACTACTTCAGCGCTGACACGCAGGAGGATATGAACGCCTGGATCCGGGCTATGAATCAGGCTGCTCTCATGCAGACACGCTCCTCGCTGAAGAGGCAAGTTCCACTCAAAAGCTTTTTAAAAAAAATATTCAGTGTATCGGTATAAATCGTGCCCGTGGTGAGATCTGACAGTCCTGTTTGTAAATATGTGCATAAAACTCTCTCCAGCTTTAAAGAAATAATTACTTTTCATTTACATTCTGTTGCAAATCAGTTAACTGATATTAATTAAGAAAACCTGGTGTTCAGTTTTGTGTATGCATACAAATTGTGTGCCCACATTTAGTGGCCTGGATTAATTTCTCTCTATATATAATATTTTAGGGAATTTCAGTTCAAAAGTTCCAGTTTCTGTGGGCAAATTCATACACTTTCTACAGCCAATTGGCAGCCTTTGGGAGAGAGAAGTAAAAGAGAAAGAGCAGAAGTTTAATGAGTTGTTTCACATGAGTGTTTAGAGCTAGGATTAAAGTGTTGTTAAGGGGGAAAAGAATGCTAAAGATGGGTAAATCAGAAGTGCACAGAGTTAATGGATATCAGCTAATTTATGCAGGTATGAACTGATTATGAACAAATTCAGCTGTGCCAAAATGTGCTTCCAGTTTTTTTCCTTTTCTTTAAATTGATGTAGCCTTCTTGATGTTTTGGCTTTGGAATGTGACTCTTTCCCTACACCTCCATGTGGAGGAAGACTCTGTTCTGTGAGACAGCCCTGCTTTAACTGCTGTGGGCTGTGAAGATTGAAATGTTATGGTGCAGTTTCTCAGAGCATCTCACACTGCTACTTTCTTCTGGCCAATTAAATATAAGCAAAAGGATCAACATCTTTTCCAGAGCTTTATATCCTGTATGATATTGTGTTATGACTTTCTAGATTTAATTTAAATTCCAAGAAACAACCTGGTACCTTGTTTCTTTTTTCTTTATCTTCTTTATAAGGACAGGAACAATTGAAAGAAAAATTGGGAAAGTCTGATGCATTAGAAGTATTGATCCAGTGTCCTTCCTCCTAAGTAGACTATTCATTTCTAATTAGACTGAAATGAAAACAATTTTGTCATGTCACTTACTCAGAATTTACTTTCCATAAAGCTTTAAAGCGGCTGAACTTAGTTTTAGAGATGAGGTGCTACCTGACGATCAGTGATAACCCACTAAATTGTGAGAGAAAAAAATGTTGCTGAGAATCTTATTATTATAAGGAGATGAAGCAAATTGCATATGAAGTATGTTATGTATCAAAAGCAACATGAAACTTTTAGAATCCTCAGACATTTTGTAGTGTGTTGAAATTTTAATATGAAGATTTCTGATATGGAATTTTTGAATTATTTAGGCAGTAAGGTAAATTAGTAAACTAGTGTGCACTGCAGCACGCAGCTATATTTGCTCAGGAGAAGCTTCCCTGATAGAAATTCCCTGGACAATAGCACTGACTCAAATGTAGATATTGTTGTGTCCTCTTGGCCAGAAATGACTAATCCCTGAGGCAGCTACAAAGATATGAAAGACTTTTTTAATATTTTACAATGAGCATTTGGCAGTTTGGTTTTGGTTTTTTTGCTTTCAATGTTTCCTAGGATAGCTTTTTTGTACATAATGTTGTACAAGTTGAACGCTTCTTTCATACAGTACGAGTATTTTCAGCAATTTTTACAGATGTATTTACAAATAATTTCTGTTTGCTTGACAACGCAGTAAAGGTAACTTCTGTCTAACTGGAGGAGCAACTGAGTTTTGCTGAACATACCTATTTTAATATGTCAAATTTATCACAGCTTGCAGACAGTGATTTTGTGGGTATCCTTTCTAAAGAACAACAAGACCACATCAACTTTTCACAATTAAGCAGTGTTCATTACTGACACGCATTTTCTTTTCAGAGAAACTGAAAAAGTGGATCAGCAAGCTGTTCCCCAAGTCAATCATGTGGATGCCTGCAAAGAGTGTGTGAAGGCAGAGATTACAGACACAAAAGAAAGTTATCAGAAATCAGCTGAAATGCTTGGGTACGATAAGCGTGAAGAGATAAGAAGAGAAAAGGAGGAGGAGGAGCGTTACATCCACAGAAAAGAAACTCTGGAAACTAAAAAGGGAAAGGCTAAGCATGCATTAACAGAAGCTGATTCATTATTTCCAGACTTAACAAATGCATCCTGGTCCCAAGTAGCTCAGCCCCAGCCAGCTGAGAAGAATGGAACGCTTCCTAGTTCATTAAGTATGAGTGCTGGCCTAGTGGAGCAGAATGGTACTGGCTCATATAAAAGAGGGTTTGTTCCCAGAACAAATCCAGATAAGCAGTTTCAAAGGAAAAGCAACATGGCTCAAGTGGAGCACTGGGTAAAAGTCCAAAAAGGAGATACAAAAAGGTTAGTAATAGGCCCATCTTTAACTAGACTGCCAAATGGCATTTTCTTAAATTAAGGGAAAATGTGTGTTAGTAATACCTTTGGTGCAAATCAGAGTGATATGTTTATTACTGAGACAATATTGCAAGAAAACTTACTTTCTTCTTCAATGCAGAATGGTATTTTTCAGGCATTTAACTCATGGGAAAGCCACTATTGGATTGGCTAATCAAACCTCTGTAATGTCACAGTATTGCAAACAGGATAAGTGAGATTAGCATGCCATTTTATTTTCCTTCTTTTAGTCACTGTGGATGCTTAAAACTTCTTAAAATTTGCTTAAATTTTGAAGAGCCAGAAAGTGAAGTGCAGCTCTCAGTTACCTCTTATTCATAAGCAACTACACAATATAAATTACAGATAATTGTTTTCCACTTTAAAAAGTAAAGAATGCTGATTACTTTCCTTCTCCCTTCTGTTCCTGTTCCAAACATCCATTCACTTCTCTATATCAGATCACTGCACTCCAAGTCACTGTGTGTGTATCACATATTGAAAAGTCTCCATATATTCATTTAGTTAATGAAAAGGTCCTAGGATGTTTTCATGGTCTCCAGGATTCTCTTTTCTGTTTTCAGTCCCTGAAAATGACATAAATTGTATCAATAGGTGGAATGCACACTGAAATGCTTTTGTAGTTTGAAAATCTCATAATTGATTTACTTTGAAAGTCTGCAGTCATATCAAGTTGGAAAAATGAATTGATGAACGTGTGCATCTGTTGAGAACGTCACCTTGTGTCAAGTGGCAGGAAAAACAGTTGGGCTTGATGCTACTTGTGAGGATTTTTCAAATATGCTTAATCTACTGAACTAGTGTTTTATAAATCTGCTCAAATCTAATTATGGTATAAACAAACAAAAGAGATTGGCTTGTGATTTTTAGGGGAGAGAAAGCATTTTGGGAATTTTTAAAATGCTTATTGAAGCTAATGTTTCTCAGTTTAGAGCCAGTAAGACATTTAAGGCTTGCTGATTTTGTGTGGAAGTCCATTCTTCTACTCTTTTATCTTTTATCCTTGAAGAAGCTTTCTTTTTTATATTATTTAGTGTTCTTGTAGACTGTTAGAGTCAATTAACTTCCATCCTTTTTGCTTGGATATCAGTCAGTGCTTCCCAAAAGAACATGTCTTTAATGAAAAAAAGTACTTGGTAAGTTAGTTCCTATTACACACATAGATGTATTTTCCTGAAATAATACAGAAAATGATTGAACTAATGAGCTAGTGCTTAAAAAGCTTCTGTTGATGCTTTTTTACATCAGCAGTTGTACAGGCTTGAGTGATAGCTAAATAAGTATGGTTTTCTTCCTAATTACTCTTCCCAGTAAATTAACTTTAGGTGTGTTTCAGGTGTAGTGTTAAGATAGTGTTGTTGCAGGTGCCAGGCTTTGCTCTAGATAAAACCAGCTACCTCAGCCAGAGCTGCTGAGTGTTCAGTGAAACTAAAGATAGATATGTAGGTGTATCTAGATATAGATCTGTATCTGCATATACATACCTCTAAAAATGTCTATTTTGGCTCAGTTGACCTTGTTTTCTTTGCCTTTTCCTGACAAATGCCATTATATTGTCTACGTTCAGAATAAGTTGCATGTTACCTTCCTGAAGATTAATAGAGCCATCTTTTAAATGGCACCTTCTCTCAGCCTGCTGAGGTTGCTGCAGTATAATTAAATGATGGATAGAAGTGCAATGTTAGTTAAATATCTTCCTGATTGCATGGTAGAGAAATTTAAGCTAGAAATGATAATTTCTTTGCCATTCCATTTTAATTTTAGTATGTAGGAGTAGATCACTTAATTTTTTAATGCTCCATGTAGACTGTTATTCATTCCAGCTGAAATGTTGCAAAAAACCTCTGAGGGTTCAGAAGGCTGTATCATTTTTGAACACAGAACGAGTACAGTTGTATTTGTTATCTGGCTCGGGTGTGGAGAGATGCAATGCTTGCCTGCGAGTCGATCATGACAAGAAAGAACTGTTTCAGCTAAAGGCTTCACACAAATACAGAGGTTGTTTGTATGACTGCTTGTACGAATGACACCTTTTATATAGATCTTTAGATCTTTCAAATAGATGTTTTACTTCCCCTTTTAATAAAGCACTGGGAACAGTTTGCTGAGTTGTAAATGTTAGCTGTCGCTTTGGAGCTCCACCTCTCGTAGTGAACTCTCAGCTGCACTCCAGAGACATCCAGTGCAGCCATCTAATCCCACTCTGTTCTCAGCAGATGGGAATACCTGCTTTGGTAAAATTCATGCCAGTCTTTCAGAGACATCTCAAGAACTGGAAGAAGGTTTGAAAGGAGGTGTTCAGGAGATTTTGGGTTTAAGTAATGAAAGGTCAAGGTCAGGACCATCAAATAGGCAGCTGTTCAGAAATTGTTAGGTTTTGATCTGGCTCCAGTGCCAGCATGAACTTAGTCAATGCATAATTATGAAGAATTTCCTGTTTCTAACAGTTTATTTGCATTTTAAAAATATATAAACCTGATTAAACTTAATGTTTCCACTCTAGATGCAGTTTTGTTGAGATATTTCCTTCCTTGTAAATAGAGTTAAAACCTTTCTTGTTGTGCAGAACTTTCCGTTCCTTCCTGATTTGCTTAAGGAAGAAACATTACATGTCTTTGTTAGCTTCTGTGCATTCCCATGAATGGGCACAGTGTTTCTAATAATAGTAGTTGTTTTCTTTTGAACATCTGTCTTCTCTTTTTACAATATCTTCTGTGTGGTTGCTTCCCATTGCAGACCCTGAATGATTTTCATGGCCAGTAGTGATATAATGTGACATCAGGCCATTTATTCACTCTTTAAGGTCTGCTTTGCTTTTTATATCCTCTATACCTTATCCTTCAAATGAGGGAGATTCTCAAGAACAGCTGCTTTTGCTCACTTGTGCTCTTAATCTTTGTGAAAGCAATAGTCCATAGTCCAGTGTGGACTAATTTGGGTCATTTGGGACATCGTTCCTTATCTAGAAATCGGTGTCGTCTCAGTGCCTATTTTTATATGATGCAAATTATCTCCAAGCATCTGAAACCTTGTGTGGTAGAGATGCCACCAGCTTAAAGCCTGTCATCTCAGCTTGAGGTTTCTCCCTACTTCAGATGCTGAGAAAACACAGTGTGCCTGTATGTAGGCAGTTCCCTCCAAAGTTCAGCTCTGAATATGACTTTCCCTGTGCGATGTTACGCACATTCAACTTTGTTCTTTTTTTATAGCAGGCTGAAGTATCGCATGAAACTGGCTCATGTCAGCTGCTCCACGTACTGCTTTCACAATAACAGTTTTTAGTTTTTCTCAGCCAAATTCGTTCTTTTTTAGAAGGAAGGCATGATTCCCCTTGTCCCCAACAAAACTCTTGTGGTCTTTGTTTTCAGGTTGGTTTTGCTCCTCAAGGTGCCAGCCCTAGTGGCTTCGTTGATTGCTACCAATTCCAGCTGATCTCAGTACTTTACCTTTTTGTGTCCAGTTAGAAAATAATCACGTACAGGTGGTTTGCAACATTCAGTAGTTTGCTTATGCCTTCATGAGATCTCCACTAGATTGGAATATAGGAATGGTCAAGTTCCCTTCCCTGTTTTTCCACAGAGAAATCACCAAAAGGAAAATCACCAAAGGAATCTGAGCTTCATGCTTGCCTCAGGTGTCCTTTTGAAGCATTATCCACTCCAAATGTTCTCAGTTCTTACTGCTATCTAGAGAAAATAAATTTCAACCCAATGATTTTTATGTGGAAAAAATTGGCAGCAAAGTGCAGAACATACAAAGTACACAGGATGTAATGAAATAAAGAATTAAAGGAGTTTGCACAACCACTGTGTGCTGATATTTGAGTTGCCTTTGTGCACGTTACCTACCTACTTTAACCTTCACTGTGAAATTTGAGGTAACATCAGGGTTCTGCGGTATGAGAGAGCAGAGCTTTTACAGATTTGTAATCCTCCAGGCAGTGCAGGGCACTTACTCGGCTTGCTGGCATTAGGGATTGTGTATCCTCTCCAGAGTATCCATGTTTCAAGACAGCCCACCTGTGCCCAATCCTGCCAGTAAAAAGAGGTGGTGGCAACTACTGAGCAGCAGTTACTGCTAGCAATTCTTTCCTCCCTGCTTCTGTTAGTCTTGGGTGCTGAACAAAGGTGTTCTTTTCCATCCTGGCCTTTCTTTCATGTGGAATTCCTGCATTTTCCAAACCACACGGTCTCCCTCTCATGCAGAGTGGAACCTCATGAGTGGAGTGATGAAAACATGCTTGAAGTTTTTTCGTTTGTGTGGTTTAGAGCTGTATTGGATGGGTTTTTTTTTTTAATGTTGATGCTATGTGGCAAGTCTAGCAGAATGGGTTTCTGTTTGGAGATCCTGATTCAATGGGCAAATGGCTGCAAGTACAAAACCCCAGATGTTTGAGTGACGAATCAGAAATAAGACAGGCAGACTCTCATACATGAGGCTATGGAAAGATTTTGACTTCCAAGTAGGAGAGGGAGCTAACTAGACTTTGTCAAAACTTCTGCCAACTCTGTCTTAGCACTACCTACTAAAATGTCTAGGTTCTGCAGTTTAAGTATTTTATGGGTGCCGTACTAAAGCCAGGATGGAATGCCTCTTTTTATATTCTAATTTGTGAATGACCTTTGTTGTAAGAAGCCTCATGTTGCTCAAAGCAGTAGAACTAATAACATTAGGTGAAAGTAAATAATTCAAACCTGGAGACTTTGAGCAGTTTATTACCATTTTCTTTATTTTTGCTTCATTCGCCTGAACAAAAATTAGCTGAGATATTCTGGGATTGGTGAGATTTCTTGCTTCTAAAGATAATTATTTATATTGAACATGCATTTGTTTTCGTAAACTGCACCACCTAGTGGTGAGTGCGCTGTTTGTGAAAGGGAGTATTTTAATTTACACAGACTCACTCGTTAAACGTGACAATACTTCATTTTTTCATGTTCTTGACTTCCTTTTTAGTCTAAATACATAAGTTTGCCGTCCCTTAAGTTTGTTTCTAATAGTTCACCCTAGGTTAAACACTAAATTAAAATCTTTTTTTTATATGGTGTAATGTTTGTGTGCAGGGGAGATTTTATTAATGCTGCCTTGTTAATATTTCTGTAAATTCTTTAAAAATCGCTGTTACATGTTCTGTTTTGTAGCTCCTATGCTTATGTCATTAGAGGTGTTCTTTTAATCAGTCACTCCCACACTTCGATGTATGCTAAAATTTATCCTTCCCTGTTCTTTACAGCCTCACTTCTGATCAGACTCTTACACGTCAGGGTCCCAATCCTCCTTTTCCTGAAAATTATCACACTTTGCCAAAGAATACCAGGCAGCCTTCAGGGAGCTCACCACCACCAAACCGCAATTTACCGAGCGACTACAAATATGCACAAGATCGTGTAAGCCACTTGAAGATGTCCCAGGAGGAGAGGAAAGCACATAAGGATGGAACTGTTTGGCAGCTGTATGAGTGGCAGCAGAGACAGCAATTCAAACATGGCAGCCCCACGGCCCCACTTTATGTAGGTTCTTCAGACTTTATTGATCGTAGTAAGTCCAAAAGTTCATTAGATGTTCCACGATCAATATCTGTTCCACCCTCTCCATCTGATATTCCTCCACCTGGACCTCCAAAAAACTATCTCCCAAGGAGACCGCACACTCCTGCAGAAAGGCTCACAGTTAAACCATCTGATGAGAGACAGACTGTGGATGTTCCTTTTGCTGGATCCCCCAGGAAGATACGGAATCGTGCTGTAAAGGTTTGTATCCATTTAACCGATTACAAACTGTTCTACATGTGGTGTCACACATGGAGAATTTATTTCCTCGTTCTTCATTGCATCCTTTCTTGTGTGTGAAAGATCATGTAAGTTGTAGAAGCTAATACAATGAATAATTTTCTCCTCAAGCTCTCACCATTCTGATCATTTCAGGTTTATTAACTTTTGTTGGTTAGGAAAGGAAAATTGGTGGCACATCACATAGGTTTTGAGTATTTTTATTCAAAAACTGGAAGGCAGTTGTATATACCACATGTATAAAATATACAAATGGTAGTATTTTAATATAGAGAGTATATAGGCAAGAATATAAAACTCAGCAGGATGAAATCTTGATTATTTATTTTTGCTTGTAACTTTGCATTTGCCATGTTTCTTTCTCTACATGTTCTGCTACTGTAGTTAGTCTTACAGCTGATTCTGTTTTTAGTTATGGTAAAACCCTTCTTCTTCTTATTATTATTATTGCTATTTTTTGTATTATTGTTATTATTATTATTGTAAAATTTATTAATTTTCATGCATTTAATAGTTTAGGTCCATTGCAGAGTCTTTTTTCATTGGTCTAACCAAAATCAAATAATGTTGGTCTGAAGCTTCAACCTTCTGCATAATTTCAGTGTGGGTTTTTTGTAGGGACTCTTGTACCCTCTTATCCAGAGGTGACAGAGGTTTCCCCATTCAGGACTCCAAATGGCTCTCCTTGCCTAAGGAATTTGGGGAAATTCATGGTTGAATCAATGAAGGATTGACTTGTCTTGGTAGCTCTGGAATATTGGTATTGAAAGCCTCTGTATTCACCTAATTCTTTGACCTCACCCATGGACTCCGGGGAAAGTATTTGCAAGGAGAGAGACTTGTAAATTCAGATACCCGATGTGGATTTAGGACCGTGACTTTAGGCTGCAGCTTCATGCACAGTTTAGATTTTTTTTCCTAGTGCCTATGTGGTGTAGCTGTAGGGTCTTTCAGCATTTATAGATTTATAATATTCTGTCAGAGGATGAAATAGTCTAGTGAAGTGCAGCACTGGAAATTAAGATTTTTTTCGACTCCTTATTGTATTCTACCACACATTGGTTTCTCCATGTGTAAGCTGAAGGAGCATTGCATCCCTTATGAAGGCATCTACAGCAGTCTTTTCCTCTCCTATGCAATGGAGCTGCAGAAATTTTAAGCTCTTTTTATTGCATCCTGGCTTTACCAATACTGGGCAACACAGTTCCTCATAATTAAAAGCTCTCTGTGGAACTTCTGTGAAAGTTTGTAGGAAAAGAAGCTAATGTTTTTATTTGTAGACACACAACATCATTCTACATTTAAATGTGTTTGTCTTCATAAATCCGTGGTACTCCATGCTCCCTGTACTGCTTAATTAAATTCCATCCAGTTGCACTTAAAAAAAAAAGGGGAGGCGGGGTGGGGAGGGAAAACAAAGCTTCATTCAGTGAAATTCAGAGACAGGAATAAAAATAAATGGTGAGACATTTAGTCTGCCTTGAAAAAAGCTGTAAAAGTTTGTCTTTAAGAGAAAGATGAAAGAATGGGTGTGCAGTGAGCAGAAAGGGGCAGATCCCATGTGATCATTAGAACCCCTTGGTATTAATGGAAGCCATTGCCACAAGGTGTCAGTCACGTCAGTAGCTTGGTGTTCCCTGGCTAAAAGAGAGCATTCACAGTTGTTACTGTGTGCAGTACAAGCCTGCTGTCAGAGGGCATAATCCAGCCAAACCTTTTGCATTGGATGATGGGGGGAACTTCATTATTTTTCGTTATTTATTTGCTGGAAGCTACATTACATGTTCTACTGAAGCGTTTCATACTGCCAGAATCTGCTGATCTGCCCAGCATCGCAGGTGCTGAATTTGCATTTGTTCATTCCTAACTTTCACTTAATCATCAAAGGATCGGGCTGGCCCATGAGTGTTACCCTGATTTAAGGGTGCCACAAACTCAGATAGAGAATCTGTTGCAGTGGCGCAGACCAAATTCACCCTCAGGTGCAACGCAGCTGCCACCTGACACAATCCTTATGTTCTGGCTGTGGCTTCTTGCAGAGCTCCACTCACCTGGATCGGCGCTCCATGCCTGCCATGGGCTACATGACACACACCGTGAGCGCGCCCAGCCTGCACGGCAAGTCGGTAAGTGCAGAGCGCGGCTCCTGCTGTGTCCTCGTGCTACTCCTGCTCAGTCTTAAAATCCATAGTCTTTAACCTTAACTTTATTAGTTAAAGCATAAATGACTCGAATGAGAATTTAATCTTAACCCGGTAAAGCCAGTAGGAATTTTGTCTTTATCTGCGATGTGAACAGGGGTGAGCTGTCTGTTATTACAAGATTCAACTTCTATTATGTTTATTTGACCAAATGCAGACTTAATTAAATAATTGCTTAATCATGTCAAGTAACTGCTTTCTGGGCACTAAGGTGAAAAATGTAATTATAGTTCCTCTCCCTGAAGACTGCTAATTTCCTCTTTACAATGTGTCTAAATACCTGCAGCCCGAAGAGCTAACATTGCTTCTCATTCGATTAAGGAGACATCAGGCTAAGTTGGCTAGTATAAGAAATTACACAATCGCTCAGTTACTGCAGCACTTGCCAACTAATTCCACCTATCAGGTCAGCTGCTGCGTGGCTCATCTGTGACATTTTGTGACTCTGCAAATGCTTCGTTAGTGGCATGCTTGAGTCTGTGCTTTCTTGCCCATTCTTTGGTATTCTACAGCGCCCAGGTTGTTTGCGGTTTTTCTTTGCTTACTGTATTTGCTATAAAAGATGAGCTTTTTAAGTTACAGGGCACTAGTGCATCTGTTTCAAAGTGTCTACTTCCTTTTTATACCGTGTATTTATACGATTTCTGAAAATGCTGCATCTTCAGAAATGTGGATTAAAATACTGTATAAGTTCATTCTAAAGCAAAACCATTTCTTTGTGCTGCTTTCATGGTGGGATTGGCTCCCTGTGCCACATGTTGCATCACCTGCGAATTGAAATGCATCAGCCAGTCTGTACATTCATATGAGCTTGTAACTGTGTCAGTTCTGCAGGTGAACATTGGTTCATAAAAGCTCAGGAGGGTCTTGGATCAGCTACAGTGCTCTTGATTGCACTGGTGTTACGAAACTTGTAAATGTGAGATCAAACAGAAATGTGCTCAGAGCTCTCGGTTCCTATTAGAGCCTCAAAAATGGAGCCACCTGGGAATAAAATCTGGTGACTCTTCTTGGAATTGGTGAAGACTTTGGCCCAAAACTGAAGCACTTCTTTTGAATTGAAGAAGTTTCATTTCCCAACTTAACCTCACCTACAGAACAATTGCACTAAGATGGGTGATAATAACAGGGATTTCTCCAAAAATGGGCAGACTTTTTAGTCAAGTCCTCAGCCAGTCTTACAAGCTGATCTGACAAGAATTGTAAGTGAACGCCTCTAAAGAAATGCAAGTGTTATCTATTGATTTTATGGCATAAAGGGTTTTTCTTTTCTTTTTTTAACTACACATTCTCATTGGCTCAAAACTTGAGAAAAAAGGTATAGTTGTGTTTTTCTTCTATTCTGAAGCTTAATGCACCCAGGATATGAAATGCTGACAAAATAGTTAAAATTTTAAGAAGTTTTGAGCATTTTGACTAACTACAAGTGGCACATTTGCGCAGTTAAACTTTATTCTGTATTTCAAATATCCCCTTTCAAAAGAGGAGAAATAACTTCGTTATGACTTCTGTGCATGTTTTTCTTGGAGGGACTGTAATAAAGATAATGAAGATGTTGCTAGATGAATGTAACTATAAAATTAAGCTGATAGCAATTACAGGTGAGGCAATGAAAAGTAACGATCAAACGGAATACTATTTTGTAAAAGACAAGGTAGATCCTCTAATCGTATGAGTGAGATCTTTTGCAGTAGTTTATTAAAAAAAACTTGTTTCATACTTTACCTGAATAAAGGAATTCATATCTTAAAATGTGTATGCATTGTGATCCAAAGTATTCTAATGATATGTTATATGATGTCTTCTAGTTACATCTGATATTCAGTCAGGTGCAAGTCTTCTCTTCTTCTCCCAAAGAGTCGTGTTATGCTGGAGAACACCACTGTAACTTTCTCAGTGAAGGGCTAGTCAGTGGAAATGGATCTTGAAAAAAATAGCTCTTGAAAATGTATTGTTTCAGGTAGTTCTGTGTCTCATTGGAGGTGGAAACAAAAATCTCTGTGTTTGGAGGGTGGGTAATGAGGCAGTAATATTCTTGGGAAATACTTTGCCCATTTTTTTACCTGTAAATAGCAATATGCTGGTGGAGCAAATGTGCTTTTTTATGTACTCCTACTCTGTTTTTTTGTTCCCTCTTTCATCTGTTTTCTTGTATATAAGAAATCCAACTATTCTGAAATAGTTTCAAACATTCAATTGTATTGCACTGTTTTTTTCCTATGTACTTACCTGAAGGCGGATGACACTTATATCCAATTGAAAAAGGATCTGGAGTATTTGGATCTAAAGGTAAGATTTTACGAGAGTCTTAATTCCTTTTTTTTTTTTTNGTCTTTTTTGTGTCATCTTTGTGGCTGCAAGTTTTAGAGTAACCTAATCTGAGATGGAAACTGTCTTTTGCCTCAGTGTTGTGGTTAGAATATCAAGTATCTTTTTAGTAGTGACTATACAATTAAAGTGCAAACTCAGAAAATGTAGTTGCTTTAGTTTGTGAGAAGAACTTGTGTTACTGGTACCAAGATGAATGATACGTGGGTTTAGGGAAATCAGATAAACAGACTGAAAATGTTTCTCTGCTGTAGCATTAGTACCAATATGAAGTCAACACCTCTAAGTTAAAACTTGTGTTCTCTTAATCCAGCTTTTTCCCTCTAAGCCTTCTAAAGATGACTTTTTCCTTGTTTGTATAATATGCCATATGTTCTTGTGAAAATGTGATTAATTAGCACCTGTCATTGTTTTTGTGTTATTACAGCAAAGAGATTTCAAATGCACCCATTCATCCATCCATCCATAGACATAATCTGATCAAGTAATGTTAGGAGGCATTTCTTTTTAAAAAATAATTGAATATGGTATTGAGGATCATGTCATCTGTCTAAATTATTTCTGTATCTGGTACACTTGATGGCTGGGAATTTTAGGGCAAATCTAGACTTCTTAATACCAGGTTTTGAAGGGAAAAAACCCGCCAAAAAGATATAATTGTTTTGCTTAGCAAAGTAGTTTGCCATTTTCTGTGGTGTGTAGGATGCCTTGCCATATATAAATCATACGTTGTTCCTGAAAATCAAGGTGGAGGGAAGTTTGGCACCTTGTTCTCTGTCTTGTTTGCGTGTACAGAGCTGTCTGATGCCATGGGGTGTTGCTTATGAGCTGACTGCACCTATGAGGTTGTGTATTTCAATCTTACCTGATGTTTTCATTCTGAATATATAACTAAATATAGAAATGGAAAAGGTTAGCTTTACATAGTGCACATATTTATAGTGCCATATATGTATAAAGCTATAATATTTGCCATGTAATATAGGTGATGGATATGTAGTCTAATATGTAAACTGTTGGAATCATTACTATATTAATTTAAAATTGTTTGGACACATTTCGTTTTAAGCCTTGTCCTTGGTTTGTTCATGACTTTGCTAAGTGTAACTGCAATGCAAGCCATCAGATGAATTTTATGACAAATTACAATTTAAAAAGTCCTACAAGTTGAGAAATCATTAATAGTGACAGTGCTTTGCGCATTATAAAACACAACAATTTTTGCAGCTGAAGTGACCACAGTTCAAGCCTCTGAAAATTTGATAGCCTAGCAAAATTATTAGAAGGAGTTTTAAACTTTTTAGTGAATTCTGTCCAGATTAATTTGTTGCAATCTGGAACATGAAGAATTATTTGGTCTCTCAGAAGCTCCCCTTTTGCCTTCCTGCTGCCTGTAGCACCTAATGAAAGCAGCCAGAAGGAGAAATATATGAGGGCACCTGATAATTTCTGTGAAAAGAAATTTAATGCCAGTTGGTTCCCTTTTGAAAATCTCAACTGTCAAAATGTCAACTGTGTTTCCAAAGGAATGATGTCATTTTTCAAATGGACATTTCTTAATAACCTTCTTTCAGTCGTGGTCCAGAGATGTAAAAATTCAACTCAGGTTTCTGAGAGATTAAAGAAACTGGAGAAGGTGTCTTTGTGTTGGTTGCATTTGTGTTTTGCCACTGAATGTAGCAATGCTTTGATTTGTGATATGAGGAAGAAAGAAGAGTGCCCTGCTTGAAACGAAGTGAATTATATAGGTTTTAGTAATGGTGGAATATGGCAAATTCGCAGGTAGTGTGTGTATTATCTTCCATTTAAGACACTGAAGACTTAGAGAGCCAATTAGTTCAAGTCTCTCTTCTGAGTTCACTGGGCTTTGAATTAGACCCACCCTGATTAAACAGTTCCAGTTAGGACTGAACATTTTGGAACTGGATTTAAACTTCTTTCTTTTCACTAAATCCACTATTTCTGAAGATCTCTTTTAGAGGTTTTGAAATAGAACTTTTCAATGTGGAATTGTGATTGAGTAATTAACTGCATAACATTTAGGTGTGACCTGAGTGTGTGATCACTGCTGCTCGTGGAGTTCTGAGTTGTAAGGTTTGGGGGTTTAAATCGTGGCATCTGTAACAAGCTATGACTAAACTTTTGTTTGAAACAGATAGAAAATAATGGACCTCTGATCAACATGATATACAAAGTGCTAAAGAACTCAGCACAAGGGTTACTATCCAGTATACATGTAAGACTGCTTGCATTGAAATGTGCTCATCCCATTGCTTTTTCAAGTAGCAGTCAGTGTTCTGGCTTTTACAGGCGTCTTTCGGTAAACAGTAGTGCTTTCTGTAAGATTTTATTTTTAAATTTAATTTAATTCCCTTTTATTCCTTCCCCCCCCGCCCCTTGAAGTCTGTATGCGAAATGATGGCTGACCTCAGTGTTTGGTTTCATTTTATCATGTTTTGAAAATGAATGTGTCAAGTAGTGTGACTTCTTTGTGAAATTTTGAAAATGTGAAAGCATGCTTAATCGTCATTATGTTCTCATGTTCACTGCTTGATAGTTAACAAATTCCTTACCCTTCGAATTATATAATTTAAAGTATTCCCAAATCCTGTAGACTTGTTTTTATGTTAATTCCATTGCTTTGAAAAAGGCTTTTGCATTGTCTTAGCGTGCAGGTAATTAAATATGCAAAATTATTACTTTGGTTTGCTAGTATTTTATGTTTATATTTATTTAATCAATTGTTACTATTATATATAGGAGGTACCATTTAAATAATTCCATGAATACTTTTGAAAAAAAGGCTTTTTTCTTCTATAAAACACATAACTGTTGAAAAAAATCAGTTGAAAGTTTCTAGAGGCAATAAATACTTTTGATTTTGGTTGTGGGAAAGTAATATTTCACCACACAGAGGTACATGAGAAACCTTTGAATGGGGTCTGTCACTGAAGGATAGAAGACAGTATTATCTCACTTAGAATAAAATGTAATTACTTTAAAAAAGCTAACATGATCCTGTAGGTGACTTTTAGGTTAACAAGTAAACTATGTAGCTTCAAGTCTGGAGATTGCCAGTCAGTTTGTAAAGAAGCAACCTGCCTCTTAATACCCCTCCTACCTCACCAGAAAAGCCAACAACTTCAGCTTTTGTATTAAAACCTCTCCTCTTATATTATTGAAGACAATATTGAGGTGAATTTTTCTTCATAAACTTTTGCCTGTATATGAATACTACTAATCACCAGGTGCTCGTGTGGTAAGATAGTATCTGCTTTAATGAATCTTAAAAGTGTTCTTAACAGGTAATATTAAATCATTAAATATTAAGGTTTTTAAAAGCATGTATGATTAACAAGCTTTATTATATTGCTCTTTTCTTAACCTTATTTGTTCACAAAGAGGGTCCCCGTGTAGACAGTGTAAATAACAAAAATTTCTATAGACATGCCTTGATTTTTGAGGTTGCTGCAAAGGTTGGAAGTATAAATGGAGTATTGTTTCTGTACTGATATAAAAAGTATGTTATGTGAGAAGATAATCTCACCAGAAATGGCATATGAAAGCAGTGATCTATGGAGTGAAAAATTTGGTACATTACAAACATGTCAAAATAAATTAATTACATTTAATTCCACTATAGCATTTTTATAGCTGTCTTTAGTAAAATCCCCCCTGTGCTGAGGAAGATACTGTCCTTTGTAGAATGAAATATTTGCCTAAAGTTGTATTTTTAGTCATTAATGAATGCTGCTGTTGTTGCAGCCGTGCTTCTAAAGGAGCTATTGCAGTCCTTTGGCTTCAAGAAAGCCATTAAAGCAGAACTGTAAAAACGACTAGATTTTACAGGAAAAGGCCTTTTGTAACCATAGACAGGTGGGATTATGCTGTTTTGTACAGAATTCCAAGCTACTGAAAGAGTTACTAAATAGCCTAATAAAACTAGTAATCCTTTTTGTTAGCACGTCTCAAAAACTAAAGCCAGATTTGAAAATACTTGTACCCAAAATTGTATTAATTTTTTCTTAATAAGAGTGAATATTTAACAAAGGTTCTCTTTTCACTGCTGAAGCATAATTAGGTGTTAGCTTGCAACAAATTTCTTACATTTGGAAAACCTGTTCCTCTTAGGTGACAGGACGTGACACGTTAAAAGAAAGAAGTGCAAAACCTGTCAAGATTGCAGAAAGTGATATTGATGTAAGTATTAAACACCACTTCAGCACCTCTTGTACTGATTTGTCTATTTATGTTGTACAGTTCCATGATCATTATTATACTCCTTGGGGTGAAATATTGCAAGTGGATACTTTTCTGCTTGGTCTTTAAAATCTAACCATCTCTATGTGTATGATTTCATTCCCAGGTGAAACTAAGTGTTTTCTGTGAGCAGGACAGAATTCTGCAGGACTTGGAGGACAAAATAAGAGCCCTTAAGGAAAATAAAGTAAGTAGATTAAAAACGGCTTAGTAAAATAAAATACCAACTTTTATCTAATCATAAAATATAAAATATGGAATGATAAACAAAAAATTGAATTAATGGATGCTCCTTGCACTGTAGTAGATTTTTTCTGGATGTGTGTATAAACTATAAATAAAAAATTGGATTTTATGTTAGGATTGAGTAGCCATTCTAAGAAAACATGTTTCTGAAAGTGAGTGTTTTAAACCCATTTGTTTCACTGCCTGTGAGCTACAGCTGTCAATAAATTAAGGTGGTTCAGAAAAAAAAGTGTTCTAAAAGGAAAGTACTGTTCAGGTGGATTCTTCAGAAAAGCTGCTGTGCAAAGTTAATTCCATGTTTTTTACTCCTGACTGATTGAATTGGGCCTGTTTCATGGTTTATACAATATTTTAATGCCTCAAATGACTGTCTCACCTATAGCAGTGAATGAGAGCCTGTCCTTAAACAAACAGCTCAGGCTGGGCTGTGGTAGGGCTGTCCATAGCTATATACTGCTTAAGGGAATTTTTCTGAAAGTGTAAATTGTGGTTTTGTACAGAGAGTAAATAGAAAAATTCCCCTCTCAGTGCTTTGTGTTTTCAACGGTTTTGGCTGCTTGATGGAAAGATTTAATGGAAAATATCAGATAGTTTTGGTTATAGTTGGTAATTAAGGTTCTTGCAGTTTTTTGTTTACATATCAGTCTCCAGGAGGCCAATCCTAGCAATCCTAACCTCTGTTGGCTTATAGGGAAGACTTGGGGCATGGAAAGCACCTTTCATATTACTGCAAGTAGATGCATAAATTTCCATGTAAATGTTGTAAACTTACTGCCGTCTTCTTTGTTAGGATCAGCTGGAGTCTGTTTTGGAGGTTTTACACAGGCAGATGGATCAGTACAAAGACCAACCACAACATGCAGAAAAAATATCTTACCAGCAGAGACTTTTGCAAGAGGACCTTATACATATTCGGGCTGAAATATCCAAAGTTTCAACGGTATGAGTTTTTGGTTGGTTCAAGAAAGCCATAATTAAAATTCCACTTAGACTAGAACTGTATTGGTCCTTGGATAGGGGCACTGGATAGGGGAGTTAAGATCTGTTGTGAACAGTTTTGGTTAAGATATAGGATACAAAACCAGACAAAAAAAAAGAAAAACAATCTCTCCAGCTTTACTTTTCAATGCCTGCTTCCCACCCCCTACCCCCAAGCAAACAAAAACCCCTAACCTTTTAAATGTCTTTATATGTTATATGTGGGCTTAAATTGCAAATCTTTCAGCAAGTCCTTTGAAAATATAAATGTGATTCCAGGATATTTTTCCAGGGTAAAAGGAATGGTGGAAATCTGTTGATATTTCAGTAAAAATTTACCATTGATATTATAACTTAATAAAATTCAAATGCAATTTAATGTTGTTTTCACTCGATTATTACTACATCGTCATGAATATGGGACTAGCTCTTTGTAAGACTGTTTCTAGAATTTCATGAGTACTTTTCCTGTGGTAAGGTCTGGTCACTAAAATGACAGTATTATTTAAATATATTGAGTCTGTTTGTGCCTGTAGAAGATGTATGACTTTCACAGTCAGCATTTAAAATGTATTTGTGGACATAAATAGCAAGTCCTTGTAAAAAGGGCTGTACTGGTGGGGAGATTCTGTTATATGCCAGTTTGGTTTTGTGTGAGGAAGCTGTCCAGAGTTTTTTACCTAGAGGTTCTTGACTTGATCTTGCAGGATATGAAGCTTTTTGAGGTGTAATATCAAGTCTAAAGAACAATGTAGACTAAAATGGATTCTTTACATCTTTTTATGATAGACCAACAGTACCTTCAAAAGACTTTGGTGCTCGATTAGAGAGTGGATAAAGTGGTTTTGAAGTTAGCACTGTGTTAAAGTATTCCTTCTGTTAACAGGAAATGGAAAATGCCTGGAATGAGTATCTGAAATTAGAAAAGGATGTGAGCCAACTGAAAAAAGCCTTGCAGGAGCAGATGAACAGTTCATTGGTATCTCAGGTGAGTCCATTTCCAGACACTGTAAACACACAGAGGATGTTTTTGTCTGAACTTCAGGTTATCATCTTGTGAGAGAAATCCTGTGCCATTTTTGTGTGCATTCAGCTGTCATGTGGTTTGGTTTGCAGAGTTCAGACACTGCAGCAGCGTGGCTGTGCAGTGAAAAAACCCCACCATATTTTCTTGCAGCACGTGCAATAGTTTCTCAGAAGTTGTCTATGCAAATTTGTCATTATTTTATTATGCTTTTATTACATGCTGACATCTTGACATTGATAATGTATTTAATTTATAAGACTGTGCAGGACTTCTTAGTCCTCCATTTATTTGATCTGACATTGTTGGCTTCTTTATCCATTTTTAAGAGCATCAGTCACTGGTTGTTATTGTCATTACTTGTTCTTTGTCATGTTCTTCTATTTATGGGAGATTTATCTCTGCAGATTGTTTTGAGAAGTGGAATAAGTGTTTAACAGCCATCAGTAATTGAAAGGCATCTCAGTTTTAAATCAATTATTCAGTTTCAAATCTTAAAAAGAAGCTTTGTTTGAAGCTCAGTTATTTTCTTTGCTGAAATGGATGTGGAATACCAGATTATTTCTACATACCTGCTTACAACCAGTGGCTTTATTCTTAGAGCAGGAAATACAGATTGGGTTATTTTTCCTTTGTTTGAGCAGAACAGAACACAAGGGAACACAGTTAATGTATACCTTTCTCTCAAATCTTAGTCTATTTTTCCACATATCCTGAACCAATAGAGCTCACTAGTTAAATTTTTTAGCTTATTTATTTGCAGTAATTACCTGATCAGATATAATTTGAAGCATGTTTATTTTCACTGTTAATGAATAAATGTTTTCTATCAAAGCGAGAATTGTAAAACTTTTTTTGGATTGCATCAGTCTTCAAAGTACATTTTCATTTACCTTTCATTTTGGGGATGGGGAAGTGATTCACTTTCTGGAGTCAGAATATTATGTAATTGGGCTCAGCTGTAGAATACATATTTAAAAAAAAAAAATCTCCCAAGGGAATATTAGAATAAAATTGTCCTTGTATGAAGTTACTTCATTTTACAAAGCAAAATTACAGGTTTAAACAAAATATACCTTTTTAGACTGCTTTAAGATAAAATTTGCAGTTAGGCATTGAGAGTTCTTAAAATACTGCATGTGTGGCATGGGATTCACCAATACATATGGAAGGGAATGTGGTTTGCACAGAAAAAAATGTTAATTCAGTTTGATTATCATCTTATATCACATAAGTGATTAATTATAAATACACACACAGCCATAAGCACATTATCAGTTGTATGAGTGTATACTTTTATATATATACACATATATACATATATATGCATATATATATACATATATATGCAGAGATACGTTTGGCTAAGTTTTAAAAAATGTTTCTGAATACCTATTTTGGAGATACTAGGGGGAACTGATTTTTTCAGAAAGTACTGAATATTCTAAAAAACCATATTCCTTCAAAGAAGTCTCACTTGAAGTACCCATAGTAGTTAGAATTTTTTTGATCTCTGCCCAAGGGCATGTAGACTCAAGATTGTTTATCTAGCATTTTCCAATAGCACTAAATTAATACACACTGTATTTTAAAAAAATGTTGTCTTCCTGGAACAGTATTAAAAATTCAGTAAATTTTCAGGCTCAAGTTGCTGTAGGAGACCACTGGTGTTGTTTCAATATAGCATTTACTAAGAGGTTAAAACCTAAATGTTTCAAGCAGCTTGGTCAGAGTAAATCTTGCTTTCTAGAATGTAGCTTCATTGTCTTTTGCTTAGGGGTTGGGGAGGATCTGGGCATGCTGGAATTAACTGAGAAGGGTTATCGGTGGTAACTTCTTAGTTGTTTTTCCTTTGGTTTTATGTCATTCTAAATTATGTTTCTGTTAAAGGAAGTTAGAGAAATGAAATTTTCTCTCCAAGTTGCCTTTCCATGCTTGCCAATAAAGTATGTTTATACTCCTCTGTAAAGTGCAATCTCGGCTTTCATAATTTTAAAATTAATTTGTGTGCTTTTCGTGCCGCCCTGGTCCATTTTAGATCTAGAATATTCTCTTCACATCAATATTTAAGTAATGGGAAGAAATAATATTAAAAGATCTGGCTTTTCTACATTGCTAATCAAACATTTTCTGAGTGGTTTCAGAAACAGGATTTTCAGTGCAATGTAGTGGTTTTTTTCACCAGTTCTGAGGCTTGATTATTGTAAATTCATCATTTGGTTCCTTGTAGTATGATTAATCTCAGAAAAATGAAATGAAATGTGCAAATTTATAGCTTGTGTCCTGACAATCTTTCAAGATATGTCCCCTCTATCGAGTGAGTTTACTACAGGCAAATAACATTCTCCATCATTTAAATGTTTGTGTTCTTGGCACCCTGTTTGCTGATCTGTAACCTGGCTGAACATATTTCCTGATTTAAGACAGAAAGTGGAAGGCAATTTATATGCCTTCCTTAGCTCTATGAGGTGTAACAGCTTTTACTGAAGTTGGTTTTTTTTCACTCTCAGCCTTATAGGATTAATTAGTAGCTATTTTACAGCTCATGGCAAGTGATGGATATCTGGAGTTCTTGAGCAGTTTGTAAGCAATTCTTAACTAAAGTATTTCACTGCCTTCGCTTTCTTTAATAGTATTGGTTTTACTAAGTTTATTCTTGATGCAAATTTTTGAAGTCAGGATTACCAGGCTTTTATTAATTAGATGGGAGCAGCGATTTATGGTGATTGGAATGACTGAAATGATGGTTTCAGGAGCCAGGCTGCGAGATGCATCCAGGGCAAAGTCCAGCCTAGTAAACAAAGCTTCTCTTTCTTCCTTTCTTCCTGAAAAGCCTTGGTAAAGTAAATAGGATGCAAGATGAGACCAAGTCCTGGAACAGCAGCAATATATTGTTTTAAGCTGCAATGCATCATTGCCAGTAGGCCTAACCGCTCAAATACATGCAGAAATTAAAATTGTCAGCCCTTCCGAGTTCGTTTTCCAAGATGTTTCCTAAGGCTGCTTTAGCAGACTTAAGTTTGCTAGCTATAGGATGTAAGAACAAAGTTCAAATTACAAGGTTCTGGAAGCTCATTTTATGTAGAACATTAAGCTCTGTTTTTGTAGTCTGAATAATATTGTAGAAAAGAATTGCAGACTTATCTCTTTTCCACAATCTTCTATAGGATGTCTTCCAAGAGTCGGAAAATACTCTAATAAATTTGATGGACAATTGTGTTTGTTGATGTTGTTTCTTTTTTTAGTTTTTATTTTCAAAAAATTATTTCACTCATTTTTCAACTCCTAAGTTTTCATGTGAGTTCTGAAATAGTAGTTTGGTTTTGGTATCAAAATAAGGATAAGCCCATAATAAATTAAAAATTACGTATAATTTTTTTTTTTTCTTTTACTACAAACAACAGGAGAAAACACAAATACAAAAAGACTTGTGGAGAATTGAAGATGTTACAGCTGGCTTGAGTGCAAATAAAGCAAACTACAAAACCATAGTAGACTCTATAAAGAATCCAGGTAAGGAGGACATGATGAAGAAAGAAAATATACCAATGCAACTGAATCTTTGGGTCTGTGCAAATAATCTAGAAGTTTGTTCTGCTGCAGAAAATCCAGTTAATTCTGCTACTGGATGTGTCAGAAATCTCTGTTGATTGAGCACATTAACTTATTGTTTCATTGCTTGAGGTGACAGGTTTTTTCTTGTTTGTTTTCACATACCAATGGTGCTAAAATGTAACAAGCCATTTAAAAAGGGGGCAACAATAACAATAATGGGCTAAATTCTTCAAGTTGCAGATGGGGTTTCTGTCACATGCCAGGCCCATACCAGCATAGTCTCTGTTTTGTATTCTGTCCAGGAGCTTTTATCTGCATTTTTCTCTGGGTTTGGGGATTTTTGGTTTTTTGGGGTTTTTTTTGTTTGTTTGGGTTTTTTTGTTTGGTTTTTTTTGTTTGTTTTTTGGGTTTTTAAAAAATTTTTATGTGTGTGTGTGTGTTTTGTTTTTTTGTTTTGGTTTGTTGGTTTTGTTTTGGTTTTCTTTTTGTTTTTTGTTTGTTTGTTTTGTTTTTTGTTTTCTTTCTTTTCTTTTTTTTCCCTCTTGGATCCTGCCCAACTGCCCTTATTGCAGTTGCCTTTCCCCTCCCTCTTCAGGCAGGTGTTTGGTGTGCAGAGCAACATCAGCTCTGGACGAGAGAAAGGGAGAGAGAGTGTGTGTGGTCTGCTTTTCAGTGGCTTTTTTATGTTTCAGAGGCAACACCTAATGCATTGGGGTAGCAAGAGACTGTTAATGCCTACTGCCAAATTCACTTTGTATTTAAAGTGTCTGCGCTCTGAGATGGTCTAGATCTATAGGCAGCTTAAGGAGCCTGTGGCATGGGGCCAGATGCACTTTATGGACTGATTTCATGACTCCCAGGCTTTTCCTTTCTTTGCTCCCTCTACACTCTACCAGGAATTTTACAGGATGATATTGAAGTGTGTGGTTTTGTTTTTGGCCTTGAAAGACTTGCTAGATCCACATCAAGAAATGCTTTTGTCTGTTTCTCCCCTAGAGAGAAAAACAGTGCCTTCATTTTCTCAGTCTTCAGTGCCTTCCTTACCAGCGTCCCTCGCTACTGTGGAGAGCAAACTTTCCGTCCCGCAGAGCCCTCCCCGCAGTCCGGTTAAATCCCCCCTGGAGGTCAGGCTGTATCCTCAGCCTTATTTCCAGACCAGGACACAGCACCAAGCACAGCAGCTGAAAAAAATCGAGCCACCTCTTCAGTCACCAGTCAAGCTCAAGCCAAAGGTTGTAAGTACTGCTCTTGGCACATCCATTCACCAGTGTTTCCATTTCCCTTCCATCAGGAACGGTGGAAGTGTCGTGGCTGGGAAGCGCACAGAGTGCTCAGGTGTTTGTGTTGGGGTTGAGCAGTCGTATGCTAAAGTAGTCACGAATAATTCATATAATGCAGTGAACTTTCAGTTCATGTCAGACTGTTTTCACCCTCTTTGCCAAATCCCTGTGCTCTCCTGTTCCCAGGAAGATGAAGCACCGCCCAGACCTCCTCTCCCTCAGCTGTACAGTCCTGAGGATCAGCCACCAGCTGTCCCACCCCTCCCGAGAGAAGCCACTGTCATCAGGCACACGTCGGTGCGGGGCCTGAAACGTCAGTCAGATGAGAGAAAGAGAGACAGAGAGCTCGGCCAGTATGTAAATGGAGATTACAGGGTGAGCACTCACACACCTGCACTTTAAAGATGGGGGAACCATGAATAAAAGATATTATTTTTGTCCGTAAAATATATGTACCTTTAATAAAGCAATAATGATATATAATGGCGGAGAGATAATGGACATGGAGAGATCTATACCATATAATAATGACAGAGTAATCCAGAGACAAAGCTTTCGGATTTGTTTTAGGATTATTAAGACTTGCTGCCTGTGATTTCATTTGAGCTGATGAGTGTTTTTCTGCATAGGTGGAACTGCGTTCATACATGAGTGAACCAGAACTAGCAATGATAGGGGGTGACCTCAGCCATCCTTCCACTGCTTTAATAAGCCCTGACAGTGGATACCAGACATTACCTACCCGTGGTAAGCCAGGAATTTATGGAGTTGATCTTTAACAGTACTGTCTGTATAGGAGCTTTTCTCTTGCAGGATTTCCTGGAGACAATCTCTATCACCAGATCACTGTTTTTAGATTAACTATGCTGTGCAGGTTTAGTTAACATTAAAATTAAATGCAGACTGTGCATTTTAATGGTGCTGTTACAGACAACCAGCCTTTGGCAAAGCAACTTAGTATACAAGGCTTAAAAAATCCCATAGTGCAACGTGGAATTAGCTATTAGAATGTCTCTTATATTCAGAGTTATTTTTCCTCATGATTTCTGTGCTATCTTTTGCAAACTCTAAGTATTTTTAAAACACTTTGCCATTAAAATGGATCTGATAAAAAACATGAATATAGTACCCCAAACATTACATCTGACTTGACACTCCATCCCCACTGTGCTGTAGTCCTGTAACTGTTTCACAAATGAGGGTAAAGATGATATTTGGGCCAAAAGCAAATAATTTCTTAACCATTCTCTTCTTATTTCTTCCATTTCGCACTGTGAATGTTAAGGTTTTATTTTCTTAGTGGATGTGATTATTTGTACAGGTGATCTACTCTTGTACAGCTGAGTTCAACCCATCCCTCATTTAATATACACTTCTAAATTATTATAGATTTTCTGATTTTTATTCAGTAGTGACCCGAAATGCATTATGTTTGGCTGAAATGAATGTTCATGCCTCTCATGATCTTCTGACCTGCAAAATGTGAGCTAAAATAGTAACCAGAATGTCATAGAAACAGTATGATAACATTTTAAAAAAGAAGTCTGACACTTGCCTTATTTTGTCTTTCATTTGAGTCTAAGGCATTCTCTTTTTCCCTGTAAAGGTTTGTCTGGATCAACTTCCAGATTGTACCAGTCATCTACCATTTCATCATTTGCAACACTTCGAAGGGATAGGTCCAAGGTAAGTTCTAAATAAACTTCTGAAGGCAAATGTCTGGACTGCTTGAAGTAGTTAAGACCAGAGTATATTTTGTGAGCAGGAAGTGGGATTGCAGTAGCCTGGGAGAGGAGCAAGAGCGGTGATCTAACAAAGTCTCCAATTTTTCACTTTCTTAAATTAGCTGGAAAACAGACGAACAACTTACTGCATTTCAAGTAGATTTATAAAACAAGGTTTGGAACCAAAAATCAGCACTACTGATGGAAAATACAGAGTTGTAATATTCAAATAAATGCAAAGTTAATAGAATAAAAATTAGTAATGAGGTAGGAGAAGGAGTTGATTTTTTTGTATACTTCTTATAAAGTATTAATTACAACATGTGTTTTGTGTGCCTTGTGACTTCTCCAGGAGAGACCAAAGAGTGCCTTGGAACGTTTATACTCTGGAGACCACCAAAGAGGCAAGATGAGTGCAGAGGAGCAGCTAGAAAGAATGAAGAGACATCAGAAGGCATTAGTGAGGGAACGCAAGAGGACTCTTAGCCAAGGAGAAAGGCAGCCTGTTTCATCTCGCTCTTTCATCAGGCCCGTGTCTGCAGATGTAGGCTCAGTATGTTAGATATGCCTTAAAAGGACTAAACTAAAAATATCTTTGGATTTATTTTTTTTCTCCCTGGCAAGCACTTTCACTTGAGCGTGTGTGATGCTTCTAGTTCAATTAAATTAGTGTTCTGCGGTATCAAATGAGTTCAGAGAGTGTGAGGGACAGATGAGCTTTTTTATTCCCAGTTAAGGTAAATGTAGCAGGTGCAGCAGGTAAGTTGGTGGGAGGTTAGTGATGAGTGGAGATGCCAGTATAGTGGGGTGATTTCAGAGCCATGTTTTTGTTTTTTTTTTTTTGACTTGGAATTGTATTTAGAAAGTGTCAGAAGCTTGTACAGTTTAAAACTGCTTCGTAATGGAATGGGCCTTTTAGAATGTTCTTTCTCACCATGGGTATTTTTCCTTTTAATTCATAAATTAGCCTGCAAGATAGTCGGTGGTAATATCAGACCAAGGTGGTGTTTTTTTCTTTTTTAAAAAGATGATAAACAGATAATCAGTTTTAAAATCTAATCATGCTCATTAGGAATTTATGTGAGAGCTAATGTATTTTAGTTGATACAAATTCTTCTTTAAAGCTCAAAATGTAGAATATTCTAACAAGGCTCAAATTTAAGCTGCTGAAGAAAAGTATTTTTGTTGCGTTCTGAGAGTAATGCTGTGCAGGTGATAAGTTTATAATGAAACATTTTGGATACTAACCAAAGCAATTCTAATTGGTGAAGTTACCCAGTTGCTCACTTGGTGCTAAACCAGGATTGTACTGTAATTGCACTTACGCTGTGGTCTTTTAATTTATTTTTTATTTGGTTCACTAGAGCTTTAGAGTGATCACATTGTTTTACCTAATTCATTGCACAAGATCTCTTGCTTTTAGATTCGTCACCCATCATACCTAATGCCTCTTTTTTTTTTTTTTTGTTTTTGTTTTTGTTTGCTTGTTTTTAATTTGCAGAATTTTGTAGTTACTTTGAAATTTCTAACCGGACTACTCAATTTTTACCAGGCTTAATTGCATTTAGTACATGTGTGTCAATCGCTGGCATTAAAAAAACCTTATAATATTCAGCTTTTCATTCCCACTGTTCTGTAGCACTAATTTGCAGCCAGTTATTTGTATTTACTTTCCCAGTAAATACGAGTGCACTGCTTGGAGACATTCATTTGTTTTGTCTTCTGTTTTGCAATCACAAATTTTTTAAAACAGTGCATAATGTTTCGGAACTGTAGTACTATAGTACCACTGTTACTTTCATACTTTAATTAGAAGAAATAAATCTGGGCTTCTTATGTTTTCTGGCTCACATAACATACACAAGTGGAATTGAAACATTTTCATAACACTCGTTATTAACATTTCTGGCAAACACTTTATTTATAAATTTGGGTGCCATCTTGGTCCTTTTCTTGCTGTAAAGAATTAAAATAGAGTTTTTCAGCCCTAGTAATGTTTTGTAGAGGTCATCTCTTGTACCTGTAGGGCTTTGATATGCAAAAGCATGTTTGATAGCACAATTACTTACAGCATTACAATTATTTAGCAGCCAAAATGGCAAACAGTTAAATGTATAATTGAAGTGCTGCTCAGTGTGTAACATTTGCTTTAAACATACATTGTATGTGTAATTCTAATTTTTAATTGGTCAGTTCTCAAGTGTAGTATGACATTTTAAGTATTGATCACAGTACATGAATTCATTTGTTATATACAATGCCTTTTTAATGTAAAAGTTGCAACATCAAAGCCAATAAAAGTGCTGCTTCGTAAGAATGGTTTGATGTTTTTCTTACCTTTTATATAGTAACAACTTGAAAATGTTACTGCATATTTAAAATATACTATATCAATCAGGCCTGGTTCGAATATGAGTAGAAGAATGAGTTTAGAGTACTCATATGAGAAAATGTGTTTTTTTCTCTTTTGAATTCTGTAACATCTTAATTTTTGAGATATAATTGCCTTTTAGCTACTTAACTTTTTAATATGGAAGATGCTTATCTTCTGAGTGAATACTGAGAGCTTGTGCATGAATAGGTTTCAATTAGATTTATTTATGCGAGTGACATAATGAAGTCTAAGTGCTTCACATGGAGTTCAAGCTTCATCCAAAACAAGCCACAGATTTGTACCAGAAATACTGGAGATATTTTTAAGAAATATAAGAGTGCCACATTCTCCTATTGATTCCCTCGAAACCTTGAGGAGATAATTTTGTTGTTGTTGGTTTTGTCCCTTCTTTTTCCTACTGCTTTTAATATCCTGCATGGTAAAGTTGCTCAGATCTCCTGGATGGAATGATGCTACAACTGAACTTAATTTTTTGAACAAAAAGGTATTGGTAGTGTCTTTAAGTGTGAGTTTATATGCAACTGTATTGTGTGTAGTTGTGAAGGGACTATTGTGGAGTGATTTGGGTACTCTAAATTATGCAGCTTAGTTTAAATATGCTAAATTTAAATATCAATAAATATTTAATAGTTCTGATTTATATTGCCAAATATTTACCTTTTAAAGACCGTGTGAAAGACTTTTCCAGGTAGCTACGCTCTGCTTTTAATGAAGTCTGAAGAGCTTAAAAGTTAATCGCTGATTCAAGACAAGTTAACAGTAATACACAAAATACTATCTACTTTAAACAAGAGGTATTATTCTAAAAAGTTACATAAAATTTTCAAGTTGTGATTCTCAACCAGCACTATAAATAGCCTTTCTATGTAGTGGTTCAAAAGCACACAGCACTGCCTCTTTGCAATGCCAAAGACTGCTCTGTCAGTCTGTAGGCTCACTGGTGGTGACACCTGTGCTTCCGAAGATATTTGTGTGTTAATCAGGAAATGTGCAATTGAGATTAATAAGTTTCTTAGAATCCAATACTGCTGAGCATGTGAAATTAAACAATACTCCAAATTCCTCACAGCACAGCTAGAGATCAAAACTCCCACCTGTAGGTGCCAAGAAATGCAGTTGTGTTTTCTTTCTCTTGTCAGTTTAGGGGTTTGCCCTGGTGATTCTTTCAGCAGCCTAGCATTTGCAGCAGTAGTAATGTACATTGCTGTATGGTGAATTTGGCAGTATGGTTGAATGCTGTTAATTGTTTTGTATCTGTTACCAGTGGAAACGAGAGCAAGAATTTGATTTGCAGTTACTTGAGAGGGCAATTCGTGGAGAAGACAAGGACGAAAATGAATGGTTAAAGGTTCAGCCAGTAGCAGTGACAGAGACAGACCTGGAGCCTCAAGACTATGATTTAGATATCAGCAGAGAGGTAACACTCATAACCTTTTGCCTCCTATTCTCTGCACCAAAACATTAACCCTTCTACCTTTTAGGCAGTGAATTCTCATTTTTTCTTTTGAAAGTTAGCTGTAAGTTTGAACTAAAAGGAGCCTCTTGGGTACTGAAAATTTCTGTCCTGGTACCTTTGTAGGGTTTGTGTTCATATTGTGTTTTAGTGGAGAGAAGAAATGGAAAGTTTGGCTCTACTCTTTTAAATATATATCTCAGGCTTTATAAAGGAAACAGTGATTAAGTTAGGGAAAGTTTTATAAATTGGGAAAAACGAGAAGACAACACGAAGAGTATTTAAAACTGAGAAACAGGAATGAAGGAAAAGTCGTGTCCCCTCCC